>VZRI01006832.1:47477-62836 GCA_013397515.1 Upupa epops
CCCTTACAATCCCTAATGACTCTATGAAAAGCACAAAGCCTAAGTCCTCACTGAGGGACCTTGGGGTGCAGTCAGAATTTCAGTAGCTTTGGAAGACTTGAAGTGAAATATCCACTACATCCTAAACAGTGATGGACTTTGGATTCCTCAGCAAGGCTTTGCTCTCTGTGAAGTTCCCAGATTGCAAGGAAACTCCCTGAAAGAGAACCACCAGAACAAACCCACAACTGGATGCAGTGTTTTCTCCTCCTCAAGAACCCTTCCCATCCTTGAAATCTTCTGCACTGTACACGTTTCTTTCCCCAAATGCCACCCATCTGCCGGGTTTGGCAAACTTGCCCAGACTCATTATTTCTAGGCTGCACAAGAAAACAACGAACAAAACTTAAGCCCCTTCTGATAATTGTAGGGTAGCTGGTGCAGGCTGCCTGGGTTGGTTTTCTTTCGCATCAGAAAATGTCTAAATGAGCCATGAAATATTTTCCTAGTGTGGGTGAGACAGAACCACAGAGTTAACCTGCAGCAGCAGTGTTTGTACAAGTAGCTGAGAAACGCAGCAGCTCTCCTTTTGATAGTTTTATCAGAAATCACCTCTTGTTCCATCATTCTACAGAGCTACCCCACAGAAAACAATCCCTCAGCTTCATAGTCTTCCCTGTAGAACAGATCTCCTGTCTCTGACTGATAGGCAGGAGTATATCTGGTCCCTCAGTGCCCATGGGCAGGTGTGAAGGAAGGTTTCCTCAGTCCATCCCTTGAAAAGGAGAAGGGGCAAATATTTGTGCCTACAGCCAGGAGAAAATAGAGTTGATCCCGAGTTTAATTCCAAGGCACAAACCTGTCTTGTGAAGTCTTGCTGTGATGTCTGGTTTTTAATGGATCTGTGTTGTGTTGCAGCACCACAGTGTCAGCACAAGAATGCACTGGGAGGCTTGGCTATGGCATAAACAATAGAAACACGCACTGGTGTGGGCAGAAAGGGACCCTTCAAGCTCATCTAACCCCATCCTGCAGTAAGCAGAGACATCTTGAGCTGGAGCATGTTGCTTAGAGCATCAAGGTCCAACCTGACCTGGAATTTTTCTGGAGGTGGGGCTTTTCCCACCTCTCTGGGCTCTATTTCCTCAGATAAAACAAGAATGAATGAAGGGTGTTTAACGTGGCAGCTGCTTTCACCCATCCTGCAGTAAGCAGAGACATCTTTAGAGCATGTTGCTTAGAGCACCAAGGTCCAACCTGACCTGGAATGTTTCTGCAGGTAGGGCTTTCCCCACCTCTCTGGGCTCTATTTCCTCAGTCAAAACAAGAATGAATGAAGGATGTTTATTGCTGATAATACTGATGATGAAGGATGTTAATGCCGATTGCTTTCACCTATCAGCAGTTAGCACACAGATATATCTAGGAAGAGCCTGGGGTAATTCATACTACTAAAACCTGGTGTGAGAGACGATGAGCTACCTTTTTAACTGTAAAAGGAGAGGAGGTCTAAGGTTCTGCAGTGAATTTTTCAAGGATTTAAATGAGATTTCTCTTTTAAACAGCCCTTCAGAAGAATCAATCCCTTCTATGCAGGGAGCTGAAGGAGCTAAATACGAGGAAATACTGAACCGTGGTGCACACCATGGCTGGGTAATTACCCACCGATTTTCACTTGTGGAACCGACTTCAAAGAGCAGTTGTCATTCTACAGCTGCTGTCACAGAAACTGGAGCTCTGTAATCATGCAAAGTTTTCTCCCAGGTGAATTAGTAATTTATATTATTGAGTTGAGCTTTGGAAATCCTTTGGGCTTTTAGCTGCCTTTTTTTATAGAGTTGGGCTTCTGAATTTCCTTTTATTTGCATCAAATTAACTTAAAAAGAAAGCTCTAATTTGAGTGCTTTGGTGCAGTTGTGTTTAAGATGTATTCTTAGGGGCAGGATTGTAAAAGGGGGGCTGTAAATGTTTATAGAACAGAGTTCAGAATTAGCACGGCTGAAGGGGGAGTCATTGCTCCTTTTCATCCCTCTCTGTCATGCCTCACTTACCTCCTGAATGTGCTCTGCCCAGCCCTTCCTTGACCACAGCATCACAGAAGCATTTAGGTTGGAAAAGACCTGTAGGATCATCAGGTTCAACCTTTAACCCTGCTCTTATCTTTATCACCCCTAGAATAGATCTCTAAGCACCTCATCTATATCACTCTCATCTTTATCACCCCGAGAACAGATCTCTCAGCACCTCATCTGTACGACTTTTAAACACATCAAGGGATGATGGCTCAATCCCCTCTCCCTGGCAACCCTTCCAATGTTTTACAACCCTCTTAGTGTTGTCCAACCTAACCCTCCCTTGATGCAGCTTTAAGCTGTTCCATCTAGTCCTATCCCTGTTTACTTGTGAGACGAGGCCAGCACCTGCCTCTCTACAATGCCCTTTCGGATGGTTGTAGAGAGCAATAAGATCTCCCCTCAGTATCCTCTTCTTCAGACTGAAGAGCCCCAGTTCCCTTGGTAAGGCTGGTTCTCCAAGCCTTTCATTGGGTTCATTGCTCTCCTCTGCACCTGCTCCAGCACCTCAAAGTCCTTCTTGTACTGAGGTACCTGAAACTGAAACCAGTGCTCCAAGTGGGATCTCACCAACACTGAGTACAGGGGGATGGAGTAACATGCTTGTAAAGAACAGGTGTATTTGTAGTGCTTGCTGATCAGGAAAAGAAGGCATCGTCGGCACAGCCACAGGTCTGCAGCAGCTCTAAGGCTCTGCCAGCCCTCTCAGATCAGTTTTGCAGTCTGTGCCCAGCAAGTTTTCCAGTTCCAAGTATTTACAACACGATGTAATCATAGCCTGGCTGTTTTCCATCCGAGTTAGCTTTACTATCGACACTTGTGCTTCTTCACTGGTCTCTCTTAACGATTCCTGTTCCACACAACAACACAGGAAAACTTGGTTAGGGCAGAGTTTAAATCCAGCCCTTGGCTTTCCAGGCTCAGCCATCTGTATTTACATGTCAGTAACCTCTGTCAGCCCAGCGAGAGAGAAACCTAGGGGTCACTCAATGAGCAAATGAGTGAAGGCCAAGGTCTTTAAGGCTGGGTGAGCGATTATAGTTTAGAAAACTGGAAATGTAAAGTCTAATCAGGCCAACTAAGCAACCTTGAGTCTTCATGGACTGCTAATTAATGTGAAACCATGGACTGAAACGCTTGAAGTTGAAAGCAATGAAGGAGGGACTGCACAATGTTGTAAAAATAGAAAACACATGAAATAATAATAATGATAAAAATGATTGCATTTTATACTCGGAATTTGAGATAGTTTAAGTGTAGTAACAAATTCTCTGTTTGAAAGTTAGAAATTAAGAGGTGGAAAACCACAAGTTAATCACAGAATTACTGAGGCTGGAAAAGAGCTCTAAGATCATCCAGCCCAGGACCTGACATCACCCCATCAGCCAGACCAGGGTACTAAAGGCCAGGCTGTCTTTCAACACCTCCAGACACAGGGACTCCCCCACTGCCCTGGCTCTGAGCCCCCTTTCCATGAGGAAGGGCTTCCTGACATCCAACCTAACCCTCCCCTGGCAGCTTCAGGCCCTGCCCTCTCATCCTGGCACTAGTTGCCTGTCTACAACCCACCCATCTACAACCTCCCTTCAAGGAGTTGTAGAGTGTGAGAAGGTCTCTCTCGTGCCTCCTCTCTTCCAGGCTAAACACCCCCAGCTCCCTCAGCCTCTCCTCATCAGCCTTTCCCTCCAGTTCCTACCCTACCCTCATTAATCTCGAACACATGTGGCCGATTTAATGTTTAATGGACTTGTAACTGCAAGAGTTGACTGAAAGAAGGAAAATCATGATCTTCCCAGTGACAGAGACAGCAGGAGGCAACTTGATCGAGTGTTTTTATCTCTGCTAGTTGAATTGTCTTGGCAATGGAGTCTGTAACTTGGTTTTCAAGAACCTTTCAGAAGTGGAGGGGTTTATCTGTGGGTCCCCCCCCTTTGAAAATCAAATCCTTTTTTTCAGAATAAATGTTATTGATCAGAACGGCTTGAACTTTTGACTCTAAAGAGCAGCTGGTGTCCTCAGAGGACTGAGAGATTTTGCTTTCAACAGTAATAGGTGTGAAATCGCTCACTTTCTTATCGCAGTCCAACCAAAGGTCTCCTGACAAAATGTCAGGTTATTGATCTAATTTCTGTTTGGATCAAGAGCCTGGCTTGAAGCAAGTCTACCCACAGCCTGTTTGTGCCTTGCTTTGCTCTTTGAAGCAGCCCCAGTAAATCTCATCTGGCTTTCTTGTGGATGAAACTGGGTTGGGAGATGCGCTCCCGAGGCGAACTGTCACCGAGTGCAAGGGGCCAGGCTGGAGTTAGCCCAGGTTTTAAATAACAAAGCCAGCCACCCCTGGAATAGGAGTAAGGTGTGGGCACTCAATACTTAGCACCACGTTGCTGGCTTTACAGGTCCACTGGGTTATTTACTAGCTGGACATAACCCTTGTGAGACTCTCTGCTGAATAAATGGTCCTGATAATGCTGCTGTAGTTTCTTAGCAGAAGATTCTGGATCATCTCATCTTGAGTCCTGTGTTCAGTTCTGGGCCCCTCATTACAGGAAAGACAGGGAGATGCTGGAATGGGTCCAGAGCAGAGCTACCAAGCTCAGGAGGGGTTTAGAGAACCAGTCGTGTGAGGAGAGGCTGAGGGAGCTGGGCAGGGTGAGTTTGGAGAAGAGGAGGCTGAGAGGGACCTCACTGCCCTCTCCAACTCACTGAAGGGAGGCTGTGGAGGGGTGGCTGTTGGCCTCTGCTCCTTGNCGATGTGCCTGCAACAATCCCATTGCCTACCTGTATTAAAATACACCTATATAGCTTAAAAGCAGCGAGAGCTCATTCAGCTGGTGTTTTGTAGAGGGAAACAGTGAATAGGTTCGTGTTAATTGGAGCATTGATGCACTCTGCTGCATTACTCACTCTGGTCATTTAAATGAATGCCTCTGTGATGAGTTTTCAGGTAATGTGTCTTCTTAACAACGGGCCATCGGAAACTTTTAGGTTCATAGAAGGCTTTATAATTAAGCCATGAAAATTAATTTCGCCATTTATAATGGATTGTTAATTAGTTTGCTAATAGGGCTGTCACTTCCAAACTCTCTGCAGAAGGTGACTATTAGGTTAGTTCTGTCTCTTGAGCTATCGGGCAGGTTGATGCCGTTCCTTACGGAAACACATCGCTGTTCAGTTTTTTTCCTTGAGAAGAGAGAGCCTTCTTCCTGCCAAAGGTTTAAGGATGAATGCTTAAGGAATTAAGGAATATTTAAGGATGATGCTGATGCTTCCTGCTCTGCCATGACTATGTTTTCTGGGTAATCAATGACCTTTCCTCCCTCCTCAAGTAGCTTTGATTACTGCAACTATTAGAACAGAATGGAAAAACTTCCCAAAGTGCTGGAGTAACCTGACTGTGCCCTGAGCCTGGATTATACCTTCCAAAAGAATATGAGTTGGTTCTCTTTAGAAAGGGCAATTAAGTTCCAGAAGTGAAGGTATTTTGTACAGAGATATTTAGCATAAAATATTATGGAGGCAGCACTAGACCCTGGAAAGCATGGTAGTTTAATTCCGATCTGTTCTGCTCAGAGGTCAGTGGGTATGTGGTGTAACAGTAGTTTTCTGTGTTTTCCCTCTATAAGATGACTGAGGGAGATGCTGTTTCAAAAGAACCCCTTCTCTCTGCTCTTTATATAATACAAGCTTTAAATTTAACAAACAATTTCCTCTCCCCTCTGGTTTTGGTGGCATTCCCGTGGTGGTGTTATAGCTGTCATCACTTGGACTGAAAAGACAGCTGAGGCACCCGTCAGCTTAAATATTTCTGATGGATGAACAAGGCTTCTTCAGAGGCAGTCTGCTGTTCCACCCATTTTAGAAGCATTTGCATAAATTAATTCTACCACTGTAGCCTCTAGAAGCTTTATAAAAACCACAGTGAAAACATAAGCTCTCCAGGCTCTTGTGATAGCCCAAGTTATTCTGTCCTGTAGTTAACTCTAGCTTCATAAATCACACGAATCAACTTAATCTAACCCTAGGCTACGAGAGAAACTCAAAATCCAAGTGCTTCCATATCAATATCAGCAGGACCTTCTTCCCAGGGAGGGTCCTGGAGCACTGGAACAGGCTGCCCAGGGGGGTTGTGGAGTCTCCTTCTCTGGAGATGTTCCAGACCTGCCTGGCTGTGTTCCTGTGCCACTGGGTCTGGGTGAACCTGCTGTGGCAGGGGGATTGGACTGGATGATCTTTCCAGGTCCCTTCTGATCCCCAGAGATTCTATGAAAGGCATTGAGTGAAAAGCCTTGGCAGCATCTTGAGCCTGCTCTTGAAGGCTGAACTAGTTTACTACTTCAGGATCCTTTCCATAAGGGAAATATTGCAGTTTTAGAGCTGCATTTTCCTATTCTGCTTTTCTCTTAAAAGTATTAAATTTAAGTATTAAAAGGAAGCTCTTTAAACTGCTTTTGCAAAGGTTTCTGTTGTGGGAACAGAAGGTGCTGTATCATCGAATCCCTTACTGCTCTCGGAAGGAATGACCTGCAAAGCAGACTTCTCCTTCGATCTTAGTGTTAATAATAACTGCAATTAAACACAACCGCACGCAGAGCTGCAGAGCCGTGAATTCCGAGACCCAAACTCACAGTGAAGCAAATGAAAAGGTCTCAAATACCCTGGTTTCCAAGGATGAGTTGGGAACAGCTGGAGAAAAGGACTAACTCCAGTCTCACTTGCAATATAACCGGTGTTTATTCTTTCTCAAAATGTATGGGATAGAGTGGTTTGTTTAAGGGTTCGATCAATCCTACCTTTAGTAGAGATGAGCTTTTAACTAATTTAGAACATTTCATGAGGGGTTTAACTTTTAACAGGTATTGTAAAGTTCTTAGGATGTTGTGGCAAGAAACAGATAAGGGGATAAGAGTTATAAACCAGGGAACTTACGTGTAGTAGTCTGTAGTCTTTCTAGAAATGGTTTATATGCTGCAGTCTGGAGTCTTTCTAGAAATGGTTTATTTTTTTGTAGCTAAAATCAGCTTGAATAGTATGATAAAGACTAAATCACAGAATGATTGAGGCTGGAANGGTTAGAAGATTTCATTCCAAACAGAGACAAGATATTCCTGCCTGCTCAGGCCCAGCATCATTTCAAATCCTCTCTAATAAGCCTTCTCTCTTTCCCTGATTCACAATTTGTCAGAAAGATGCTTTTCAGCTGCTTTTGCATCTTTCTACAAGTTGATCCGCAGCGTTTCTCCCGTGGCAGGTTCTCTGGCTTTGTCATTCCTATTTGTCCCAGATATTTTCATCTCTGTTACAGAAGAGACTGGCAGGGCTTTCTGAACTCTCCAGATAATCTCTGTACTTGCTATAAAACCCTTTTAATACCTTATCTTTTTCCTGAGGCACTTGCTTTGGGAGACACTTTAGACATGTTTGCATTATCCTAGACTGTGAAAATCTTATTTCCTTCTGCAAGGATTAGCTTTTGTGCTGCTCTGAGAATGAGGTGGGCAATATTACTCACCAACCTAAGCAACTCTATTTCCACAGCTCTCTCTCTAACCCTTCTCTCCTTGCTCCACCAGCTCTCTATTTCCACAGCTCTCTCTCTAACCCTTCTCTCCATGCTCCACCAGCTGTGCTTCGAGAGAACGAATGGAGCGTGGTGACCTGCCTATTGGCCTCCAGCTGCACCCGGGGAGGGATGGTTAGACTGGTCTTTAGGAGCATTTCTTTACTGAAATCAGGGTCCTGCAGGTCCTTTCCAGCCACAAGGATTCTATGATCCTATCAAATAGTGGTTAGGCCTTGGAACAGGCTGCCCAGGGAGGGGATTGAGTCACCATCCCTGGATGTGTATGAGAAAGGCTTTTCTCCTCCTCTACTCTGCACTGGTGAGACCGCATCTGGAGTGCTGTGTCCAGTTCTGGGCCCCTCAGTTCCAGAAGGACACAGAGCTGCTGGAGGGTGTCCAGNCACAGGCTGCCCAGGGGGGTTGTGGAGTCTTCTTCTCTGGAGACTTTCCTATCCTTAATGATTCCTTGTGCTTAGAGATCTGGTCTAGTGGTGAACTTGGCAGAGCAGGATCATTGGTTGGACTGATGCTCTCAAGGCTCTTTTCCAACCTGAGTGAGGCTATAACCTTGGGTTCTGCTCACTCTGTGCACCACCTGGTAAAACTGGGAGTATCAGGGAAACGCAGGAAGCTGCTCTTATCAGAGCTGTTGCTTTGGGTGGAGCGTAAGTAAAATGAACAAGGATTTATCTTTTCTTTCTCTGAATTATTAATTTTTGTGCTTGTTGAGTTGTTTAACGTTTCTATCTTCTAACAAAGGGAACGATAGCTTAGAGGGGTGTAATGAGGGTGTTTGCAGTAATCCCTGTGTAAATAGCACGTGTGTGGTATAATCCCTCGGAATTAGAAGCAGAAGGTGGATTATTTTCACACTTCATTTCCACCTGTATTTATACACAGCCATGAGGGAGCTGGGTCTCTTGAGCTTGGAGAAGAGGAGGCTGAGGGGGGACCTCATTCCTGTCTCTAAATAAGTGAGGGGTGGGTGTCAGGAGGATGGAGCCAGGCTCTTCTCAAGGTCATCTGGTGACGGGACAAGGGGCACTGGGTGCCAGGTGGAACAGAGGAGGTTCCCTATCAATATCAGCAGGACCTTCTTCCCAGGGAGGGTCCTGGAGCACTGGACCAGGCTGCCCAGGGGGGTTGTGGAGTCTCCTCTGGAGCTATTCCAACCCTTCCTGGCTGTGTTCCTGTGTGACTTGGTCTGAGTGATCCTGCTGTGGCAGGGGGATTGGACTGGATGCTCTTTTAAGGTCCCTTCCAATCCCTCATGATCTTATGATTCTACATATTTGTATGGAAATGACAGGAGCACACACGAAAACAGAGCTCTGCTCGTATTTTCTCTCTCCTACAGCGATTGTCCTTCAGAAAGTCTTAAGTTGTCTTTTGTACTTACTCTAACGATCGTAGTAATGCTGCTGGAGGAGAAAAGTATGGCAGCATTCTCCTCAAATAGCTCAGAAACAATCATTTAAGGTTATAACATGCCATTTCCATAGGGATCTAATTTCAGCCCAGATGGCAAATGCTGTTTAAGCAGTTTCATGAATTAAACAGAAGAGGCTGAATTTAGTCCTTACAAACAAGGCTCCTCGCGGCACAAAAAGAAAGCCGAGCGTGGTTGTATTTTTGTGAATAGCTGCTCTGAGTGTTTGTTAGTTAATAGTTGACATTTATAAGAGGAAAAGCTGCTTCTCCCCTTCTATTCTGCTCCTGTGCCACCCCACCTGGAGTACTCTGTCCAGTTCTGCAGCCCTCAACACAGAAAGTGGATTGAGCTGTTGGAAAGTGTCCAGAGGTGGGCTACAAGGATGAGTGGAGGGCTGGAGCACGTCTGCTATGGGGACAGGCTGAGAGAGTTGGGGCTGTTCAGGCTGGAGGAGACTCTGGGGACATCTTAAAGTGGCCTTCCAGTACCTGAAGGGGGCTACAGGAAAGCTGGGGAGGAGCTGTTTCCAAGGGCTTGGAGTGATAGGAGCAGGGGGAATGGTTTCCAGCTGGATGAGGGGAGGTTCAGACTGGAAGTCAGGAGGAAGCTCTTCATGCTGAGGGTGCTGAGACACTGGACCAGATTGCCTAGGGAGGTTGTGGCTGCCTCCCAGCTCCCTGGAAGTGTTCAAGGCCAGATTGGCTGGGGCCTTGAGCACTCTGGTCTGGTGTGGGATATCCCTGCTCATGGCAGGGAGCTTGGAACTAGAAGATCATGAAGGTCCCTTGCAACCTGAACCAGTCTAGGAATCTATGAATCTATTTTCTACTCTAAAAGTCAATGCAACTTCTCTGTTGATTAAGATTTACCCTAGAATGGGGCCACAACTAAGGCTGCCACAGAAGACTGCTAGCATATTTACTAGCATAACTTTTGCTTCTGAGTCTAAGAGAGAAGCTTCTTAGGTCAGTATTAAACCAGCCTGATGAAAAGCATGGCAAACCTCCCTTTTTCTTATGTTTTTCTCTTAAACGTTGAGTGTAGGGTGAACAGAAGTGGGAACTCCTGCTTCAAACCTTGCCTCCCCCTTGTGAACACACGCGATGCTCTAGATGACTTATTACCAACCAGGGACCAGTACAAATATAAGAGGGTTCATTAAAATTTATGTATGTAGCAAAGTCTACAAGCTCTGAGAGATGCCTGCTTTGACAGAGCAGTCACGAGAAAACAGCTTCTCCGAGCTTGTATGGCTTTTTATGATTCTTTCAAGTCGGTGGAAGCAGGGTCTCTTTGAACTGCTGGATCGATACTGCTACAAACATATTTCCATCATTAGCCAGAAACTGTCACTAGCGAAGAGCTCCGAAACAGCAGGAGTTGACGCCAGCCAGATAAGAAATGGTTGCATTATCCCAGATATCTTGGATTTATATCCCGGAATCACAAGTCTGCTGTCAAGGCATCAGAATCGTCTGCACTAGAATCCATTTATGGTATCTATTTTGTTTGTAATAGCAAAATATAATGTAAGAAGAATTGGTCTGTTTAGTTGGAGGTTGTATTTGTTTCATCATTGCCTTCCTCACTTTTTGGTCTGAGTGCAGTTGACAGGAAAAAAGGGAATGAAGGGCTTTTAATCAGCGTAAAATTCCTGTTCAACTCATGCTCAGCACAAATGCTCTCGTTACCTCCGTACTTATACTGCTGTTTGCACAGAATGATGGGGGTGTGAAGTGACATCGAAAGGTCATCCAGTCCAGTCCCCCTGCCACAGGAGGATCCCCTAGATCCAGCTGCACAGGGACAGTCCAGGTGGGTTTGAAACGTCTCTAGAGAAGGAGACTCCACAAACCCCCTGGGCAGCCCCTTCCAGGGCTCTGGCACCCTCACTGGGAAGAAGTTTCTTCTTTTGATGTGGAACCTCCTCTGTTCCGGCTGACACCCACTGCCCCTTGTCCCAGCATTGGGTGCCCCTGAGCAGAGCCTGGCTCCTTCCTCCTGACCCCCACCCTTTCCATCTTGATCAACAGTCATGGGGTCCCCCCTCAGGCTCCTTTTTTCCAAGCTCAAGAGCTCCAACTCCCTCAGCCTTTCCTCAGCAGGGAGATGCTCCTCTCCTTCATCCTCGTGGCTCTGTGCTGGACTCTCTCAAGCAGTTCTGTGTCCTCCCTTTGAAGAAAGGACAACGAGCAATAGTACTGATTTGGATCATTAATTAAAATACTTATTTCATTTATGATTTTTCCTTTCAATATTCCATGCCAATATTATTTGTCTTGCAAAGAAGTGCTTTTACTGGGAAGATTACTGACTTTGTGGTGGTTTGTTTCCCCTTTTTTTATTTAAATCACACTTTCAGTGTTGTTTTCAAATAATAACTAGGCTAGACCAAGCCTGCAGCCTTTAGGCAGTGGAATCTCCCCTGGAAGACATCAGGCTCAAAGGTGAGGGGAAGGTGTGTTCTGTCTTTAGCAGTCAACACTCATCAACAGTCGGTTTTACGTAGTCCTAGTAGCTGTAAAGAGACTTGGATAAAACCCGTACAGCTAGCTGCTGTTCCTCTTAAAGCTCAGGTTTTAGAACACCTGCTCCATTCAACCCCTTCCTTTTAAATATGGGAGCAGGATTGGATGTTGAGTTTTGAACTCAAGGTGATGGGGCCTCTGTACTCTGCGTTTGTGAGACTGAACCTTGAGTACTGGGTCCAGTTTTGGGCACCACAGTATCACAAGGATATTGAGGGGCTGCAGTGGGGCCAGAGAAGGCCAATGAGGCTGGGGAGAGGGCTGGAGAACAGGCCCTGTGAGGAGTGGCTGATGGAACTGTGGTTGTTTAGTCTAGAGAAGAGGAGGCTGAGAGAGACCTTATAGCTCTCCACAGCTACATGTAGGGAGGCTGTAGTGAGGCTGGTGCTGGTCTCTTCTCCCAAATTCCTAATGATAGGAGGAGGTGAAATGGCCTCAAGCTGCGTTTAGATTGGATCTTAGGAAGAAACTCTTTCTTGAGAGAGTGGCTGGGCACTGGACCAGGCTGCCCAGGGAGGTGGTGGAGTCACTGTCCCTGGAGGGGTTTAAAAGGCAAGTAGCTAGAGCACTTGAGGCCATGGTCTATGGGTTGGGGAGATGCTGGGATGAGGGGAGAACTTGCTGATCCTGAAGGTCCTTTCCAGCCATGAGAATTCTATGTTTATTCCCTCAGGAAAAATTCCCAAAGGTGTCTCATCTTTGAGAGCTGAGTTTGTCTTCATCTTTCAGAAACGTTTGTATCGTCTATTCATGTTTTTACTTCTTTTCCCTATTCATGTCACTACTTTTCAGCTTCTTGAAGTGAGACAGAAAACACACACAATTACCTTTTCCAGGATGTTTTGTTGTTAAAGTTCCCCTATTCAACTGAGGGTGGGACAGTCCTTTCATAGACTCTCCTGCTCATCTCTTCTTTTGTGGAGAGAAAAATGCTGTACAAATAACTGGAACGAAAAAACGGAGCCAAATCACTTCTCTTTTGTAGTGAAATACACTCCCTCTTAAGGAACAAGTATCAGACAATACATCTGAACAGACTATTGAGCAGCACATTACTTCTGCCTCGGGTCCCGTGAGCCAGAAGAGGCTCTAGGGTTGATTAATGTGTGTTCTTGGCTCTTCAGCAGGAAAAAAATGAAGACACGTTGTATTGCCAAGCATGCTCTCGTAATCTCTGAGGGGGTTTTGTGCTCCTGTAAGAATTGTGTGTTAAAGAGTAGCTTCTATCGGGAAAATCCCTGTATTTCAGTACTCAAAGGGACTGTCCGTGAGCACGCGCATGATTTCTGCATCCCTAAACAAGTGTGTCCTTTGTGGAGGTTTTAAAATCCACTGTGGCTTCTTTTTAATCTCATTCATGGCTGTAACTGTGAGAGGTGGGTGTCAGGATGGAGCCAGGCTCTTCTCAAGGGCATCTGGTGATAGGACAAGGGGCAGTGAGTGCCAGCTGGAACAGAGGAGGTTCCCTCTCAATCTCAGCAGGACCTTCTTCCCAGGGAGGGTCCCAGAGCACTGGACCAGGCTGCCCAGGGGGTTGTGGAGTCTCCTTCTCTGGAGATGTTCCAGCCGTGCCTGGCTGTGTTCCTGTGCCACTGGGTCTGGGGGATCCTGCTGTGGCAGGGGGTTGGACTGGATGATCTTTCGAGGTCCCTTCCCATCCCTAAGGATTCTATGATTCAGAACCAACTTTTCAGTAAACCTGGGATGACACAAGTTTACTGAAAGCTTAAACCAAATGAAGTTGAACCTTCTTGCAGTAACTGAATGTTCTGGAAAGGAGAAGTCATGGAAAATAGAAATATTTTAAACTTTTCCTAGGATGTAATAATAATAGGAGGTTGGACAAAATGACATCACAAAAGTTTGGGTTGAATAGTAGGTAATTCTGATGGAGAAAGAGTACCAGTCCATTTCCCTCGGACTTTGGGTGGTTTATCCTCTTGCTGCTTCATTTGTATTCATATTTCAGTGTTTTTAATTGGAGTAGGAATGTTCTCCTTCCACCCTCGTGTGTGGGTGGTACGTGCTGGGTAATCTCACCTCACGAGGTGTGCAAAAGATGGAAACAACTTAATTGCATAACGAATCAATGAACAAAGTACCTTAATTTATCTGAAATTACTATTGTGAGGGGGGAAAAAATCTAATTAGGTTAATGAGGGTTTAAATCTACATTGGAAACATGAAGTGTTCTGCAATTTAACTGGTAGTGGAGAAAACAAATCACTAAGAAAGAGACAAGCAAGACAAATGACTCTCAGCTAAATGAGATGTTTAACTCTGGAAAGGAATAACTATAGAGAAAGAGGGGTCATTTAGGACAAAGCAGTATCATTTAACAGATAGTTTTGGTGTGGGATTCATATGAAATCTATAGGTAATATGAAGAGGATATGAATGGGTGCAAGCTGGAACAGAGGAGGTTCCCTATCAATATCAGCAGGAACTTGTTCCCAGGGAGGGTACTGGAGCACTGGACCACGCTGCCCAGGGGGGTTGTGGAGTCTCCTTCTCTGCAGACGTTCCAGCCCCGCCTGGCTGTGTTCCTGTGCCACTGGGTCTGGGTGATCCTGTTTCTTAAACTGTTCTCAAGGAGTGGCCTTCCCAGTGCCCAGGACTGGGAGAATGATGCCCTTAGTCTTGCTGGCCACACTGGTGCTGATCCAAACCTGGTGCCACCTGGGCACCCTGCTGCCTCCTATTCAACCGGTTGTCACCCATTACTGCCAGGTCCCTCTCTGTCAGGCTGCGCTCCAGCCACTCATCCCCCAGTCTGTCACTGCAGGAGGTTCTTGTGGCCAAAGTGCAGGATGTTGCACTTGGCCCTGTTCAACCTCATCCCGTTGGCCTCTGCTCAGTGACCCAGCCTGTCCAGATCTCTGCATCACCTTCTTCCCCTCCAGCAGGTCGACACTCCCCCTCAACTGGGTGTCATCTGTGAATTTAGTAAGGGTAGACTTGATCCCCTCATCCAGGTCATCACTAAAGACATTCCCCTATGTCCCGTACATTGCCAGGCCTCTTTTTCATGCTCAGTATCCTGAGATCATCCCATTGCAGCAGCTGTCGTGATCTCAAGATCCCTTTCAGACCTCTGTTAAGGACCAGCAAGAGAAATAAAGTAGTACGTGCTATTTCTCAGCCAGGTTCAAATACTAATTAGGATGCAAGCAAGAGCTGAGTAGAAATTTGACTGCAGCAGAGTTAAGCAAATAATTTGCAATGAATAATTGATTTCAATGTCACCTTTTCCGTTCCAGAGTTACCCGTGAGCCTGTTAGAAATTTCACTGCTTTGTTAATTTTATCCAATTTGTGCTTTTCTAAATGGTTGGTCCTTTCATAATTGGACCTGTGCGGCTAACGGGTCCTCGTTTCTTTTATCTGGTGACTCAGGTAACCAAAGAGTCCTGTGAAAAGTAGAAATCCTGGAAATAAAAAGGTGTGAACCATATGTTTGGCAGATATTTCTAGAGTCTAGTTTCCAAGCCAAGAAAATCTGGGTGGTGCACAACACGAGTGCTGGGAGTGCTGCAGGACTCGGGTGTTCTTGAGAAACTGTTGGCAAGAGGGTCACGAAGAGAAATGAAGGTGAATGGTGCATCTGCTTTTGCTCGCTGCTCATTCATACCTTGAGCTGTCAAAATGTTCCACAGTGGTTTTCTGTTCAAGGCTGGAACAACAGAGATGTGTTGTATGAGAAGAGAATGTTTGAATCTTAATCATAGAATCATAGAACCACAGAACCATTAGGGATTGGAAGGGATCTCAAAAGATCATCCAGTCCAA
>VZRI01006832.1:62925-79486 GCA_013397515.1 Upupa epops
GTTGCTCTACGCTGGACATTCTCCAGCAGCTCTCTGAAAAACCCCCATACAAAACTCTTTCATCAAAGCACTCCTGAACAAGACTGTAGCTGGCCCTTCCACTGGATAACTGGGGCTAAGTAAGATCTGACTGCTTCATGCACATCCAGCATTCAGGGACTGACCTCCCTCTAATCCCTGCTGCCCATCAGATCACACTCTTTGCCTACAGGATGATATATAATGAAGGGATGATTTTTCTCATCAGAAAGAAACTTGGCCACACCGGCCCCAGCAGTGCTGACCTCTCTGCTGTGTGCAGTGCCAAGCCCAGACAGCTTTTCGGTGCTCATCAGGACTTCTCGCAGAGTATCACGACCCTTGATTAACGATGCAGCCAGGGCTGAGTGCTCCTGCTGCTGCTCTGGCTGCCTCCACAAGGACGTTAGGCCAAATCTCTAAGTCGGTGCTGACTTCTGTTCCACTTGTACCTCCTTTTTATGCATGGATCAAGCTGTTGGCACACTTATTTTTCCCTTGTAGAAAATACAGGGGCTGCACGTCCTTCATCAGTGGCCTGGATTTAAATCCAATTGATCCTGGGTTTAGATCAGTCCAAGTTCACTCATTGTAGGGAATAACTCAGCTTCACGTGAGTGGAAAGGAAAAGCCCTTAGTTCTTCCATTTTCTGGGAGATTTAGTGTTATTGTATTCAAAGCAAAATTCAGTGGGTGGAATCCCATCTTCTAAGGATAGTCCTGAGCTTGGAACTGAGTGCAAACGTTTGCTTTGTAAATGCATCTAACCAAATGCTTCTAAAAGCAGATGGAATAATCACAGAACATTACAGATTAGAAAGGACCTTGAAAGATCATCCAGTCCAATCCCCCTGCCACAGCAGGATCACTCAGACCAAGTCCAGGCAGGTTTCAAAGGTCTCCAGAGAAGGAGACTCCACAACCCCCCTGGGCATCCCACTCCAGTGCCCCATCACGCTCACTGGGAAGAAGTTATAGAATCACAGAATCAGTCAGGGTTGGAAGGGACCCCAGGATCATCCAGTTCCAACCCCCCTGCCATGGGCAGGGACACCCCACCCTAGAGCAGGCTGGCCAGAGCCTCATCCAGCCCAGCCTTAAACACCTCCAGGGATGAGGCCCCAACCACCTCCCTGGGCAGCCCATTCCAGGCTCTCCCCACTCTTCTGGTGAAGAACCTCCTCCTCACATCAAGTCTCAATCTCCCCATCTCCAGCTCTGCTCCATTCTCCCCAGTCCTGTTGCTACCTGAGATCCTAAAAAGCCCCTCCCCAGCTTTTTTGTAGCCCTCCTTCAGATACTGGAAGCCACACTAAGGTCACCTCAGAGCCTCCTCTTCTCCAGACTGAGCAATTGAGATCTTTCTTTGTGCCATGGAATATAGAGCCAGCTGTCAGATTTCTGGGCACTAGTGCTAAATAGAACCAATTCCTGCTGCTTCTCAAACCCGTTAGGCGCGTGAGACGGTAGCTCTCCTCCTCCTTGTAGTGTTTTCCAGCATGCTTTCTGTTACGTTTCGCTGTTAGTTGATAATGCTGATTGGCAGACAGCATCTCTATTTCTTTTCTTATTGTTAATACCTCTAACAAAATGAAAAATGGCCTCGTACAGGCTAACAAGGCGCGCGCTCTAATTCTACCACGCGCGAGGACATGCTGCATTAGCATCTTAATAGAACTTTGCACCCGACGGTTCTGGTTTATCAGATATTAAGACTGCATTAGCCATTCGTGACCTGTGATGGACAGGATTCGTTAGCATGCTAATGCTACCTGAAAATACTCAGTGATTGTTGTATCAGCCGTAAAGACTGCTTCAGTTAAAGGAGATTTTGGACATGAGCTGCTTGCTGGAGAAATCTTCCTCTCTGGTGCAAGGATTTCAGAGGTGATTGATGATTTTAAGCATCTTGGAACTGCCATGTTATCTTCAGACTCTTTTGGAAGGGACAGGTTCGTGTTTAGTTTGTGTCATAGCTGATCCAGTGATTAAATCCTTGTGTGTAATTTAGATACCGACTGATTGGTATCTAAATGATGAAGACCTCTGAAATCAGTAGCCATTTCTAATTACACTGTCAGCCAGTCTGACCTTGGCTTTGACACCAAGCTGTGTGGAGGACAGGGAGGGCATCCAGAGGGACCTGGACAGGCTGGAGAGCTGGGCCAGTGCCAACCTCATGAGATTCAACAAGGTCAAGCGCAACGTCTTATACCTTGGTTGAGGCAGTCCCAGACAACAAGACAGGCAGGGTGGGGAACAGAGTGAGAGCAGCCTTGAGGAGAAGGACCTGGGGGTGTTGGTCAACGAAAAACTCAACATGAGCCAGCAATGTTTGCTCACAGCCCAGAAAGCTGACTGCTTCCTGGGTAGCATTGAGAGAAGTGGAACCAGTAGGGTGAGAGAGGGGATCCTCCCCCTGTCTTCTGCTCTCATGTGAGCCCATCTGGAGTCCTGTGTCCAGTTCTGGAGCCCCCAACACAGAAGGGGGATTGAGCTGTTGGAAGGTGTCCAGAGGAGGACCACGAGGATAAGGGGAGGGCTGGAGCACCTCTGCTATGGGGACAGGCTGAGAGAGTTGGGAATGTTCAGCCTGGAGAAGAGGAGACTCCAGGGAGATCTTAGAGCAGCCTTCCAGTCCCTGAAGGGGGCTACAGGAGAGCTGGGGAGGGGCTGTTTGCAAGGGCTTGGAGTGATAGGAGCAGGAGGAATGGTTTCCAGCTGGAAGAGGAGAGTTTTAAACTGGAAGTCAGCACCATGAGGGTGCTGAGACACTGGACCAGATTGCCCAGGGAGGTTGTGGCTGCCTCCCAGCTCCCTGGAAGTGTTCAAGGCCAGATTGGCTGGGGCCTTGAGTACCCTGGTCTAGTGGGGGGGGTCCCTGCTCATGGCAGGGGGCTTGGAACAAGATGATCTTGAAGGTCCTGTCCAACTGAACCATTCTATGAACCTATGAAATCTCTTTGTTGACGTATGGAGCCAGGAATTGGTTTATACTGGTTTCCAGCTCATGGTTCAATATGGGGGTTTTTTTGTGCACACACATGGGTCAGGCTAGGCAAGGTGAGTCAAGAGAGATGATCTGGAGCTGAATTGTATTTGGGGTTCCAAGGTCATCGATAACACAATATCGTGGCTTAATGCTAGCCTGTTTTGAGCTGAGTTCCACACGGTCTTTTAGTTTTACTGGTGGAGTGAGGGAGTTTAAACGTAAGTGCATAAAAGCCAGACAGCAGAGTTCCGTGAAGGACTGGTCTGAAAGCTGAGTTTCCCAACTCCATAATGGTGTCCCTGAATATTAACCAGCTTTCTTGGGCTCCTTTTCCCTTCAGGGCTTCATCCTAGGGTGCTCTACGCCCTGAAGAGGGCAAAGTCTGGTCTTCTGAAGTCCAGTATAACCAGCTTGTTGTGCTCCCTCCTTGCTGCCCTAAGGATCTTGAACTCCACCAGTTCTTCATCACTGCAGCCAAGGCTGCCCTTGAGCTTCATATTCCCCACCAGCCTCTCCTTGTTGGTGAGAACAAAGTACAGCACAGCACCTTAACTCATCTGTCCCTTGGAGAAGGATAGCCTGCATCCTTCCATCCCACCATGTCCCTGTGACACCAGTAAGCTCACAGCCCTGCAGGTGTGGGCACTTGTAATTCCTTTATTCCCCATGCTACGTGTGTTTTTGTTTAATAGCTGTCTGGGATAGAAACAGATTTATCACCGTGCCTGTGGTATTTGCTCTTCTTTATCTTTTTTATCTGCGCTATTGATTCATCGTACACCTCGAGCTGGAAGGTGACAGACTCTTAATTGCACAGACACATGCTACTCTGAGATACTTCTGATAGGTTTATAGCAGTTTGACAGGGAAAAATAACACTATAACCTAGAAACCCTAGTGTAATAGTTGGTAACAAAGCCAGTTTGGGATGTGAAAACCCACCAGGAGAGCTGCAAGGAGCATTTCTAGAGCTATAGCTGATCAAACGTGTCTCCCTATTATTATTTTTAATAAGGATAAGCTGCTTTACCAGCCACTGTCTTAGTATTTTCAAGTAGAGTATTATCTTCATGCTCAACTCTTCCTTCCCTCACCTTATCCTACTGCTCCAATTAAAGGCTTCTGGTGTTTTCTGAAGATGTAACCCACTCTTTTATTTCATGCCTGTACTTTTAGGGACCACACTTTACAGGTTCACGGGTTGGAAGAGACCTCAGGGATCATCTAGTCCAACCACTTCAAGCAGGATCCAGTTGAAATGAGCTGGCCCAGAACCCTGTCAAGCTGAGCCTTAACACTGTCTACAGTTGAACAATCCCCCACTGCCCTTGGGAGACCTTTTCACTGTCTCAGCATGAACAACTTTCCTCTCAAATCCAGTGGGAATCTGTCCTGGAGCAACTTCCCCCTTGACCTTTCTACAGGACTCCTTATGAAAAGGGAGTCTCCATCTTCTTGGTAGCCATCCTTGATGGACTGAGTATCAAAATAAGATCCCCCTTAAACTTTTTCAAGGCTGAACAGACCCAGTTCTCTCAGCCTTCGTTCATATGGGAGGTCTTCCAGCCCCCTGATCATCCTGGTCACCCTTCTCTGGACCCTCTCCAATCTACCTGCATCTTTTTTGTATCATAGGGAACCAAACTGAATGCAGTACTCAAGGTGTGGTCTGAGTAGAGTGGCAAGAGAACATCCTTATCTCTGCTATCGATGCCCTTGTTAATGCAGCCCAAGATCCTGTTGGCCTTCTTTTCTGCAGCAGCACTCTGTTCCCTTATGTAGAGCTTGCTCTCCACCAAGACCCCCAGGTCCCTCTCTGCAGGGCTGCTCTCCAGTCAGGTGGATCCTAGTCTGAGCTGCATTAGAGAGTTGTGTATTCCCTATCACTGAAGGGCATAGAAGCACTTCATCTCTTTAGTGATAGAGTAGGATACTTCTACTCTTCTGCAGCTCACTAACCACATCACACGTCTGTGAAATTACTGCCCTTTGGGTTTATTTCAACAAACCATACTGCTGTTTGGATTTGTCCCTGTACTCGGGAAACACATCTGTCATGACACTGGTTTTTAATTGTCATTCCTATGTTGGAATGCCCAGAATGGAGTCAGAACGGGAGGCCTGTCATCCCCTCCGGAGGCACCAGTAATCATTCCTTGCTCTTACGTTATTCGCGGATCACTGTAGAGAGAAGTTTAAAAGTCATTTAACAACCTTGGTTGCAAACAATTTGCTGGATTATAAGATCAAAACCTTCCTTTCATGCCTTTAAATGATGTTTTCCCAGATGAACAGAAGCTGACTGGAGACACAGCCCTGGATACTGGGTGACTCAGTGCTTAGGATGAGGTGTAGTTCAGGGCTTGTTCACGGTCCTTCAGGCTCGAACTCAAAGCACAGATGGGTGCAGTTGTGTTTGAGCTCTTTCAAATAGCTCAGTGCTAAATGGAGTCAATCTCCTGGCTGTGAATAATTAATACAATTGCTTTCAGACTTTCTGTTTTGTTTGTAAACGGGCCTGAGATCTCATTAATTTGTTTTGTGTTCATTATTGATTGGATGTATCACAAGAACAAACTCCAATCTGTGTGAACAGTGCTTATCGACTGCATCTGCTGCTCAGTGTTCTGGCCCTCACTGATGGATGTGACTGGTCACTGCAGATCTACAGCTTTGGTTTCTTCTCCTGGTTTTGTGGTCCAGTCACTGCCTTGGGCAGGGCTGGAAGGTTGTGGTTGTGATGCCTTGTGGTAGAAAGCTGTTGTGATGTGCTCAGCACAAGGAGTTGCTAGATGACCTCTAAATGTAGAGCTGGCTGCTCTCTGCTCCTTTGAACACAGATGGAACATAAATGGTTGGGTGAAAAATACAATACACTTGCAAGCAGAGCACGAAGTCTCTATTGAGTGGGGAAGGGATTGAAAGAGTAAAGCAAGCAGGGAAAAACAACAGAAGAGGGAAACTGTAAACAGGAGGGTGGGAAAATTAGCAGTTTCTTTCACTTCTCAGTGCTCTCCTGTGCAGTTGTTTTCCTTTGTTATCCTGCAGACCTGTGCCAACACCTTGAAGCCGCTCAAGTCCGTAGGTTTTGGCCATTAAGGACTCCCAGTCTGACTCTTAACACAAAATATCAGCTTTTATGCTTCTGTCGCACGTACAAGACATCATCATGAATGATAGCCTGTCTCTCTAATATCTCTTATAGATAACCTAGGCAACGTAATGGGAGAGGAACTGACTGAGTTTGCTTGAGCATATGAAACAACTGTTACCCAGATTGCCTTCCAATTGCGAGTCAACGTTTGTTGTACATGTATGTCACGACTGTGATGGCTCCGGGCATCTACATCTTTCAAAGAAGCAAATCAAAATAGATAACATCCAGTCATTCCTCCCGATGGCATCGTGAAACTGCATGTATTTTAGATTGGAAGTGATGCCAACAGGTTTCTGGCAGCGGTCGATTAGGTCTGCTTTGGCAGATCTGCCATGAACCCTCTTGCACTGATGCTCGAGTGTCTAGACTAGCTTAAGTACTGTTGAACTTGCTTGTCCTAGGCATTCATCTCTCGCTAAAAATAATGAATTAACAGAAATGGGGCTGGCACAGGACCTGAGAAATCAAGTTGATAAAGTACAAAACCATCCATCTCCTGAGAGCAGCCAACTTTGCAGAACTCTGAGAGTTTCCTCTTTGTTCAGGATGATCAGTGATGTTAAGATTTCTATGGTTGAAGGAAGAGTGATTATTTGCTCAAGCAGCTGCAGTTCCACACCCAGTGTCTACCTCTAGAAAGAGATTATGGGAGACTGGTAGCTCCATCCCAAGTGTCGTGATGCTGGTAGTGGATTGTCCTCGGTTCCTTGCCTTTTACTCAGGTGATCATGTATCAGAGCGCAGGAGCTCACCCAGAAAACAGTTATCGATCATCATCTACAATTCCTGTGCAAAGTTCTTTTCCTTGCTCGTGTTGTGTTTTCTGGCGTTACACAACTTCCTTCTGTAAGAGGAAACAATCTTTAGATTAAAGAAACTTTGCTGGCTGATGCACCGCTGTGCCAAGCAATAAACGACAAATATAAAGGTAAAGGTCATTCCTGTAAGCAGAACGTAGCTTTGATGGTAGCCTGTCTTACAGTTCCGCCTCCAGGTGACATTTCTGGCTCAATTTTCTGTGCTTCTGAGTCATCAGTGACAATCCTTTCCTTTAACTACTTTCAGTCTTGGCTAAGGAAAATAACAGAATGTCAGTGGAAAAAAGAAGTGGAGAGTTATCATGAGAAACACTCGGAAAATGCCAGCTGTTTGGTAGTACACTGCCCAAAGTCTTGGAAGGTTAGGTCCTCGGGTGCTGTAAAGCAGAGTGATTGTTAGTTTAAAGAGCATCACACTGAGTTCTTTGAGCCAAGGTGTTCCTACATCTTAGAAAAACACAGTGCTCCCAAATCTCAGCCTTCCAATTTTCACGCCCTTTGCAATGGAGCATCATTTCAGCCGTGCTAAAATGATGTTGGGCTGGCTCAGACCTGGGAAATGGCATTATTGACAGTGAGAGTGGAAAAGAATGAGCAGTTTGAGTATTCAGAAGCCTTTTCCACCTCTGGCAGGTCAATCTGAATCATTAAGGATCAGAAGGGACCTCAAAAGATCATCTAGTTCAATCCCCCGGCCACAGCAGCATCATCTCTGGGTGGTTCAGCCAAGGGCTGGGGGACTGGAAGGATGAGGAGTTTTATAAAGATCCATGATGCTGTAGTTATTTCAGGGGTTGAAATGCACTTCAGCAGCAGGACTGTGGTAACTGGTAGGATCTAGAAAAACACTGAACTGCTGTCAAGTGGTGTGCTTACAGCTGCTGTTCCACACACAACAGGCTATTTGTGGGTTTGGAAAGCTGACTGGTGTGGTTTAACCGCAGACAGCAACTGAGCACCACCCAGCCACCTGCTCATTCCCTGCTTTGTGGGATTGGGGAGAGAATTGCAAGGCTAAGAGTCAGGAAATGCATTATTTCATCCCAAGAGGATTCATTAGGTGAAGTGAAAGCTGCAGGCATGAGACAAGCAGAACAAGAGGTTGATTCACCAGTGCCCATGGGTGGGCAGGTGTTCAGTCGTCTCCAGGAAGGTTCCATCACGGCTAGCAGAGACTTGGGAAAGCAAAACCCACCCCTCCAAGTATTCCCCCTCCTTTGTTCCCTCAGCTCTAAAAGCTGAGCTTGCCATCACACGGTCCCTTGGGTCAGCTGTCCCAGCTGTGCCCCCTCACAACTTGTGCACCCCCAGTCTGCTCACTGGTGGGGCAGGGTGAGGAGCAGGAGAGGTCCCGATTCTGCGCAAGCATTGCTCAGCAACAGCTAAACCATCCCTGAGTTCTGGACAGTGTTCCCAGCACAGACCCCAAACACAGCCCCAGACCAGCTACTGGGAAGACAATAAACCCCGCTCCAGCCAACACCAGCACGCTGACGCGATGAAATGTGCTGCGTTCCTTGGTTCAGAGTGCGAGGGTTCAGAGAGCAGGTGCTGGTTCCAATGAGTTCTGAAAATGTCACCGTTTCTGTGTAAAATAGGTTTTCATGACAAATTAGTTGCCCTTTCTTTAAAGTTCATTGCCTATTTTTACTGCTTCACTTATTTGTTTTGGGTTCCTAAGCTACAGTTTCTTTTCCATCCCTTTGTTTTCAAAAGCAGGGATTAATTTGGAGCCTTTGTCTGCTTGGTTGTTGTTGGCTAAAGCTCCAGCTGCCTGTTTCCTATCGAGAACTCAGATACCTCACACTTCTTTCACCCGTAGTTACTGCTGGGGTGCTGTAGGGTCGTGTGGGTCGGGTAGGGGGTATCTATTGCCAACCACTGTGTTCCTCTAAAGGAATAAGGGTCTGGATGAGTACTGCACAGCATCCCAGCAATCAGTGTTAGAACCCTACAGATCCCTTGACGTCAGAAAGGTGTTTGACAGTCTCATACAGCATCCTTGTGGCCAAACTGAGGCCATGTGGACTGGGTGATTGGGTAGTGAGGTGGATCGTGGACTGGCTGCAGGATAGAAGCCATAGTGGGACAGGGTCTAGTTGGAGGCCTGGATCTAGTGGAGTCCCCCAAGGATCAGTACTGGGAGCAGTCCTCTTCAATCTATTCATTACTGNGGATCCCGGTGGCCATCAGGAGGCCAGCAATGTGCTCTGGTGGCCAAGAGGGCCAACAGCATCCTGGGGGGATCAGAAGGGGGGTGGTTAGCAGATGGAGAGAGGTTCTTCTCCCCCTCTACTCTGCACTGGTGAGACCGCATCTGGAGGACTGTGTCCAGTTCTGGGCCCCTCAGTTCAAGAAGGACACAGAGCTGCTGGAGGTCTAGGTGTCCTGCTGTGGCAGGGGGATTGGACTGGATGATCTTTCAAGGTCCCTTCCAATCCCTAATGACTGTATGCAATACATCTGTAGCCACTACATTTCCATCCAACGCATTAATAACATCAAAAAGAAGGATTTTATTTATCTTAATAGAAACATCTGAGATGCAAGGAAAGTGTTCAGTTCTTCAAAGAACGATCCACATCTTTTTCTTTTGAGCTGGAAGTTCTTGAAGGAGTGTTTGAGAGCAGCCTGAAGTGCTCAAACAGCAATGATTTTTCAGTGGGAATTAGGTAGTTCCCTCCTGTAAATTCTATTTGCTGCATCTTTCCTTTCCCTTTATTGATTAGACAATCTCTCTAGCTCTAGTGAGATCCCAAACCAGGAGACCAGGCTCTTATTTAGACACTCTCCTGGTAATTAAATAACGGTCTTCTCATGAAATAGAGCTAATTTCCTAGAAACTGATGATAGCAGCTCATCTTTCAGCATTTGCTTCTCTTTTGGGCCAAAACAAGACAAGAAATTCAAGAGACTTATTAAATCAACTAGAATTTGATGCAGTATAAAGGGTGGAATCGAATTCTTCCTTAATTCAACTAATTCATTGCTGCTTTTGGTCCATTGCTCATTAGAATAGGGTTGGAAAGAACAGTTTCTGCTCGGATTTATCTCGGCTGCTGTTACTGCAGCCTGTCAAAGTAAGAGGAAAGCCCTCAGTGCACCCTAGGTTTCATTTCTCGGTGCTGGTGGGGTCTTGGCTATGAAAAACGTGAATCCAAGGTGTGAGCTCATCACTGCCTTTGGGAGACTTTTGGGTTTCATGTCCTTCCTTCCAACCCCACCCTCCTTTGCTGCTGTGACCCTTGGCACTAGAAAGGGAACCGATAGACTGAGTAACTCCAAAGGAACACGTAGCGAAGGGGACCACCTGCAGCACTGTTGGATGTGGAGAGAACGAATGGAGGCAGAAACACCCCACTTAATCGTTTCCCTCTTCCCCTTTGATCTTTTCTCGTCAGTTCTTCTGGGCTCCTTAACACTCTTATAGAAGACCCTTAAAGAAAAGCATCTCGAAGCATTTTTATATCCATTATAAATGGTGTGTTAGGTAAGAGCCTACAACCCCCACCAGAACGGCTCTATTAATAAAGCCCTGAATTGTTCTGACGCTCTGCCAAGGAGCAGCTGCAAGGCACCTTAGTGTTTTCACTGCGGAGAGAGCATGGATCAAGCGTTCGGTGTATCGTGCCATCCTGTGCTGCATTTTAAGCACCTGCAAAACCCATTTAAATAATGGGGTACCTGTGCAATTACCAACAGCTCCCCCATTATGCATGAGCCCCGGCTACCGAGAGTGAGAACCAACTGCGCTGTTCCATTAGTGATTTTCAATTTGCTGCTAAGTTTTCTGCAATTGATTGATGCTGCTCGAGTTAGTGCACACAGCTGCAAAACACAAAATAGGCTGCCTTCCACCTCAAAACTTTTCCCCAGGGAGACAAGCTTTTCCAAGTGGGCTGGAGAGGCTGAGCAGATAAAACCTTGCATTCCTCAGCGCGTGTCATGATACGGAGGCATTTCTTGGTCGTGCCAGATCTGTTTGCAGTACAGGAACTTGCTCTGTGTGATCTGAAGCGATGAGGATAAAGTTGACTCTACATGAGGCTCTCGCCTTGAGGGGACCCACTCCAGTCTGCACTGGTAGGGTTCTACCTCTTAATCCAAGGGAGCATTTCATAGCCAAGTGTGTAGCTCTGTGCTCTGTCAGGAATGGCAGGCAGAGTTGAATTTCAGCGTGAGGGCTTGTGTGGATGTGGTGACAGGACGTTCATGGACAGAGGCGGAGGATAGCAGGTGGCTCCTGGCTTGTGTTGTGGCTGATACCCTATGGGATCTGTGGAGCTTCTTCACACCACGCTCTGTCAGGCTAAAAAACATCACTAAATCTGGCTGTACTCTGAGCAAAGTGCTGATGCAGATTTGGGAAGTATGAGGTAGAACTTCTCTGCCATGTCCAAGATGAATCCCACCAGCTCCGAAGTTGTGCCCGTACGCTGTGCTGGCCTGAGCTGTGGCAGCTGCTTCACATAACCAACTTGGGGGACACGTGGGGACTTGTGTTGGTGAATCATAGAATCACTAGGGATTAGAAGGGACCTTGAAAGATCACCCAGTCCAATCCCCCTGCCACAGCAGGGTCACCCAGACCCAGTGGCACAGGAACACAGCCAGGCGGGGCTGGAACGTCTGCAGAGAAGGAGACTCCACAACCCCCCTGGGCAGCCTGGTCCAGTGCTCTGGGACCCTCCCTGGGAAGAAGTTCCTGATGATACTGATAGGGAACCTCCTCTGTTCCAGCTTGCTCCTTGTCCTATCCCTAAATCCTCTTTAGGACTCCCTAAAAGCCACCCTCACAAGACTTAGAGTAGGGAACTGCATGTTCCTTGCAGGCAAGTCCCAGTAACAGGAGCAGCTGGGGATTCCCATGCAGGTCTGCTTGCAGAGCTGGGCTGTTCCCCAGATGCTGCCAGGAACATGAAGGTAGAGGAGAGAAGGGATGGAGAACACAAAGGAATGAGGAACCATGGAACAAGTATGCATCAGTGTTATATGAAAGAGGTTCTTTTAAAAATGGGCAGTGCATGAGCCTCTTCCCCCTCAGGCTACTGGCTTTTTGATGGCTTCTGAAGCAGCATCTCTGTGAGTGATTGAACTTCAGCTCTCCTGGGTCTAGCCTTGGGAGAAGGGTTTATTGTCTGCCTTGAAGAAGCCCGGTGGTACTAAGCACATATGATAATGCTCTGTTTGGCATGCTGGTGGTGTGCCAGCTTCCCCTGACGGCTCCATCTGACAGAACTTCAGCTGAAACGCTGTTGTCTTAAGTCAGATCAGTGGACAAACTCTCGCACAGCCACATTTTCCTTTGCTGTCAACTGTGTGTTGCCATGGAGCAAGGAGCCAACACATCCATTAGCTTTGCATGCTTAGCGATCTCTGCCCGGGAAATGAGGGCTGGTGTGCAGAGCACAGAGCTCCTCAAGCCTGAAATCCTCACAGTGTGAAACAAAGGCTGGGGCTATATGTAAGCCATCAAGAAAGGGAATCTGTTTTCTCAGGAACAAGTCTCAGCCCGAGACCAGCGAGCGGTAAGCTGCTAAAGCCATTAGGCTGGAGGGTCGACTGCTGAGAGAGTATCCTGGGACCATTTCTCTGTCATTACAGCCACGTTCCCAGCGTGTTGCTCCCATCCCCATGCAGAACTACAACATCTGGCTCTGTTATTTCACATCTTTTATAGCAGAGAGGAGAACTGAGGCATATGGTGGTAAAATACTCAATCAGTCCACCTCTTCTGCTTGCTTTGGCCGGGCAGGCGGTGTAATTTGCAGCGTGTTCTGTAGATCCATCAGATCAGAGGATTTTCCTCTGTGTTTTTTATCGAGCTGGCTGAATTTATGTTTTGGAGTTTGTTCAGTACTGTGGTTTTACATCTCAGCCTTGAAATTCTGTAGGAGATGACTGCGCAGCTTGAACAAGGCTGGCTGTACCCTGATATATCATTTCTCTTTCTGCTGTGGCTGGTTTAGTTACGGTCTCCTGTATCATCGGATCTTAGTCCAGCTGCAAAGACTCTTAAACACAAGTACACTGTGTAAGGATTGTCAAGGGTTTGACCTTTAATCATTGCGTTTGCCATGATTCTAAACTCTGATGTGGCTATCACCTCTGCTAGGGCAGCGCTAGGTCCAGCCGTTACCTAATTCCTGTCTACGCTGGGAAAATTTAAGTGCAGCCTCTCCTTTCTCTCCAGCAAATACACAGAAAACCCCACATTCTGATCTAGAATGTTCTTTGTGAGTAACTGGCCTCTCAAATACAGATTTGGAGGAAGCTCATCCCAGGTTTGCTCGCGTTTTGCAGGCTGTAGGGACAGAGTTCAGGCTGGTAGGGAAATTCTTCACAACACCCCATGGAATTCTCCACAACACCTCATGGAATAGTTCAGTGGGAATGGTTGATCACAACTGAAAGAGGTTTGTTGTGCAAATGTGGCCTGGTGAAACCATCTTCTGAAACATGGCACAGCAGAGAACAGTGCTAACAGCTGTGCAGTAGGTGTGCAACACCATATCCTCTCAAAGCTCAAAGAGGGGAGATTAAAGTTAGCTCTTTGGAAGAAATCCCTCCCTGTGAGGGTGCTGAGGCACTGGAACAGGTTGCCCGGGGAGGTTGTGGCTGCCCCATCCCTGGCAGGGTTGAAGGCCAGGTTGGATGGGGACCTGAGTAACCTGCTCTAGTGAAGGTATCCCTGCCTGTGCAGGGAGGTTGGAACTGGATGATCTTGAAGGTCCCTGCCAACTCTGGGACCTGTGATTATGGATGGGAAAGGGATGAGGGATTGTTAATGAACTGTCTATGTGCACACATACAGAGATTTTCTGATTACACTCTATAATTTGAAGCAATATTTAGAGACCCATTCAGCCTCCAGAGAAAAGGACAGGCAGGTGACTACTGTCCTTGCAGGAAGCTACTGCACATAAACAACAGCACAGGCACAGCAAGTGGACACGAGCCATATGGTCAGAACAAGGACAAGAGTTCTGCTGCGTGTTCTTGCTGCCAGCGATACATCTGGCAGCTGCTGCTCACCTCTACGTGCTGTACATCTGGAACAAAATGAGCTGAGGAGATGGTCTGACCGAGGATAACTTGCCTTCACACGAAGCTGCTTGTGTTCAGAAGGCACCGAAGGTCTGTTTGAGCACGATGCTTGCTGTCAGGATAACCTACAAGCTGTGCGCTCCGATTTGTATGCAGGACCTTCTGGGGCTGAGACACTGAAATCCAGCTCCTTCTGTTGTCTTGCTACCCCCAGCTAGTAAAATCCCTCCTGGCTTTCCTCATGCAAAACATTTGTAGGCATTTCAATTTGCTGAAAAGCGGAGCGCTCCAGCAAAGCAAACCCCCACTCGTGGGAGTGCTCAGCCTCTGAGGGTAACAGAGCCTGGCAAGGCGGTCTGTTTGGTTGGGACTACCGGGTTCTTTGTGTTCTGCTGTGTTTAGAATCCTCACAACTTGTGTGTGACATCAGCTTCACCACACAAAGCGCGGTGTAAGAGAAGAGGGGTCGGTTCATTGGAAAATACTCACTTGCTGCCCAGAATTCCCAGGATGAAAGGAGGAATAATTTCTATAATAAATAGAATTCCATAATAGATGGAATAAAACCTTCACTGTCAAATTTCTGAGTTTAATGGAAGAATCTAAGTCTTTGCAGTTAAAAAACCACTCAACAGAGGACAATTTCTAAAGCAAATTGCTGGCAGATGAGCTCCAAATTCAAACTTCCCAAAAGCAAAACTGCAGAAGCAATTTCCAGCCCCCCCCAAAACCTGCAGAAAGGTTTGATTCTATTGAAATACCCTTGCTTTATTTTCAGACGATTTATAGGTTAGATGGCAAATGTTTGTAAAGCCAGGCAGCGCTGCTCACTGCATCCCCGCTGCTGGGTAGTGATGTTGCTTAGCAACGCTTGAACACGAAGCATCTTCTTGGACCGGTTTGTGTGGAGCATGAGTGCAGGTTATACTGAGCAGCCAGAGAAGATAACACTGGGCTCAGGAGCCAGCTTTTGGCTCTTTCCTTGAATTCTCATTTTCTATTTAAATGGCATTTTGATTTCTTGCTTTATTTAACTGCTCATCTGTGCTAGACGCATCTGGATTTCATACAGCACGAGGAACACGTTGTGCAGAACACGGTAAATGAAGTTTAGAAGGTACAGAGGTACTGGTCTGCAATTCCTAAAAGCTTTACCTCCTCTTTCTGTGATAACTTGTTAATGCAAAATCCACCGATTCCATTCTCTGCTTACACCACCCACCCCACATGTGTATCTGCTGGTGCACAGAACCACAGAGTGTTAGGGATCGGAAGGGACCTCAAAAGATCATCCAGTCCAATCCCCCTGCCACAGCAGGATCTCCTAAATCCAGTTGCACAGGAACAGGCCAGGTGGGTTTGAAATGTCTCCAGAGAAGGAGACTCTGCAACCCCCCTGGGCAGCCCTTTCCAGGGCTCTGGCACCCTCACTGGGAAGAAGTTTCTTCTCCTCTTGATGTGGAACCTCCTCTGTTCCAGCTGACACCTGCTGCCCCTTGTCCTATCCCTAGATGACCCTGAGCAGAGCCTGGCTCCATCCTCCTGACACCCACCCCTCACCTATTTATAGACATGAACGAGGTCACCCCTCAGCCTCCTCTTCTCCAAGCTCAAGAGCCTCAGCTCCTCAACCTTTCCTCATCAGGGAGATGCTCCCCTCCCTTCATCATCCTTGTGGCTCTGTGCTGGTCTCTCCCAAGCAGCTCTGTGTCCTTCTGGAACTGAGGGACCCCCAACTGGACACAAGGTTCCAGATGTGGTCTCCCCAGAGCAGAGCAGAGGGGAAGGAGAGCCTCTCTCAATCATTAAAAGTTTACAGGCAAATTATTTAGTCCTATTTTCCCCCTTTAGCTGTATTTGACCCTTCTTATTCTCATGTAAAACAGCTTCAAGATGCTAAAAGAGGTTCTCAGAAACTGCTCTGCCTTTTATAACCTGTGACAGCAGCCAAGGCCTTTGTGTTAGTAGCTAAGTATTCACCTCAGTTCAGTAGGAGTTTGCCCCGGTAATTTATACCTCTGCAAAAAGCTACTGTTCTGGCTTTATGGCACCTTCTATCTGTTTTGGTAATTTATACCTCGCAAAGTGTCTGCTGAGTGCTGTTAAAGCAGAAGTCACAGTTTATGTCCGTTTTGCAGAGATATAAATTTCAATAATTGCAGGACAATGCTGTGTCGGACGTGAAGGAACTTCCTGTAGAGTGATACGAAACAAATCCAGCAACCCTGAAGTTTTTAAATAGATAAGGTCATGTTGGTAGGAGTTTTCTGTAAGGGTGCTGGGTGCTGCCTTCATGACCTGTGCTGTGGAAGTTTTAGAGTCCTTCTCTGCGCCAGTGTCTTGCACAGAATAACCCTGGTTGGAAAGGAGCTCCCAGATCCCCCAGTCCAACCATCCTCACCCCAACAAAACCCCTCAGTCCCTGAGAGACTGACAGACACAACCTGACCCCCTCCCTGCTGCCACTCGAGCAGGGTGGGAAGCACCATGGCTACAGGGTTCTTCAACACCTCCAGGCAGGGGGACTCC
>VZRI01006833.1:0-20390 GCA_013397515.1 Upupa epops
CCACAATCGTATCCATTGATTAAACTAAATCCACTAATTTTAGGTGTTTTAATGCTCATGTTTGGGATGGGGGGGTTTGCTTGTTTTCTGGCCAACAGCCAGTGGCCATGAGCCTTCCCAGGCATCAGAACCGGCTCGTTTCCATCAGGGATGTAATCTGCTGAGAGCAGGTGCCATCTAGGGGACAGACCAAAGAACACAAGGAGGGGTTTAATTTCCAGAGCTGCAATATTTGCTCTACCACCTCAACTCACATGCAACTTCCAAAGAGCTTCAGCCCACCCCTCACTTCTAGTCACGATGGCAGCAAACATAGAGAGCCCTAAGGGCAAAGTGAGCAGCTGGCGGATGCGTGGCTGGATGCAAAGTTAGCCAGTCCCCAATCCTGAACAAAAGGTGTCTGCCTTCATAGAATCATTCAGGTTGCAAAAGACCTGGAAGATCAAGTCCAGCCATGAACTCAGCTGTCCCAAGGCCACTGCTAAACCATGGCCCTGAGCTCTAGATCTTTGAATCATGACCAGAGATGGCAATTTCACCCTGTCGCTGGGGAGTCTGTTCCTGCAGCACTTGTGCCCAAACCCATGGACCAGAGAAGCCTACCCTGATGTTTTCCTCTGGTGGTTTGCTCTAAGCACATGGAGAAAGCACGAGCAAGCCAAAGCCCTGGAGAGCTCATCTGTCTGTAAGCACAGTTTGCATTTTCAGCTCTAGGTGTGTCATGACATCCTGAAACAACCTTTCTGCTGCTCTCTGGAGGGCTGCATCTTTCTGGCTTTTAGAAAAGGGTTGGCGTGGAGTGCTTGCTCCGGACCACTCACTTCTCTCCCTTTCAGATTGGGATGGTCCAGAGGTGTAAGAGCAGGACCATGTGTAGAAGGAGGATGTTTCAATGCTGCGTGACCCTTTATCTGAGCCCAAAACACTGAATCAGGACCTACCTCACTGTGTGTGTGTGTAAAGTCAGGCTCAACCCCCCCACCCTTGGAGATGGGAGATATGGAAGCAGGAGGTGGAAATGCTGCACATCCTTCACTTTGAATAAATAATGAGCACTAATGGTACTGACTCTAATAAGAGTCTGGGAAATGGGTGACTACAGCTCTGAGTCAGGGCTGAAGGATTTGTGTTGGTAACTTCAGCTAAATCACTCCTTTTTCACCCTTTTCCTTCTTATTTCAGGATTTTTGATTTTCTTCTCTCTTAGCTTCATCAGACACCGCTCTTCCACACCACCCCTGAAACCCTTTTGGCACCCAGCACAGGCAGTTTCAGGGTGGAGGGGAAGGTCTGTAGGCCAAAAGTTAATCGTCAGGGGCTCCTCTCCCTCCACCTCATCCCCATCTTCCCCTGGGCAGTGTCACGTTTGTGGGGCATTGGGATGAGGTGCTGGAGAGGCACAGGGATCATTTTTGAGAGCCTTTACAGCTAACCAACATTTGCGGGGGGGATCCACTACAAGGAGCTGCCTGTTGTCTGTGCAGGCTCCAGCAGAGGGAGTGTGACTGCATCTGAGAGTTTCAACAGCCAATTCCTTTATGCAGAGCAACCTTGTCCTTTTAGATGGGGTTTTCCTCTGCAGCAAGAAGAGACATCTATCTACATCTACAGCAGGTTGCTCAGACCACCCCAAGGTCCAAACTAACCTGGAATGGTTCCAGGGATGGGGCTTGTCCTACCTCTCTGGACAACCTGGGACAGGGTCTCACCACCTTCTTCATAAAAAAAAAAAGTCTGGGGTCTAAATCCACCTTGGCTGCAGCCACTGGAGAGGCACCATGGATGTATCATTTGGATGTTGTTTTTCATTGAATCATTAAGGATCGGAAGGGTCCTTGAAAGATCATCTAGTCCAACCCCCCTGCCACAGCAGGATCACCTAGACCAGGTAACACAGGAACAGATCCAGGCAGGTCTTGAATGTCTCCAGAGAAGGAGACTCCACAACCCTCATTGGCAGCCTGTTCCAGTGCTCCCCCTCACTGGGAAAAAGATCATTCTGCTATTTATATGGAACCTCCNCCAGCAGCTCTGTGTCCTTGAACTGAGGGGCCCAGAACTGGACACAATACTCCAGATGCAGTCTCCATAAGGTTCTTGATTGCTTCCTCTATGGGGTGCCTTTAGTAATAGATGGTTTCATTGATTTCTCTACTTTTGAGGCAGATATAGTAAGAAAAAACAAACTAAAGACCTGACTCAGAGAGTTTTGAGTCCTGAGGGGGTCATTAACTGCCCAGTGCTGCGCTGGCTTTTTCCTTCATGGGAAGTGTTGTGAAGTGCATGTTGCTCTCACACTTCAGAAAGCTAAAGATTTTGAAAGAGACTCAATCTTCTGTTTAGGAAGTGGCAATAATTTTGTATGGATTTGTTTTCAACCACCTTGTAAAGTCAGATTTGGTCTGTTCCCATTCTTCCTTGAGCCTGCAGTGCTGGAGGGGTTCTTGTCTTAATAAATGGAGAAAACAGAATAAAGAATAGGTAGGAGATGACACTTAGTTAATCCATGATAAAATGTTTGCTTAATTTTATTACTTCTTTATAATAGGATTTCATTTGTATAATGCCAATATATTATTTTATAGATTTTACTGTGTTTGGTTTTATTTTTATATTTCATTTTATATATTTTAAAATTAATATTCCTCTTTTCTCTACCTGGTTCTGTTGGGTTGTTTGTAATCTGAAAGCTTACGGGGAGTGGTGACTGCACTGGACTGAAGCCTGCAAGACTCCACTTCTGGTTGTTGCCTCTATTTGCTGTTGATAGTTAAGTGAAAACATAAAGTAACCTTTTCTGGATCCTCTTGCTGAAATCTTTTGACTATTGAGGTGATAAAATCATAGAACATTAAGGGTTTGAAGGGGCTTCTAGAGATCATCTAGGCCAAAGCAGTATCCCTTACTGCAGGCCACACAGGGCTGCGTCCATGTGGGTTTTCAAAGTCTCCAGAGAAGGAGACTCCACAACCTGTCTGGGCAACCTGTTCTGTCATCCTCACTGAATGGACGTTTCTCCTCATGTTGAGGTGAACTTCCTATGGTCTACCTTACATATTATTTCTTGCCACCACTGGAAGAGACTGCCCCCCCACACCCCCCAGATATTACAGATGTTAATAAGATCCCTCTCAGACTTCTCCAGACTAAACAGCCTCAGTTCTCTCAGACTTTCTTCACAGGAGAGATGTTCAAGACCCTTAATCACCCTCGTAGTCCTTCATGCAACTCTCTCCAGTAGGTCCCTGACTCTTGAAATGAGGAGCCCAAAACCTGGATACAGTACTGTATTGCTGTGGCACAGAGGGAAGTCAAAGAGCTGGGAAGGAGGAGGCAGAGATGCTCAGCTGGGCTGAGGGCTTCATGTCATGGAAGAAAGAGGGAGGAGCTTTTGTTCTGCTCCATCCAAACCTGTTCCTCTTCAACAACACTGTGACTTATTTAGGATCCTTCTTGTCTTTTGCAAAAAGAGTGGGTTCATATTTACAGGAACTGCATGGTTTGAAAGTTTAAATATAGAGCTTGCTACCTCCTTGAGCCTTTCAAGCGCCTCAGTTTCCCTGTAAGCTCTGGTTCACTTGCCACTGCACTCTGCCAGCCCCTTTACAGAATAATTGAATCATTAAGGTTGGAAGAGCCGTGCAAGACAAGATCACCCATCCCAGCTGCCAACCCGACCCCACCCTGCCCCCATGCCCACTAAACCATGCTTTCAAGCACCAGGTCCACATGATTTTTTAACACCTCAAGGGGTGTTCAAAACCACCTCCCTGGGCAGCCTGTTCCAATACCTGGCCACTCTTTCAGCAATGAAACTTCTCTTGATGTTCAGTCTGAACCTTCCCTGGCACATTGAGACCATTTTCTCTCATCCTATTGCTAGAGTTTTGGGAGAAGTCTGTTATTGGACAGCCAGCCTTGTGTCAAGGGGCTAAGATCACCCACCTTAGGATAGGAGGCCAAACCATCTCATGGGTACTGCATTCCCACCGCACTGAGATGGTTGGTTGCTCGGTGAATTCCTCTGGAGAGCTAGGCTTCAATGCTCCTCAAGAGGAGATAGAGCTGTCTTTGGGAGAGGTGAGTTTCAGAGGGAAGGTGATGCTTTGAGCAATTTAGGTGCCTGAAACACCTCAGTCATCATTGGTCCTGATCACAGTCACTGGACAAGAAACATGGTACCTGCCCGTGGTTGGGTTATTGGACACCCTGCTGTAGTCTCTGGTTAAGCCCCTCTGTTTCTGAATCTGAGAAGGTTGAGAAACTCCAGACAAGTTCACCATGAACCTGTCTTAAGGCAAGAGCCGTCCTTAACGTGGCTCCTTGAACACTGGTAGCTCCAAGTGATTAATTTTATCCATCTGGGCAGGCTCTGCTGAGGGAGAGGGAGACATGTCCACACCTGTGATAGAGGAAAGATTGCTTTGCGATGCTAGCACTGAAAACAATGAGAGGTGGAGGACCCTGGAGACAATGAGATTTCTCAGAATTTGCATATTAATAACTGTGCCTACTACCTTGCTGTTAAGAGTTAATAGAGCGTAGTATTGACAATTAATAGTTAATAAAATAGCCACTTTAACAGTCATTTGTACATGAAGATGGAAGATTATATATGGGCACTGCCTTCATGAAACAGTGGGAGGACTTTGTTCATCTCTCTGCTGCAGATGGAGGGGGAAACTGTCTGGTTTGTGTCTTCAGCTTCTCAGCTTTTCTTTGCAAGGACAGTTTGCTTTGGGGTTCATCTATCTCACTCCAGCAACATCACTCCTCCTCCAAGTCTGTGCTCTCTTCTCAGCCAAAGGAAGAGAGCTACAGCTGGTGGCTAAGCTGAGGCATGTTGGCCATTTCCTCCCCTAATTGCCATTAAAAGCAATTAGCACATCTCAGCATGCCCCAGGAGTAAGGGTCCTAGCAAGGTCATCATGGCCTGCAGCTGGAGAAGTGTTGAACCAAGACTTTCGGGGAGAGGAGTCATTATTTTTAATCATAGAATGGTTTAGGTTGGTCCTTCTTCACATTCACCAAAAAGGGCATTTTCCCTTCTGTCTTCCCTAAAGTCATGCACAGGATGAGACCTTCAGGCGCTTGATGTGTGTCCCAGAGCTGACTGGTGCCTTCCTATCTTGTTTGCTCCAGAGATTCTGTTGCTCCCCAAATAATAAGAGAAGCTCATTACAAAGAAATGGGGGAAAACAAAGCAAAACAAACACCACAAAAGAAACCCAATGCAAAAATATCCTCTGGAGTTCCCAGACCTGCAGGGATTTTGGAAGGGAGAGGATATAGGCTGTGCCCTACAAAAACGGGGCTGGGCTGGGACAGGGACTCTGCTCTCTGATGCTGTTGCAGGATTTTCAGGATCCATCACAAGGGGTGGTCACAGTAGAAGGCCCACTTCACTTTCTAAGCACTTTCTCCTTCTTTCCTCTGCCAGGACATGGACTTGCGTGCTGTACGTAAGCCAGCTGCTTCTCAGTGGTGCGTTAAGAGGAAAAAACTCCCTTCTTGTCTCTCCTCGCTAATGCACAGGAGCTGATGGCTGCCTTACTCTCACAGAATCCCAGATTGTTGGGCTTTATAAAAACCCCTGGGGATCATGTAATCCAATGCCCTCCTCCAGCAATGTCACCCAGCACAGCCTACCCAGGATGGTGTCCAGAGCAGAAGACTCCACAGTCTCTCTGGGCATCTTGGGCCACAGTTCTGCCACCCTCACAGCAAATGAGGTTTTTCTCATGTTCAGGTGGAATTTTCTGGTTCCTGTTTCTGCCTCTTGCCCATTAGCTTTCTGGGCACCACTGACCAGAATCTGACCCCCTCTTCCTACTCCTACCCTTTAGTTATTGCTCAGCATTGATCAGATCCCTCTCACCCTGCTCTGCTCCAGCTGGACAGCCCCAGGGCTTTCTCCCAGACTTTTCTTGGCACAGATATGCTCCAGCTCCCTCCTCATCTTTGTAACCCTTCACTGGACTCTCTCCAGTAGCTCTTGGTCTCTCTTGATGTGGGGAGCACAGATAGAACATTTCTCAACCTACTGGCCACAGTTCTTTTCATGCACCCCAGGAGAACATCTGCCTTGGCTGCAAGAGCCCATTGCTGGCTCATGAGGAAACTGTCCACTAGCACTCCCAGCTTCTTCCCAGCAGCTCAACCTGCAATCTGTACTGGTGCAAGGGGTGATTCTTCCCCAGTGGCGGTTCTTTCTTACACTTGCCGTTGTAGAACTTCATTTAGTTCCTTTCAGCTCAACTCTTCAGCCTGTCCAGGTCATGCTGGATGGCAGCACAGCCTGATGCTGGGTCAGACACTCCTCCCAGTTTGGTATCACCAGTAAATTGGCTGAGGGAGCCTTCTGTCCCTTCATCCAGGTCACTGGTTAATTGATTAACACCTGCAAGACTGGACCTAGTACTCTTAAAGAACATCCTAACAGCCTCCCAAAGGCCTCCAAGGAAACTGGGAGAACCTCTCCTGCCCATCTCCCACCCTGTATCCTTCCTGGCAAGCCACCATCTCAGAGGTGGAAAGCAGGGCAGGAGATTTCTGAGACTGGACATGTGAGCAGACTGTCTTAGCACATAACAGCTGGTCCTTAGGGGTTGGTTTTCTTCTTGTGTGAGTTTCTCTGGGTTTTGAGACTTTGGAATCCTTCAGTCTTGCAGCAGGGGGTTCTGCAGACCCTTCTGTTTCTTTGGTGTCTTTTTTTCCAAGTATTGGTGAGTACAGACTGGCAGCTGCAGCAGCCCCCATGCCCCAGGTCACACAGGGTTTGCAGATTGTGTACCAGCCCCATCCCACCTCAGCATGTCACCGTTCTTTAAGGCACTAAGAAAACCCCCCCATCTTGCACAAAGCAAAAGAAATCCAGAGCTTCAGCAAACCCTGCCCTGGTGAGGAAGCTATTTTAGCCAGCCTCCCACGCACACTGCGATGCTCCGGCAGCAAAGGAGAAACCCTGGTCTTAAGAACAGCTTTAACAGCTCTGTTTTAGCTCGCCGCTCTTTCCTTGCACATGTACTTGTGCAGGGAACACCTGCCTCAAAAATCTCTGGAGGTTGGTGCTGACACTGACCCAAGGTAGCAGTGCTCTGCATCTCAGAGATTTAAAGATAGTTTCACGTAACCAGCCCTACAAGCTATTTCCAGCAGGGCTGAGGGGTACCAGTGTCTGCAGACCACTAGGATGGGTGAGAGAGCTGCTGGCATCAAGGATGGATGTGTTCATCTTTCTCCTGAAAGAGCCTCCAAACAGCTCGAAACCACCTTCCTGCAGCTCTCCTGACTGAGCAACCATCACCCCAGGGGATGCAGGATGAAGTCTGTGCGAGGAGGAAGAAGCCCCACATTGTCACCCCTCACAATGTCTTTAGGAGCAGCCACTGCAGGAGGTGACTCTGCTCCACTCCTTTCACCCTGAAAGAGTGAAGAGCCTCTGTCTGATGCCCTGGATTAAAGATACTGAACAATCCTAGCGCCATCAGGCCCATGAAACAATTAATGGAGAGGGAGGTGGTTGTGGATGTCTGCATGCTGCTGCCCGATTTGTTCAGTCTCTGTCCCAATTTCACTAGGATAAAGGAAAGTCTCGTTCTGAGGGATTTGTCCCTCCTTGAGTCTTTGTGGGCTCCTCAGTGTGGAGCTGAAGGAACATGGGTCGTCTTATGGACAAGGGAGGTGGGAAAATGTGTGGAGAAGGGAAAAGAATGCTCTCCTGTCAAATAATTTAAAAATCAAAAGGGGAAGGGTGCTCTGGAAACAGTCTTTTCCTGTATCCTGCCCAAAAGATTTCAGGCTGCTCCTCCTGCGCTGCACAACCGCGTTCAAAGGCACCTCCTCAACTTCCAGCCTTCGCCTCGAGGTCCTCAAATGCTCCCCCCCCCTTCATCCCCCACCCCTTAAAAAAAAAAATCTCTGCAGGGCTAGAGTGGCTGCAAGAGCCTCTGTTTGCTCCTCCCTGAGGCTCAGAGGGAGCCAGGGACCATCTGGGTCCCAGCTCGGGGAGAGGCGAGGGGAGGGCGGTAGGAGGGACCGGCGAGGCGGGGAGGGGAGAAGGATGCTCCGGGGCTGGTTCGGTGCTTTCTCGCCTGCCCGGAGCTCGCAGGGGTTCGCCTGGAGGATGTCTCACCCCCTCGGCACAGGTAACTCCGGGACCCTCACCACCCCAGCATGCGGGATGGGGGAGAAGGGGTAGCTGCTAAAAGAGAAGGAGGGGGTTGCTTTGATTCAAGCAAAACTCCCTTTGAAGGCAAAAGGGGGGAGGCTTAGAAACAAAAAAGGAAGAGGATGCAGGTTATCCATCTGAGCCCTGCACAGGGGTGAGCCCTGCTCTAAAGTTTCCCTGCCCGTGGCTGGGAAATACTTACAGGGATGAGTTCCCGGGTAGTCACCTTCCCCGTGTGTGTGATGGTGATGTTAGGGCTCCGGGAACAGACTGGGATGCTTTTGCTCTGTGTGGTGCCTTGGGGGATGCTGCATGTGATGGATACACTCCCACTGCGCTCTGCAGCTCCTCTCCGTGCTCCTACGGGCGCGTGTTGCTAGTCCGTGCCATGTGCATGGGTTTGCAGGCAGAGCTTTGAAGTTCATGCGTGATCGTGTGCAGGAGACAGCAGGATGTGGGTCCACACATCCACGGCTGTGACTTGTCATGTCCTCTTGGAGAGCCGTGTATTACAACATGCATGTGGCTGCTCTGGATTTAAACGTATGGATGCTCGGGAGAAGGGTGAGACCAGCAGCACAGCTCAGCAGTGACACATAAATATGCGGGCAGTGACGATCCCCTGCCGTTATCTGTCCTTCTGGAAAAGCTCTTAGATGACCAGGCAGCTCGTTGCAGGCAGCTGGGTGGCTTGTACTCCTTTGGAAGTGGACAGGAGCTTTCTCTGAGCATCCTCCACCAAACTGTGTGGCTTTAAGCAGACTTGGGAATCGGCTTCTCGCTGAGCACAGGAGATCCAGCTGCAGCTTTGGGAAGCAAGGGCTGAGAGGAGAGGTGGGGGGGATATTTTATTTTCTTAGCCTGTTTATGATAAAATGTTCTGGTTTGTCGCTGGAGGTGTCATTGCTGGGAGAGAACTCGTGCCGTTGCCCGCTGTGGTGAGCTCAGAGCATGTTGCTAAGGGTCAGCCCCAGGCGGTTTCTGGAGCACCATCTTCTCTTTGTGGAGAACGCAGAGCAGCAGCACCCAGCTCAGAAATCACTCCTGAATCCATTCATGACTGAGAAACCCTCCGTCCCCGCCGAGCCAGACCTGCCATCCTCCAACCTCACCAACGTGACAGACTGCGGCGAGGAGATCTTGCTCTATGGGGACACTGAGAAGATCGTCATCGGAGCCGTGCTCTCCATCATCATCCTCATGACCATCGCAGGCAACGGGCTGGTCATCATCTCTGTGTGCATCGTCAAAAAGCTCCGGCAGCCCTCCAACTACCTGGTGGTGTCCCTCGCAGCGGCTGACCTGTCGGTGGCCTTTGCTGTCATGCCCTTTGTGACCATCACAGACCTGGTCGGGGGAAAGTGGCTCTTTGGGAAGGTCTTTTGCAATGTGTTTATAGCAATGGACGTTATGTGTTGCACCGCCTCCATCATGACCTTGTGCATCATCAGCGTGGACAGGTAAGGAAGGACAGTGCAACTGCTGTGTGCTCAGATGGGCTCAAATAAATACCAGGGTGTTTATGAAGGCTGAGGGCCACCACAATCATGTTCTTTGTTGGACCAAAGCTTCTGCATGTGTTTTCCAGGCGCAGCGAGTTGCTGAGGGCTTTCTGTAGGAATTTGGTACCTCAGTTCCTTTTGAAGTGCTGAGCTTAAGGTGCTTTCTCAAGAAACTTCTCTAAGTTACTCCCCCTTTAGGTAGTTGGTTGTTCTTCCTTGGCTTAGGAGCCAAGAAACCTATGACTGGACCTTCTCCATGGAGGGAGGTTGGACCATAAAATTATTCAAAAACGCAAAAAACCCACCAGCAAAACCCATGTACACTTTGAAAATCCAGGGTTTGTGGCTTCTAGAGCCCACTTCTATGGGATGCTCTGCTGCTCCCTGGACTTGCGCCTTGCCTAAGGCTGTCAGCATCTCCCCCCTACCCCTTCTCCAGCCCTCAAACTCCTGCTTCAGCCTCGTGCCTTCACTGGTGAGGATTTGTTGGCTTCAGCTCCCACACCTGGGGTTGGGAGGGAAAGGTTAAGCTTGTCTGGCAAACTGGCAAGGCTTGGGCAAGTCAGCACCTCCATTGGTCTATTTATAGCACCCTGCGTCATTAGGGACATTGCTCTGACTAGCCCATGGGCCAGCTCCAGATCTGACGCGTGTGCTGGCTTTCTCGGGGGGCTGGTTTGGGTTTGCACTGGCACTGCTGAGCTGGGCTGGTTTGCGATAAGCAGCTGAGGAAAGGCAGACAGCGGATGAGATATTTGCCTTCAGCTCTGTCACTTCCCTGGTTACCCTCCTACCCTCCCCAGGTGTGAAACCGCATGATAAAGCAGAATGGACAGAAAAAATACTGCTGCTGCTGATAAGCGTTACCTCGCAGCAAGCAAATAGCGAGTCCTGCTCCCTTACGAGGTGCCCTTCACTCCACAGCCCTGATCTGCTCAGTGCTGCCGGTTAAATAGCAAAATCCCTCACAGGCCACGCGGCCAAGTCCAGCTCTGCTTCCAGACTCACTTTGTTCTAATAAAAAACCCATCTGTAAAAAATAGCAGGTGTATTCAGAGCTCATAGAAGTCTGTCTCTGTTACAGGGAAGAGATTAAATGCAGTAATTAAATGTCAATGCTTTCTCTTGACGAGTGAGGAACCGGGAAGCAGCTACACGCTGATCACGCTGGCTTTGCTTTGAAAAATTTCTTTCCCCCTATCCCCTTTCTGCTATCTCCTTTCTTTCCTTGCTGATTTTATCCCATCCCATCCCATCCCTTGGGGAGAACCACTCCACACATACACACAGATAGGGCAAACCTTTCACAGAAATCACTGCCATCAAGTCCACTTGTCCGTCACGTCTCTCCCACTGTGCCACTGCTCCTGTGAGCAGACGGAAGACAGAGGACACTGGGCAGGCGGGTGCCTGAGCCTGACATTTGTTAGTCTTTCCCTGCTGCAAGGGGACCAGGCAGGAGGTTTCTGGGGAGGTGCATGGGGAGTCCACACAGGTCAAAGCTGAATCCTGAGTAATGCTGAAGGCCATAGAGAAGGGAGTAGGGAGGAAACTGTTTCATGTAGGATGGACAGGGTTTGCTCTCCATAACTGAATTCCTTGGCTTAAATAGGGGCCCTAAAACTGCTTCAAGTTGCCCCCACTGGTCATACAGCTAGGGAGGATCTCTTCTCTCAGGGTAATGCTGAAGACACAAGTGTTTTCAGTAACCCATCACTTTGGCAAAGTATCTCCACCCAGCTCACCCAGAAGAGCTTGGGAGGTTCCAAGGAGCCTAGGAGTGGGGGAGCTCCAGGCGCATACTGGAAAATGCTTGCTGCCAGCTGCAGGGAAGGAAAACCATCTCACTCCCCAGGGACACGGCCATTTGCTGCATGGTCCTTCATGCAGCCCTCAAGCAAATACTCTGCTCTGCTGCAGCATCTCCATATGCTTGCCAAGCAAAGCTCATCATCCTTTTTGTATATTGACAAGAGCAGATGCAGAGAAGGGCAATAGGGTTGGTGAAGGATCTGCAGAAGAAACGTCTCAAGGAGCAGCTGAGGCTGCTGGGGCTTATTAGTCTAGAGAAAAGGAGGCTGAGAGGAGACCTTGCTGTCTATAACTACCTGAAAGGAGGAGGCTGGAGAGGGGTGGGGATTTGTCTCTCCTCACAAGTAACAAGTGATAGGACAAGAGAAAATGGCCTTAAGTTGGTCTGGGGGAAGTTTAGGTTGAATATGAGAAAAACTGCCGTCCTAGAAAGGGTCATCAGGTCTTGGAACAGGCTGCCTAGGGATAGGGTTGAATAGCCATCCCTAGGCAAGTTTCAAAGTCATGCAAATCTGGAGCTTAGGGCCATGGTTTAGCAGTGGCCTTGGGACAGTTGGGTTAATGGTCGGACTCGATGACCTTAAATGTCTTTTCCCATTTAAACAATTCTAAGATTCTATAAAGAGAGAACAGTAGCAAAGGAAATGGTGGATGGAGCAGGTTGCTTCAGACCTCTTAGTAGGGTGATGTGATATTAAAGGATGCCACAGAGTCTGACTCTTCTGTTATGGGCTTGTTCTTCAGGTCCATTTGCCCAGGAGCCACTGCTGGGAAACAGCATCACTGTTTGCTCCCAGACCTTCATTCCTTCCTGCCACTGCCTGATGGGGAAGTTGAACAGTGAGAGGGCAATTTCCTCAGAAGCATTTCTATCTGTAAAAAAAGAAAAAGAGCAAAGGTTGTGGTTTGAAAAGGAGGCCAAGTCAGACAGGACTTCACACAAAGTGATGTCCTTGACAATGTCCGTGCCCATGACAGGGACTCAGAACTAGGTAATCTTTAAGGTCCTAAACCACTCGTGGTTCTATGAGAACTGTCAGGACAGAGGAAAGTGGATGGGCAGTCATCCAGCTGTGTCCACATCAACTCTGGGTAGAAGGCAGGGCATGTTGCAAGGGCAAGGGTCTGGCAGGCTCAGGTCATCTAGGGCTTGAGGAGTGAATAGAAATGATTATGATATCCTCTGATGCATGATATGATGATGACTGTGATATTCCTCTGAAGGAGGAATAGGTGACTGGGACACGATGTCCCAAGAGTTACTAGGAATGGGTTGTGAGTTGTGTGACTTATTCTGGGGAAGTATCTTGAGCATCCTGTATGTTGCTATTGCTCCACATCAACCCATTGACCTCATTGCTCCCACAAGGTAGCTCATGGTAGCTCAGGTGGGTTGATGGAATCGTCTGGAACTGGGACCATGCTTATATCTCTACCTCCTCCCAAACTTGGGACGCAGAGGATTTTAGGTTTAGCCCTGGTGAAAACATCGCAAACAAGCCAGACTTGTCCATTTCTATGCAATACAAAGCAAAGCCAACCACAAAGGTAAAGCAAAAGGGAACCTGAGTTTGTAGGGAGTCTAAAATGTCTGCTCCAGAAGAGATGAAATGGTTGTTCGTCTTAGGGAAACATTAACTGAAATCCCCACCCGTGATGATGGCAGGCTGTTCCTCTTACCCTGCAAGAAGAAAGAGGAACAGCAGGGGAGTTTCTGAGAAACACAGATATCTCCTCCAGTTCTGTCCCGAATGCCAGCTTGGTCAGCAATATTAGGCAGATGCTACTTTCTGCCAAAGAGGAGAGTGTGTTTTTTATCAATGGCTGGGGTGCCCTTGCATCTTGGTTAGCTTAGCTATAAAAGATGTTTTAGTTTGCCCAGAATGATGAATACTAACAAAACATAGGCTGCTACTATTGATTATTAATGCAAAGCACTTTCTAAAAGCCTCGTGATTGAAGCTGGTAAAACTAATCTTGTCTGAAGGGAGATCTGATTGATTTTCTTTCAAATCAAAAAAGAAAAATGCTGGAAGCAGCCGTCTTTCTCTTACATTTGTATCATCTAGAAGCTTGCCGGTGTTATAGATTCCTTAATGCCATAGACCAATAACAAAGCAACAACCAAAAAAATAACCCTTTTGGGTGTTCAGCATTTGATTAAACTCTCCATAAAAAAGCACGAAGCAGCTGACAAAAGAATTTCCCCAAACCACATGTATCACTTTGGGTTTTCCTAGTGGAGAAAATGTCTCCATCCATTTCCCAGGCAGCCCAGCTGGGGCTCTCCCCTTTCCTCAGCAAATATTTTCTGCCTAAAATCAGATTATATGCTCAAATCAGTGCCATTCTCAGTAAAAGAAGATGCCCTTCTGAATTGGTGGGATAAAACCTGCACAGCATTTTGCTGGATTGCCTGTCCTTTATCGTTTATCTGAATGTGTCCTATGCCAGGTAGGTCCCTGCATCCACTCTACATCCCTGGGATGCACCCACCAACCCTGGCTTAGGGCATGGGTCGATAAAGGCACAGGTAGCTGCATCCTCCACGCAGACGATCCTTTTTCAGTAGTATGGGGCAGGCATTGCATCAGCTTGGAAATCAGGTGCAGAATTTATATTTTTTGGAGGAGACGGGATTGTGATAAAACAGTGGCATCCAGGAAACCCCAATTCTGGGCTCATTTGGGCTCAGCCAAGTCGTGTGAACAGAGATTCCTCCTTTCCCAGTACACCAGCTGCGGAGCAGAGATAGGGGCACCTCAGGGGAGTTTTGTTTTTCTTTATTTAATCCCTGACATAAGGATCCAACAATTCCTGTTGAGTGTAGAATAAATGTGCTGAATTGGCTCATCTGTGGGGTTGACGGTGGAGAGCAGCCTGGGGAAGGTCTCCTACCCCACAGTCAGGCATCCACAAGGGAGAGGATGTGGAAGGAGTTTATTGCACAAGGAACAAGAGGCTGCACAATGAGCTCTGCACAGAGGGGGTCCTGCAAAGCCACACAAACCACCGGTAAATCGTTGCTCTGGGAAGTGGCTTCTGTTACCTGATTATCACTAAACTTGATTAACAAAAAGACCCACACACCAAAAAAAACCATATAATGAAATAAAATAATCAAAGCAAGGGAATTTGATTTGAATTTCAGTGCATGGCTGTGCAATCTCACCCCCCGCACTGCTGCAAATGCTGGCCTATTTTGAGGTCTCATCAAAATTATAAGTAAAGACCTCAAAACAGCCCTGTTTCCTCCAGCAGCGACTGCACAAGGCACCCACAGATGAAATGTGTCAGCTTTGCCTGCTTTTTAAATCTTGTCACTGTGCATTTTGCTTGGCTAGCGTGTAAATTCCTTGAAGTTTCAGCAAATCCTGGGTGGATCGGCTTCTAAAGAAATCCCAGTAATTGCATAATAAAGGGTATCACACAACACAGCACATATTAGTTTGCAAAGTTCTTGGCTTGGTATACAGAGGAGTGATTTCTTTGGGTGTTGAATCTGGAGATGCAGCAGCAGGACATCTCCAGGGTCTGGAGAACAAGCTGAGGGAACTGGAGCTGTTCAGTCTGGAGAACAGGCTGAGGGGTGAGCTTACTGCTCGCAACAACTACATGAAGTGAGGTCCTAGTGAGGTGGGTGTTTGCCTCTTCTCCCTAGAGACGAGCAACAGGACAAGAGGAACTGGGGTCAAGTTAGGTTCAGACTGGATACTAGGAAAATTCTCTTCACAGAAAGAGTGGTGAGGCCTTGGAACAGGCTGCTCAGGGAAGGGGTGGAGGCACCATCCCTGGAGGTGTTCAAAGAATGGGCAGACATGGTGTTTCAGGAGATGGTTTAATGATAGGGTGAATGGTTGGACCTGATGATCTTGAAGGTCTTTTTCTATGACATGGTTTTCTTCCAGCTTAGAAGACATCACATCTACTCCCCCTCTAGCCCCTTCCTACCATAGCATCCCTCCAACCTGTTGTCACCCACCTTCCCGAGCCTCCATCTTCCAGCCAGGCTCATCACTGCTAGCTGGGTTCAGTCTGCGTAGGAATGATGAGACTGCATATTTTGGAAGAACAGCACCAAAAAACAGCCCTGCTGTCCTCCCAGGTCCTTCATAGACACTGCTGGGTGACAAGCAAAAGTGGTGGTCATGGAGAGTTCTGCTCAGGTTTTGTGTCTGAAAATAATACAGACGAAAAGAGTAACTCAGTGAATGAATTCAAATTCATTTTATCAGGGAGTCAGGGGAGAATACTTGGGGGTTTGATTTTATTTAGTGGTCAGGAGGAGAAGAGGAATTGGATTTTGTTTTTACATTTTATTTCCTCCTTCTGCCGTATTTGGGGTGGGATCCAGAAAAAGGAAATAATCAGGGAATAAAAGAAATCTAACACCTACAGTAAGATTCAGGGGGCAGGTGGGACAGGTGATGATACACTAGAGGCAAACCTTCCTGCAGAAAACAATCCCATTTTTCCTTTGAGTAGGTTTCAGCAAGAAATATCCATACAGCTACTGTCTTCGTGATGTACACACCACGGCTGGAAGCTGTTGCGTGTTCTCTGCACAAAGTAGCTCTGGTGGAAAAAAAACCCTAAGATTTTTAAAGCACTTCTAGTCCCCAGGAACCTGTGTGGAGCTCAGGCTGCGCTCAGCAGCTAATTACTGTCAGGTGTCATGCATGGGGTGGCTGCAAGAAAGCAGCGGGGAAGAGTCAGAACAGGGTATTTGAGCAAGAGGGCTGTGCAGTGTGTTTCACAAAAGGTAGTGCAGCTGCACATCCCCCGGGAACATTTTCATTTGATTAAGGAGTTTCTCCCATCACCACCTCTAATGGCTTTCATTAGGAATGACAACCACCTGGCACCACTCACACCCTCCTAACCCTTTGCAATTCTTTTATTTCAGGTATCTGGGGATAACTCGGCCACTCACGTACCCCGTGAGACAAAATGGGAAGCTGATGGCTAAGATGGTCTTCATTGTTTGGCTCCTGTCTGCCTCCATCACTCTTCCTCCTCTTTTTGGATGGGCTAAGAACGTCACCGTGGAAAGAGTCTGCCTGATCAGCCAGGACTTTGGGTACACTGTCTACTCCACGGGGGTTGCCTTCTACATCCCCATGGCCGTCATGCTCGTCATGTACAGCAGGATCTACAAAGCTGCCAAGGTCAGTGCTGAGAAGCATCGCTTCATGAACTTCCCCAAGCACTATGAAGAGGAAGGTGTCTACTGCCTGGAGTCCTCCAGCCGAAGCCACCACAGCTCTAAGCGTACCAAAGCAGTGGAGGAATGCGCTACACTCTCCAAACTACTCCGGCAAGACCGTAAGAATATTTCCATCTTCAAACGGGAGCAGAAAGCAGCCAGGACCCTTGGCATTATCTTGGGGGCATTCACATTCTGCTGGCTTCCGTTCTTCTTGATGTCAACGGCTCGGCCTTTCATCTGTGGCATCTACTGCAGTTGCATGCCCCTGCGGCTGGAGAGGACTCTGCTCTGGCTGGGATACACTAACTCTCTCATCAACCCCTTGATTTATGCTTTCTTTAACCGAGACTTGAGGACTACTTTCTGGAACCTCCTGAGGTGCAGGTATAGGAATATCAACAGGAGGCTCTCTGCCGCCAGCATGCATGAGGCCCTGAAAGCCACAGAGAGGCACGAGTGCATCCTGTAGAGCCACGTCCTCTCACCCAGTGCCTGATCAACCGACTCCTGCCTATCCATTTCAGGTTCCTCGCTTCTCTTGCCTCTCGGGGCTGGCAGAAACCATGCGTGCCACTGTCCTCCCCACCCCGCCAGACACCACCACTGAGAGTGAGACCCCTTCCCCTCAGTTATCCTCACCTTGGGAGCAAGTGGGCAGCCCTTTCTTCTCACCGTGTCCCAGGAGGAAGCTGAAAAGCCAAGAGCAAGACTGAGGGGTGTTCAAGGTCTACTGCAGACTGAGGGCAAGTCTCACCACCTTTCCGTGCCTCAGTTTCCCCATCTGTTAAAAGGAAAAAGTCCTCCAAACCAAACTAAGAAAACAAAAACTTAAAACCTTGATTAAGACTGTGGCTCTCTACCTTCAACAAGGGCTCTAAGGTCTGTGGAGGGCACACGATGTACTATGTAAAGATGACGCTGGCTGCACTTCTCTATTGAATATGACAGCAGCTATAGGCTCCGCTGTAGATCCAAGCACTCATGCCATCCCATCTTATACAAAATCTCTGCACCGATGTAATTGCATTTTACACACTGAGCTCATGTCCAAGTTTGCACGTCAGAGCAGTAATACCAATGACCCCGTTTCCCCTCACACTGTAGCACTTGAAAGAGGCGTTTCCAAATGAAACACAGATGAACGTGAAGTTTCCTTTATGGCTGGGTAGTGAAGTCCAACAGCCTCCTCATCAGGGCAACGAGCAGTGAGCAGAAGCAGTTATGTTTATTGGGTTGTACTGTAATTCATTCTCAGACAAGTGACGTGTGTTCATAATTTGTGGCTAATTGGCTCTGTAAAAGCGCGCTTTGGTTGACAACAGAAAAAAATATATAATTCCTCTGGCAGCTTCACAGTGCTTCGGTATAATGTCCAGCAAGCTTGAAAAAATACACGAAATGATGTATCCATACGGGGTTTTTTAACACGAAGTCTGGTTTCCTTATTTCTGTGTAGACTCTTTGGTCACTTGGACTTTAAAGCATCTCTTTACTTTTGTGTGGTGGTGGAACTTCTATCTCTGCTATTGCCTTTGTTCCTGACCCACCTTGTTGCGTCAACCTTGCTTTGCAGCCATTGCCTGTTTGTAGATGATGTCTGCTCCTCGGGGTCAGTTCTTTGAAAATCGATCTGAGCTTTCTTGTCAAAGCCAGTCTGTTCAGAGACTCAGAAAAGAGGTTTCTAGCCCTCCCTCCACTACAGATTTTCCTAATCGAGCAAGACTGTATGAGTGGTGAATAGTCCCACCTCTTGCAGTGTCATGCAGTGTGATGCCCCCATGCCAAGTAAAGTTGGCTGTTGGATGTCTTGGCTAACTACTGGTTTGGCTTAGTAATCAAGATTTCTCTTGTAAAAATCTTGTGTGCTTTCACTTCTCTGTTTAGTAGCCCTTTCTAGAGATGCTCAATTGGGCCTCCAGTCCAGGCTGCTGATTCAGAGCAGGGAAAGGGTCTCAAGCCTACTGGGAATATCACAAGTGACTGGCAGAATGAGCACAGGAGCTGCAATGCATACAGATGTCCTCACAGCTAGAGCCAGAATTGCATATGGGAGCTGGGGAGGCTGTTGCAGTTGTCTCATGACCCTCCAGGGGAAAACAGTTGAAGGAGGACGTAGTTAGGAGGGATCCTAAATATTTATCTGGAAACCCACTTCACCTGCTATCCCATCCAGTTCTTTGAGTGAGATTCTGCTAAGATCTAGACCGTATTTTTCCCGAGAGTTGAAGTTCCTTCCAGCCTGGTATTTTGTGATATGAAATGATATGTGATTTACAGCCTTCCATCCATCTCCTACTGTGTGCTACCTACAGCTGTGTGTTGGCGTTAGGTATGTGCAAGGCTCTCTGCTGAAGGCAGAGCACTGGGTATCTTGTCCCCACTGAGATTGCCCTGTGGTCTTGCCTATCACAAACCAGAGACTCCAGCAAAACAATGAGGCAGGAAAAGGCATGAGCGTCCTCTCAGCTTGCTTTCACACTGCAGCTGCATGAGCTTATGCACGCTGCATAGACTTTGCCACAACCCTTAACTGGCTATGATCGCCTTGGTGCATTTGCTGCTCCTTGCCTTTCCCCAGCTCAGCCCCAGCGTCTCACGATGCTTCTGCTTCCAAACCCATGCAAGTCCCCACACACCACATCTCCAGGGCATGTTTTGACTGCTCATTTCAGGACCTACATCACAAAAACAACCCCTTTCCTCCCTGAACACACTTCAGGCTACCAGGTCCTCTGTCACAATGTTTTAGCAGCAGCTGGTGGCTGGCTCTGGCCTGCCATGGGGACATGAAGCTCCTGCAGGGTCCAATTTTCCTCTCTGGGCTCCTCCAGCTCCTTCCCGGCTAAAGGTGCTCTTCTGACAGAGCTGTCTGGTTTAAAACTAACCAGCAGCTAATTCAGACTGTCTTGTCAGATGCAAAAGCCCCAAGACAGCCCATTTCATAGCCAGTGCACAACAAGAGCCTGGTTTGTTCTTTGCAGTATATTCATAGGCCTAAGGTCATGATGGCATGGTGTTACTTGTTTTCTGTATTAGGGTGACTTAAACTGCCTTAAAAAATAATAATCCCCTTTAATTCCACTTAATGTCTCTCTTCTGATGATATTTCTATCACTGCTAGCAATTACTCTTCAGAAGACCTATGAAAATGCATTTGAGGCTTTTAAATCGAGTTACACGAACACTGATTTGTTTCTACTTTGAAGGGACTCCCAGAATGAAGAGAGTAGAGAGAAAAGAATATTATTTTGGATGATTCAAAGCCCACGATTCTTCTAAGGAAAGGAACAAGCAACATGGTTCGTTTGCCCTAAAAAAACACGTTTTATCTGACATGGAATTGACTATTTTCACAGAAACATTGAGGCTAGAAAAGACCCCTAAGTTCATCAAGCCCCGCCTATGACCTAACATCACCACATCAGCTAGGCCATGGCACTAAGGGCCACGTCCAATCATTTCTTAAACACCTCCAGGGATGGGGACTTCACCACTGCCCTGGGCAGTCCATTCCAGTGTCTGATCACCCTTTATGTGAGGAAGGGCTTCCTTTCCTCCCCTGGCACAGCTTCAGACCCTCTCATCCAGTCACCAGTTGCCTGGGAAAAGAGCCTGACCTGCACTTGTCTACAGCTTTCCTTTGTGTAGTGGTAGAGTGTGATAAGGTCCCCCAAGTCTCCTCTTCTCCAGGCTAAAC
>VZRI01006833.1:22071-58952 GCA_013397515.1 Upupa epops
CTACACTGACCCTTGTTGTACCTCATTCAATTTCTCTCTGCCCAGCTCTCCAGCCTGTCCAGGTCTTGCTGAATGGCAGCACAGTCTGCTGGGGCGTTGGCAATACCACCCAGCTTTGTGTCATCAGCAAACTTGCTGACAGTGCACCCTAATCCCTCATCCAAGTCATTAATGACTAGAGTGAATAGGATAATGTTAAGCAAAGTCAGGTGAGATCATCTAGAGATGTAATGAAAAGACAAAGACTGTAGAAGCCTGTATGCCTCTTTTCAAAGAGTGTGAAGCCTCCCTGCCTCTGTGAAGTCAGGGCTTGGCTGACAGAGATGAGTGATGGAGATTTGCATGATCAGCTCAACAAACCCACTATATTCATCATCTCCACTTTGGTCCCATCACCTCTGCTATCAGCGACAGTGTAACACACCATACCAGACTGAAAGCTGATCCAGCTTAGGATGCTGCCTCACAAAGAGATAAGTGGTGGCTTCTTACAGAGATAGACCTGTTGTAGTACCCTATCTCAGCCCAGCCATTAAAGGTTCAGCAACATGGTGAGCTAGAAGAGCACTTACAATGTTTAATAACCTCCATCTGGGGTTTTTAGTTCTAAACTATGTTTCTACCATCCTGAAGCAAAGATTTCCACAATATAATTTTCAGGTAAAGAACTTTCCCGTCACTCATCCTGAACCTGCCAAGTAGGTTCAGAGGAGACTTCACTTTCCACAACTCCCCAATATTCAGAAGGTTGGAGCAAGGTGAGGGTTGAGCTCTTCTCTCAAGGAACAAGCAACAGGACAAGAGGAAACAGCCACAGGTTGCATTAGGGAAGGTTTACACTGGGTACAAAGAACAATTTCTTCCCCAAAGGGGTTGTCCAGACCTGGTCCAGGACACTGGTGGATCCCCATGTCTGGAGGGGCTGCAAAGCTGTGAAGATGTGGGGTGAGGCACAGGGGTTAGTGAGAACCTGGCAGTGCTGGGTGAATGGTTGGACTTGATGACCTTAAAGGTCTCTTGCAGCCTGAATGATTCTGTGATACTCCCACAGCAGTCACAAGGACACGTCTTGGGAGCAAGAGAATATTAGGAAGAATGTTGGTTGGAATCATATGCCTTCCCACCCTCCACTACTTTCAAAGCATCCAACCAGCTTGAGCTCAGTACATGCCCTGCTTAGATATGGTTCCTGTACAAGTCTCAACATAGCCCCCGGCTTTTCCACAGGCAAATATCAAATCTTCTATCTGGGACTGGATTAGCAGCAGCTCAGGCTGGGGCACCCGCCAGAGCAGGACTTGGTGCCCAGGGCACTGCTGAGCTTGGCAAAGAAAAGGTGAAAGGGAGAGCTAATGTGGCTAACCAGTGCTTTGTGGGGAATCACAGGGAAGATAGGGACAGACTCACCCAGGGAGGGGAAGGAATCTCCTTTGGAGGTACTCAAGCCTCACGTGTATTGAGCCTTGGGCAACCTGACCTACCTCTGAAGCTGTCTTTACTTTCAGTATGACGTCAGTTCAGAGACCTCCAGGTTTCCCTTCCCACTTCATATGTTGTACAATTTAGATGATCTGTCGAGTTTCACACTCAAACTCATGTAAATATTTATCATCCATGGTTTTTGGCAAGACAAGCTACAGACCTCCTACCTGCCATGTGATGAAACTCATTCTGTTTTGAACCTTCTAGCAGCATTTAAGCTGCAAGTATAATAAAACTGGCAGACACACAGCACCTTCCACCTGTGTTATAAGATAGTCTTCCTTTGTTTTATTGACATTTTAATCTTGGCACATTTCATATTCCCCACGCAAGATCTTCTGTTGCTCGATTCAATTCCTTCTCTCCAACTTGCACATCACCCTGAGGCAGAGCTTAAGCAAAACCCCAATAACACCAATCGAATGGGCAAGGCACTGCTATGGAGTTCGGTTGTGGCACATAATTAAAGCTAGAAGTGGCTAGTTCCACTCCTCAGGGCTGGCACACAGGGAAAGCAGCAGACTCTGCTCAGATGGTTCCACTTGCGGCTTTTTTTGAGGCTACAAGATATCCCACATAGAACAAGCAATTTCAGAAGAAATCAAGAAGTGGGAGTTGAAAGATGATACCGTACGCACACCTCATTCTGTGAAAAAGCTGAAAATAACGTGTAAACAGTTTTCTTGAGTTCCCTTTGAGCATCAATACTTCTCCCTGGTGAACCTTGCATTTGGCCCCCAGTCATCCAGGTGGGCACCTGTTTACAACAAGAACAAACTCTCACCTGGGTTGTTTCCACATGTTTCTTGTTTGAGAAATCTGCTTCCCTGTGACACGAGAATCACAGCTCTTTTAAAGCAAAGCAAGAATGACAGCCTTTCCCATGGAAAAATAACTTCAGGAGAGGTCTTGTGGCTCTATGACAGATCATTTGAACTCAAGAGTTCTCATTATCTGACATCAGGCTGTAAGAAACAGCTCATAGGTGGTGGTAACGGGATCAGGGGAGGATTTGATGATGATGATAGACATAACTAGGGTCCCTGGGCAGGAGAGGTGGTGGAGGCACACAGCATGGCACGGTGTGTAAGTAGAAGAAAAGCTCTCTTTGCAGCTCACCCTAACAGAGACTCTGACAGTCATCCTAATGGAGGATGGCATTCATAAACTTGACTGAGCCCCATGCCCTTTGATTGCTGGAGAAAAGCATTATCTGGGTGGTCAGGCAGCAAGAATATTCCTGGAGGCAAGGTCACCAACAGAGACGGGACATACTCATACCATCACACCTAGATCAGCCCCCAGCATTTATGTGTTAATCCCAGTGTGTTTTGGCATCAAAGTGCTGAGTCTAAGCCCTTAACCAGTCCCTCTGTGAGGCAGCCACATCGCAGGCTATTTCAGATATGCTCAGATCTGGGCAGCCCACACACACCATACATTTTTCCTTCTGTCTCCACCAACCACATGGACCTTGGACAGCAGTGACAGGACTCGTCTGCTAATACACGACTTGCCAAATGGCTGCTCTAGCAATTAAAAAAAGGAAAAGTCTTTATAGGCTGAAATGCGTGCGATGCTAGTAGATAGCTGGAAACTTGCAATACGTGCTCCAGCCCATGCAAGAAGCAATGACAATTAACTCTTTGGGTGATGAGGAAGGCTGCATAAAAACTGCCTTATTTGGATGCACTTCCTTAGCTTCTCTGCCACTCCTGGCTTCACTCCTCTGACCCTTCAAACACAGTCAGCAGTCTGTTGTCACAGCTGTTAGGAAAAGAGAGAGGAAGAGGGTGGCCAGATGTCAGACCCTTCCTTGGTGACAGAACAAGCTTGTAAGTCTTTTGCAGAGCTCAGCACAACTCTGCTCAAAGCCTGAGATGTTTTTGTTTGAATGCAGACAGTCTGAAAGCCAAAAGCACATTTTCACATTGCAAAGTGCCTTGATCATTTAGCTCACAGCTGAGCTTTGGGCAGCAGCTTAAGTCATGGTGTGACCATACCCGGGAGAACTGTAGGCACCTGTCTAGAAGTTGCTCTCCCTAAATGAGAATGACAGAATGACAATCGGGTTGGGGTTGGAAGGGACCTCTGGAGATCTAGTCTAACCCTCTGTTAAAGCAGGGTCACCCAAAGCAGTTTGCATAGGATTGTGTCCAGATGGATTTGAAGCGTTTCCAGAGAAGAAAACTCCAGCGGTAACAGGTCATGAGAATCATCCTGCAGTTCTGTAGCAAAGCAACATGTGGATTACCTGTGCTTTCCGCCAGTCTTTAGCATCACATTACCATGGTCTTTCCCATCTCAAGACTGCATGCAGATGCTCCAGATTTGGGTTGTATAGGAGTATGTGTGTTAATCATCACTTATTTACCACAGAAATTAATATTCAGGGGTTTTATCTTTTACAATCATAGAATTAAAGTTGGAAAAGATATTCAGGATCATGAGGGCAAACCATCTGCCCTACAACCCCTAACCACTAACCTATCTCCTGAAACACCATCCTGAACCCCTCCAGGGACAGTGTCCCTACCTCTTCCCTGGGCAGCCTGAACCAAGGTCTCACCAACTCTCTCTGTGAAGAAGTTTTTCCTAAGATCCAATCTGAACCTTCCCTAGAGCAATTTGACCCCATTTCCTCTTGTCTTATCACAAATCACTAGGGAGAAGAGGCCAATGCCCATGTTACTACAATCTCCCTTCAGGTAGTTGTAGAGAGCAAAGGCTGAAGGAGAAATACTCTTCATAACAAACAAGCTCTTTCCAAGCACCACGTTTCTACAGCATTGCCAAAAGAAAAAAAGCTTGAGCTCCATATAGATATTGATGTAGCTTCAAGAAGGTGGTTCTGGTTGACTATCTAGCTCCTTGGAGACATTAATCACAGTTTAGTGCTGTCACTTCTCAGGAATCACTCCTCTGTCATGTCTTCAAAAGACATCAAAATGCCAACAGCCTTTAGCAAGAACAAAACCAGCATGCAAACACACTGATGGGTTCACAGATGCTTGCAGGCATGATATTCCTGGGATGCACTGAATACCCAGAACCCTGGGGAACACCAGTGGCTCACACAGTCCTCCCTCCACCATCTGAGGACAGCCCCCATGGCCCTGCAAGCACAACAGTCCATGGAGAAACATCTCAAAAAGCACTTTGGATGAGATCTGGGGTTCTCTTAGCTCCTGGAGCTAATAATGTCCCATGGTGGAAGACTGGGGGGGAGAAGAGTGCACAGCACTGGGAGTCTGCAGGGCTGCTACAGCCAGATATGGAGCAACTACACAGGAGCAATGTCAGTAAAGAAGTATGTTGTTTAATTTCAGAGCAATTAGCAAGGGGTTTGGGATTGCAGGATCAAACCAGGGGATGAAATTGCCTTCAAATTAGCTGGAAAGTAGATTGTAACAGGCAACATCCATCTGCGTAAGGAGCTACAGTTACAGGCAATGTCCATCTCCATTAGTCTAACAATAGAAACACTAAGGAGCACTGGGGAGGGAAAAAAACAACAAAATAGAAGAAATCAAACCAAAAATAAGCATTTCTCTCACTTGAGCACCTAATACAGTCCTTACCAGAAGATCCCTGACCCTATTATGTTTTAGCCCAAAGAGTCTACAAAATTCAATTTGGGCTTTTCCTGCCTCACTAGTTTGTGTTTTCTAATAAGCAGCACCCTATAATACCTTTTTCAGAAGGAATCTAGGGTTGCATCTGCAGTTGGAAAAGCATTAGCAGGAGTAATAGAGTTGTAACAGAGAAAGCAAAAATAGTGCTGAGAGAAAATGCTGCAGTAACCAAAGATCAGGGAAAAGAAACCAAGCAAATATCAACTCTAGATGTGTGCTGTGTTTTGAAATTAGTGTGATGTAGCACCTTTCTTCCTCTGTTTTTGGGGGTTATGGCATTATACAACACACACGATTGAGGAAACTCATGAATACATTTTTTAAAGAAAGCTTTGAGGGAAGCTGTATCAACAAAGACTAACTAGTAGTAACACTACCAAGCTCAGAGAAGAATGAAACAGTGCGACCGTCCCATGTGGAGTAAATCACTGCATCAACACAATCCCATTATTAGCTTTGACATCTATTGCCCAGTCTCCTGAACCACTGAGCAGAGCTGCAAGAGGAGCAAGGGGAGGGGAAATGTGCTTTCCCATACTCCAATAATGCTTTGCAATAAGTAACCAAGTGATAAGTGGATGGTGAGGCACTGGAACAGGTTGCCCAGCGAGGCTGTGGATGCCCCCTCCCCATAAGTGTTCAAGGCCAGGCTGGATGGAGCCTTGAGCAGTCTAGTCTAGCAGGAGGTGTTCCTGTCCATGGCGGGGGTTGGTCCCTTCCAACTCAGACCATTCTATGACAAAGAGGTGGTGCTTACATCTAAAGGGTCACAACACTTTGCATGGTCATTGCTGCTACCCAAACAGCCAGTGCTCTGACAGATAAATTTGCAAGACAACATTTAGGGCACTACGTGCCTGGGGAGATACTCTCCTGGCAACCTCCCCATGCAAGAATTGGCATGAATGTGTTGTGCATTCGAATTAGAGCCTCTCCTACCCTAACTTGCCCTGATCTCAGTCACAACCTGCTCTTCAATGCACAGCCCTCATAGTCAAGTTCACTCCCATGCTGCAAAATCTAAGTTCAGTGTTTGGGCAATCAAAATGGGTTCTGTTTGCATGGACATAAGAATTCAGCAGAGTCAAGAGGAGCTAAAGGGAATAAGTTGCAGTTCTTCGAAGAGTTTGTATTCCCTTTCTTCTTTTGGGTCACAGCATGGCATGACAGGGCCACTCTTCCTACAGCAGAGTCCCTACAGGAGAGCGTTTGGGGATCTAAACAATATAGGGGATGATGTCTACACATGAAAGGCTAGATGTTTCCTTGAATTTCTTTCAAGAAATGCTTCAAAAGAACACAGACCTGACTGGCTAGAAAACCAGTTTCTTTTACCTTTCACAACCACTGCCAGTGATGAATTCCCAAATCCTTGCACTATTAAGACACCCAGCTTATCTCTAACAGCTTCTCTGGCACCCAGAGTCACCAGAACAGTTCTCTTCTTCGATGTTCAATATCAAATTTTCCATGGGCCACAGAAACAGGTGGAAAGACATTATTTTGGATTTCTGCTTATCAAACAATCCTTCAGGTTGGAAAAGACTCTTATGATATTTGAGGTGGACACACAGTGCTCCCACAGCTGGGGAGAAATGAACAGTTAGAATATTATTTTCCTTAGCAAATGTAGATGTTTGCTGTGAATGAGATTAATCCCAGACTAAACTGACTGATGGTTTCCAGGATCTATAAAGAGAACCCACAGGGACCTGCTCAGAGCAGATGGCTGCATTGGAGGTATCTTGGTTTGAATGGATGAATCCTGTCATGGTGCCACACGAGCTGTAGCCATGTGGTGGAAAGCTGGGTTAAATCACTCAGTGTAATTGGCTAGTTGCAACTCAAAAGTCCCACACATACAGGGACTACAGTGCTCTGTGTCAGTGGTGCTATTAAAGTCTGTCCATGGAATGCATTACAAATCACACCATTTCCAGCACAGAAATGTGGAGAGAAATAAGAGGGGTCTTTAACTTGGTGGGAAAAGTGTGCACACTTCAGTGTTTGCTGGAAACGCTCAAAGAGTTAGACCTGGGATGAAGCTGATGCAGTAGGTCACAGCGTCCATACTGCAACACCTGTGTGTGCACCTCCACTTCATTCTGTATTGGTAGACACCTGAGTTGAGTCTTGTGTTCCTCTCTGCAGCCCAGCTCAAGATTTTAGGCTGAAATAGCCATTTACAGCAGTTTTACGGTTTAATTTGAATGTAATGGATGCACAAATGCTTAGCTGGCCATGTAAAAGTACCCAGAGGGACTGTGGGACATTAGCATTCTCATCAGCAATGCACTGTCCCAAAAGATGTGGGTTCCTGGTTTTTAAGTCTCATTACTGGTAAATGTAGCTTAGTCAGCCTCACTAACCTAACAAAGCAGGGTCAAGGCTGACCCAGGAGAGTTCAACCAGATTCAGACAAGGTTACTCTAAATCAGGGGTGTGAACTTTAACTCAGTGATTAAAAATACACACAAAATTTTGCTTGGCACAGGGATTAGGTGGGTGACACTTTAAAAACATCACAGCTTTTAGAAAGCTGAGAAGACATTATTCAGAACGTAAAACTTAAAAATCTCAGACTGACACAGTGCTACCAGCTGATGGGAAGTTCAGTTCTCCCCTCACAGCCCAAAAACGTTCTATAAAAATAAGCAATAGGGGAAAAAAAAGGGATCATAACGAGAAGTCTCTCACCTGTCAAAACATCTACCAGCAAAATGAAAAGCAACACGGACATCTTACACTTCATACTTTTGTTCCTGCTGCCAAAATGAAGACAAATGTTCCAGTGTAGGATCTGGACAATAAATCAAACAGACAGCCTTGGAAAAAATGTCCTTTTAGTACCAAGAAAAGTTACCTCGATACCTACAGAGATGAGACCCACTTAGGTTTTTCCAAAGGTTTTATTAAGGCTCTCTTTACTCATGTGCTATTTTTTCCTCCTCACAATATCTCACAGCAGGTGGGAAAGGGAAAAAATAGTCTGCAGCCTAGTAATTAAATAGGCTTGTTTTTAATGCTGCCAATTACAGCCAGACACGGCTGTCTCAGGTATATATAACGCTCCAATCACCACTGCACCTCGATGCTCTTCCCTCGGCAGTGCATTTAGTCTCTCATCCCCCTGCAAAGTGTGAAGTGCTATTATCTTCATTACAGAGGCAGGGGTGGAGGACTGGAGGGACCTCCCGGGTACCTTGCAGACACTGTGACACAACCCCTTTCTCAGGCGTGCAAAGACCAAGATAAACAATAAGCTCCTGAGCTTCCCTGTGTGTTTTTTTCCTTCCAGGAGCTTTTCAAATCCTCACAGTAGCATTGCCCAAGATCCCCCAATGCCTAAAAGGCGCCTATAAGGCATCGGGGGGAAAAGTGTTCTCAAGGGCAGGGAAAAATAGGACAAAGGGTCATGGCTTTTAAGCTGGAAACAGGTAGATTTAGATAACTCCTCAGGAAAAAGTTCTTCAATCTGAGGATGGTGGATCACTGGAACAGGTTGCCTGAAGAGACAGTGGAAGCCCCATCCCTGGAGCCATTCAGTGTCAGGCTTGATGGGGCTCTGGGAAATCTGGTCTAGTAAGTGATGTCCCTGCTTGTTGCAGTGGGGTTGGGTTACATGACCTTTGAAGGTCCTTTCCAACCCTGTGATTCTATGACCTCCCATCCCAACCTGGATCCCTTTACCATGAGGTCTGGGCAGCTTCAAATACAGCAGCAAGAACTTTCTCTTAAATTACTCTTCACTCCTAGTGCTTACTTCTAGTTCTCCCTGCTCAGGAAATTCATAGAGAACAATCATATGATGCCTTCTCTTTCACACCTAGGTGGCATGAGCCAAAAATCTTTGTCCCCTTCAGAAGACAAACTCACTGTTGGCTGGGCAAAGCAGATGGACTGCCCTGGTGGGAAAACTCAGGCTACATCTATATTGATAAAGCACCAATGACAGTGATAGTATTTAAGACAACCAAAACAGTAAGTTTAAAGAGCGTGACTTGAAATTCTAGTTCCTGGGGCCAAGGACCGGTTCTGAGCCACTCACTTCAAGAAAGAGACTGAGGTGTTGGAGCAGGTCCAGAGAACAACAAAGCTGGTTAAGGGACTACAGGATGATGAGGAGAGGCTGAGGCAGCTGGGGTTGTTTAGCTGGAGAACAGAAGACTCGGAGGGAGACCTTATCACTCTCTATAACTAACTGAAATGAAGCTGTAGACTGGTGGAAGTCAGGCTCTTCTCCCAGGCAACTAGCAACAGGATGAGAGGGTATGGCCTCAAGCTGCATCATGGGAGGGTTAGGTTGGATGTTAGAAAGCAATTCGTCACAGAAAGGGTGATCAGACATTGGAATTGACTGTTCAGGGTGAGTGGTGGAGTCACCATCCCTACAGGTGTTTAAGAAAAGACTGGATGTGGTACTTGGTGCCATGGTCTAGCCGATTCTGGTGATGTTAGGTCATAGGCTGGACTTGGTCTTTTCCAGCCTCAACAATTCTGTGATTCTGTAATGGGAATGAAATACATCAGTGAGCTGGAAGGACATCCAGGCTCTCTACCAAGTTCCACCTATAAATTACATGCATGCTTGGCCAAGTTCCTGGAGTCTGAGCTCAAGTTTCTCCTCCAACCCTGAGGTTAATCATAGAATCATAAAGGTTGGAACAGATCTATCATGTCCACCTATCAACACAATGCCACCATGCCCACAAAAATCATATCCATAGAATCATTTAGGGTTTGGAAGGGACCTCGAAAGATCAAATACTCCAATCCCCTTGCCACAGCACAATCACCTAGACCAGGTCGCACAGGAACACATTCAGGCAGGTCTGGAATGCTTCCAGAGAAGGAGACTCCACAACTGCCCCTGGGCAGCCTGTTCCAATGCTCCATTATCCTCACTGTGAAGAGGTTCCTTCTGATATTGATATGGAACCTCCTCTGTTCCAGCTTGCAACCACTGCCCCTTGTCCTATCACCAGATGACCTTGAGAAGGGCCTGACTCCATCCTCCTGACACCCAGCCCTCACATATTTATAGACAGTAATGAAGTCACCCCTCAGCCTCCTCTTCTGCAAGCTCAAGAGACCCAGTTCCCTCAGCCTTTCCTCATCAGGGAGGTGTTCTACTTCCTTCATCATCTTCATTGCTCTACGCTGGACACCCTCCAGCAGCTCTGTGTTCTTCTTGAACTGAGGAGCCCAGAACTGGACACAATACTCCAGATGCAGTCTCACTAGTGCAGAGTAGAAGGGGAAAATAAGAACCTCCATCGATCTACTGACCACCCCCTTTCTGATCCCCTCCAAAATGCTGCTGGCGCTCTTGGCCACAAGAGCACATTTCTGGCTCACAGTCATCCTGCTGTCCACTAGGACCCCCAGGTCCCCACTGCTCTCCAATATGTCAGTCCCCAACCTATACTAGTACCTGGGTTTGTTCTTGCCCAGTTGCAAGACTCCACACTGAACCTTGTTGTACTTTATTAAATTTCTCTCTGCCCAGCTCTCTAGCCTGTCCAGGTCTTGCTGAACAGCAGCACAGTCTGCTGAGGTGTCTGCGACACAACCCAGCTTTGTGTTATCAGCAGACTTGCTGACAGCGCACCCTAATCCCTCATCCAGGATATTAATGAATAGATTGAGTTTATAGAACCAAACCAGTTTCCCTGTTTTGTCTCTATTTCATAAAAGATCATATTTAGAACTTACATACACTGCCAGGTAGATCAACTCTGGAGATGTTTCTCCTGACTATACCTCCATTATGATCAGATACGTGACTTTCTTTGTGTAACTATGCTATAGGGCTAAGAAACATATCAGTGATGCAGTCAGCATTCTGGGATTTCAGCCCAGGGGGATAAAAAGACTTTAAAAGCCAATAAAACAAACACATGTTGCGTGAAGTGACAAGCAGAATAATCTAATTGCCACGCTTTAAAAACAAGAGAAGAATCCGTTCAATGCTTAAAAGCAAAAGATTACCCAGAACTCTGGTATTTGCCAGTTTAAGCCTCTCTTTGATTGGTTTTCTTGTTTATTTTCTTGTTTGTTTGTTTGCTGTGTAGCCCACTAGTTACTCCAGCTCAAATTGCATCTGTGTCTCTACTTGAGCATAACATCAGTCATCTTGGAAGGAGCACAGCAGAAAATAATAAATAAAACCAACCCATTGGCAAGTCTTTGAACGGTAAGTGAAGAACAGTTATTTCGCTAACACTGACTTCAAGTCAGCGTGCCCTCTCGCTAGGCCAAAAACACGTTCCTTTCTTGGGATTAAAGCAGCTCTCCTAAACGAATCTGGCTATGATTGACGCTTTAATTGACTGGCACAATTTCATGCTTTAATAACTCTGGGCTCCTCAGTTTAGCCATGAATAAATTTAACTGTTAAGTCCTTGCAAATAAATCCTCTTGCCTAGAACTTCCCATTCTCCCTCTAAAATGGAAACTCAGATTAACAAGTACTCACCAACATGCCAGAAGCTCGATGCAGTAACTGTAGCATGCCTTGGTCTCACCAGAGCACCCAGCTCCTTCTTTCTGGGACCACCACAACTTGCTGCAATGGGCACCAGGTGGGAGGTCTCTATCCCCCAGCTAGAAAAGTCCTCACACATCTTCCATAGCTCAGCATCACACTGACATCTGATCAGCAATTAGTGGGATAATCATCTTCTGCTGGGGCTGATGACCAAGTGGTCATGAAGAACAGGAAAGCATCTCTTTTCTGAGCACCACCAGCTGTGACAGTGGTACTCACCCTACGGCAAGAAGAACTTTTTCTTGGGGTGCCTCAAGCAGTCCCTTGCAATTTAGTAGACACAAGGCTTGGTTGGGTTCAGCCCTCTTGCTTTTCTCATCACACTTTGTCCTGTGTACGGCTTGCTCATCCTTGTAATTTTGCAAAAGCTCAGTGTGACACCTAATGGAAGAGCTTTGGGCTCGCTGATCTCCCGCTGTTTTACATCCTTTATGCAGATATTAACAAAGTCAGTATAGTCTGCAGTTGCAGTACGCTTCATCCTTGGTTTGGAGGCAATCTCAAGGTGATAAGCATAGAATTGTAAAATTCTTTGGGTTGGAAAAGACTTTTAAGATCATTGAGTCCAACCATTACATCAACAGTCCCAAGGCTACCACTAAGCCTCCATGTTTTGGGCTGTATTTTTAGCTCTACAGTAATTTTACATTTTTCCCATGTATCTAAATGTCCTAATTTGGCAACTACAGCTGCTCCCTGCACCAAACTGTCTTTCCAGAAATGTCCTCCTTTGCTAGCACCTTAAGCTAGGGATATTGAGATCAATTGCAGGTTGAAGAGAAGCTGCAGGTGAAATTTCAAGCAAGGTTCAGCATTTAGTGAAAATGCTGTGAATCCATCAATCCAGACTAGTTTTTGTTTCTCAACCCTGTGTCACCACACTCAAGGGGATTTCTCAGGAGCCTGTGTCAGTGCCTGAGTGTCAGTGGTCTGGAAAAGCCCATTTCCTCCAAAAATAGAATCATTTAGGTTGGAAAAGATCTTTCAGAGTCCAACCGTTAACCAAGCATTGCCAGGTCACCACTAAACCATGTAACTAAACCATGTATCTTTGGTTAAGTGAGAACTCTCATTTCCAAAATGCCCACTTAGCTCCGATTCTGTCCTTTGTGTTGTCCCTTCCTCCCCAGAGAAACGCTGGTCAGAAACCGGGATGTCTGCAAATACAATGAGTCCATGCCCATGTCAAGGAAGATACCCTGAAGATGCTGATGGGGGTTTCTGGATGTCAGAGCCCCATCAGAATGACTGATCCTGTTGGTCCCTCTCATCTGAGCATATTTGAGCTTTGGAAAAATAGGCAAGGAGGAGCTGAACAGGTAAAAAGCACAGAGTCCAATTCTGCATCACCAAACTAAATCGAGTTCCTCTCTGACAAGAGGTGGTCTCAGATGCCCCTAACAACTATAGCGTGACACAAAGACCTGCCAGAAGCAAACTTCCCTGATCATCCTGCCTGCCTACTTGATGGCTCTCAGTCTGTCACTTTTCCTTGCTCCTGATGTCAGAGCCTTACAGTCAAAATCCAGATGCAACACTGAGCTCTGCAGTGTTGATTTACTAACTCACAGCATCCACAAGCTTCCTCCCTGGTGGCTTTAATGCACTGGTGGATGTTGGTAAAACAGATGGTTGGCTCTTGTAAAAAAAAAATACTAAATATCACAAGTGCTTGCCAATATATGGGTTTTGCAAGACTCTAGGAATGGGCTCCCTAAGGAACATCTGAGATCCAGACTGGGTTGAAGGAAAGTGGCTGTGGTTTTCTCATGCAGTGTGTCTGCTGCCCATTAAATCATGTAGACATGAAGCGAGACCCCCATCTGTTGGCCATCTATCTATCTTGGCAGGAGTTTGGCCTTGCAATGATGTAAGAGGCAGACAGGGAACGGTGTGAGGTTTAACTGGTTTTTTATCTCCACTTGAATCACTTTGCTTTTCTTCCTCTGGGGGAGAGAATTGTGATGAAACCTCCTCTGAAACCCAAGTTTGACTGTGCCAGTCCTAAATTTAGATCTTTTCCCTTTTGTTAATGAAATACAAAGCATGAAAGTGGCATAAAGAGGGACATTGCTTGGTGTCTTTGTAGCACAATTTCCCTGGTAGCTTGTAGTAATTTTCATTACCTTCTTTTCATGTTGACTTTTATTGAATACAGAAAACCTTTGGTATCCAAGACTGCTCTTCTTTATTAAAGGAAATAATTCTGTGGTCACAACAAGAGACCCCAGGGGCTTGGAGGGAACCAACTGGGACAGACAAATGGGTCATGTAGGCTGTGTGCAGCCCAGAGAGGACCAGTCATAAGCCTGTAAATCTCACTGGGTTCACATGTACAACAGCTATGTCCAGTGTGAACTCCCAGCCTGCCTCTGCAAAGGACTCCTGTGCTTTTCTGATAAGAACATGTTGCTTGAAATGGGGCCTGGAACCACCCTCCCCTCCTTGGAAACCTCATCCTGGGTGAGGTCTGTAGAGCTGGGACTTAGTGGGGAATGGAATATCCTGAGGGGACACTGCTCGGTTGCAGAGCTGCGACTTAGTGGGGAATGGAATATCCTGAGGGGACACTGCTCGGTTGCATAGGAGGTTACTGCCAAACCGAGGCCAAATACCAACAAACCCCCCATCTGGCTCATTTAATATAAACACTCCTGGGGTGAGCAGAAAATACTTTTAAGAGGGTGCAGCCAGGTATCAGGAGAGATGCAGCTCCCAAGCATCTTCTGATGAAGATTTGCTGAGTCACTTGTCTCTTCTCCTTGGCTTTCCCCATCTGTACAGGGATGTCCAGGTAGACCAAATTGTTGCTGTGGAGGCTTCATCTGGATGAGGTAAGAGGCAGGATGAAATTCATCATCCCTGTGACATCACTCTGACACCCTTAGTGGTGTTTCTCGGATGCTGATGCTCTGGCTCAGCCTTCAGATCACTGAGGGGTACCACTTGATCATCCTTCATCTCTTCCCTTGCACGGGATGCATTAGCACCACACAGCCAGGTCACAGCACTGTATGGATCAAGAGGAGGCATGTCTACTGTTAAATTAATAGCCATGGTTAATTAGCCAGCCATGGTTAATTAGCCAGCTTTCCCATGGAATAGATGAGGCCTAAAGACCCACCACACTCCCTGTCCTCACTTGGCATCAATGATTTCTCCTGCTTCACTGTGCATCATTCCACCATGCTCTTCAAAGATGGACTTGCTGCTTTCTCAGGGGACAGGCAATTGGTTAGAGGGGATAATGGTCAGAGGCTCCTACTGGTGACCCCTGCTCTCATTGATCACCACCTGTCACCGGGTAGTTTCAGCTCTACCTCCTCCATCACCCACAGGCTAAGGCTCATCCTACATCCTCAGCATCCACAGTGCAGACCTCTACATCTGCACCAATCCAGTCTGGATGACCTGACCAACCTCACCTTTCTTCCAAAGGAAAAGGCTACTCCAGGCTCTATCTGGCTGGCCCTGCCTGAGCCTGTCTCAATGCTCCTGTGTGAATGAGCAAAGACTGGTCAGTGGAGTTGGGAATATTTCATCTGCCTTAAAATAAAACAAACTGCGGCCGAATTGCCCATGGTTGCTGGCAAAGAAAAGCAATGTAGTGCAACTGAACTGCTACTTGGTGAGATGCTTCAGCAGCACTTAAGCTTTTCAAAAGCACTTGTTTTCAAGGGAAACTGGCAACAGAAACGCTCCTTTTCACTGGGAATGGTGGGAGGAAGCTAAAAAATAACGGTGGTGGAAAGGCACACCAGCTCTTTTCTATGCCTCATCTGCTGCTTTATTAGTACTCCTAAATCTGTTCTGCTAAATATAAACATACCCAAATTTACATAAACTTCATTAAATGCTTATGTCTCAACTCCGCTGCTCCTGTAACATTCCCAGGAAACTAAGAACTTCAAACTCCTCTTCAGTTAAAATATGCAAAAGAAACAAAACAACCCTATAAGGGCATTTTTGTTTATTCCATGGTTAGTTTCTGCATGTATCTGCCTGTGCCCCCAAGGCTTGTGGGTGGCTTTTCTTTCCTTTTAGGGTCCTTTCTGACTAAATCTAGAGCAATGCTTCCCATCTCCTAATAGTATATTTAAAAAAACCCTGGATGTGATGAGCATTGCTCTTCTAAGAGGCTTTCTTTGCCTGCTGGTCCTGCTACTCACAATATGGTTTGGGTTGGGAGGGACCTACGAAGCTTATCTAGTCTCCCTGCAGTGAGCAGGGACAGCTGCCACTAGAGCAGGTTGCTCAGAGCCCTAAGGTCAAACCTGACCTGGAATAGTTCCATGGACAGGGCTTCCCCCACCTCTCTGGGCAACCAGGGACAGGGTCTCACCACCATCAGTGTAAAAGGTCCCTAGTGAGGCTGACCAGAGACAATAAGGGGTCACGCTGGAAGTACTGACACAGAACGTCTAGAGATACTGTGGGACTTGGGCCTGTTTCAGCATGGAAGAAGAGGACCATAGTTCTGACTCGTTGTCACTGAGCAAAACCTAAAGGACAGTGTTGGGCCAGCAGTGCATGCTGCAGCCACAAGTGTTTGTTTATTTTTGGGACCTCTTAAGGATCCCAAAAGGGAGTCTGACTCTTGAGAGATGAATATTTGGGCAGTTACATCACACCCTCTCAGTCTTTAATTTCTATATCATTAATAACCTAACCATGAGGAGTGGAGGGGAGGAGAGAATCTGGAGGCAGGACTGAGGCATGCACAGCTATATCAGGACACCACAGACTCACCAGGCACCATCCATGACATCCTTCAGATCTGGACAAGCCGTGTCACCTCCATTCTTCAGCACAGACAGTGCTTTGAATGGAGGCAACCAGGGGGCTGGAGCTTCAGACCAGCTTTTCATCTCTACCCAGTACCCATCCATCAGACAGACCCAGGAGAGCTACTTTACCTTTCATTGCTCCTACATCAATCCTGGAGCAAAACCAGGGAGGGAACCTGGAAAAATGTCTAGATAGGATCAAGTTCACCATTGCAATGCCAAAGAGAACATCTAGCCAGACAAAACATAACCTCCACTTGCCTCTCCACCACTGCTTTGGGGATACTGCTGTGGGAAGACACATGAATTGCATCTAAATTTCCTACCAGATCTGCTAAAAAACAGGTGGACAATATGGTTTTCATTCAGAAACGTTCATTTTCATTGCAGAGAAGCAAGGAAAGAGGTGAGGGCTAAGGATTTATTTAGGTGAGGTTATGTCCTATTCTATTAGGAAAGCATTTCTACCTCACCCTTCCCAGATGTCTTAAACACTGCTAGGAACAAAGATGGTCCCTCCAAGGTTATCCCTACTGGCATTCAACAGCAATAGCTGATCCCACTAGACCTTCCCTAGATATTCCCCAGCTTGCGCCCGTTCTTCTTTCACCAATTTTAAACACTCACAACAGCTTGAAGGCGAGTGTGGGTTGCTGTTGCTGAAGCTCCACCATATGTCTTCAGCCACGATTCTTCCCCGGCTGCCTCGCTGTATTTGGGCACTTGTCCAAGGCAACCTTTCAGTAAGAAAATGCTGATCCGTGCGACTCTGAACCTCCTGTATAAACCTCAGACCTGGTTTCTGGCCAGAAACCTTCTCCTGGACCACTCCATGGAGTGAGACCATGCAAATATTCCCATACTTGAGATGTGTACAAGCAACATATACAGTGAGGAGGTCCCCCATCTCCCCTTGTCTATGCCTCCATGTCTCGGACTATTAGGTATCTTAATGAGTTGGATTTATTTAATGAGATGGATTTGGTAGATGGGTTCAAGAGATGATCTAGTCCCGACAATGAAGATGAAGACTATACCAGTATGCAGCTCCTTGCAGTGCAGGTGGCTTGAGGAAACACATCGCAAGAGTCTGCAAGTGTCTGGCCTTGGGGAAAACAAATTCTTGATTAGGGCATTAGCACTGTGACTAATTTCCCCCCTGGGGAGCTGAAATGGGAGGAAACACCAACCCAGCTAATGGACTCCTCTAGGGACCCAGGCAGACCCTGTAGAAGGGAGGATGGGCACCTGGGGAGCTTGGTCCTCCCCAAAGAAATCTGAAGCAAGAGACAAGCTGTTGCTTACCAAGAGTGCAGTTTCTTTCTTCCTTTCCCAGGGGCTGTATTAATTCTTTTTGGGAAAAAATAGTCTGCAAAACAACCTTGCTGTGATCATCCATGCACCAGGGGTAGTCTGGACATGCTCTTCAGCAATTTATAATCCCACATCCAGAAAACTCATGCCTCATGTGATAACGGAAGGGAAACAAAACCCTTCGCAGGAACTGGCATCTGCAGCAAAGAGCCCTCCAGATTCCGAGTATTTCCTTTCACTGGAGTAAATTATGTTTTATGACTATAATTAACTGGGAGCCAGTACACACTGCGCTGGTTTTAAGCTGACTCAATGCTGTCTGCAAAGCACAGTGTGATAAAACAATATTCAAATCAGCTTCTTAACTAAGCTGGCGAGTGACACAATCTGGAGACGATGCCAAAAGTAAGTGGAGGTTTGCAAAGCCCTGGGCACAGAGAGGGATTTCAGGAGCTGGAAGTATTTTCTTCTTTAAAGAGCTGGTTTCCAATGCTCAGCCTGTGGATGGGTCGCTGGTTCTGAAACACGGAAATAGCCCTGCTATGAGCTCCCATAGGCTCAGTATTATTTTTCTAGCCAAAACAAGGTACTCAAAAGCCCTAGAGACATCTGAAGCTGGAAGCCACAAGTCATGGGTGAAAGGATTTGATGAAGGCAGATGAAATAATGAGCACAGAATCATAGAATCATTAAGTTTGGAAGAGACCCACAACATCAAGTCCAACCATCCACCCAACCCCACCGCGCCCACTAAACCTAGTGCCAGATCTACATGTTTTTTGAAAACTGCCAGGGATGGTAACTCCACCACCTTCCTGGGCAGCCTGTTCCAATGATCAAATTTTCCTGCCCACCACCTGATCTAGGTATAAATATTGTACTTTCCTTAGTCTATGTAAATTTTCAGAGATATTTGGCAATTATTAGGCTGCTGGCCCTGTTTCTGAATGGTTTGCCCAGTTCTCTAAATAAATGCATCAGAAATGTCAAGTCTCCAGAAGTATCTCCTCTTCCAGTTAAGTCAGTGGGTGAAGCATGTGGAAAGTTAAGAGGTGTGAAAAAGTCTAATGTGGGAAATGGTTTGTTGCCCTTAAAATGCTGGTTTCAAAGAAATTAAGACTTCTTTATGTGATGTTTAATAATCATATAATCATCAAATTGTGTTAAGCTGGAAAAGAGCTTTAAGGTTTTGGAGCCCAAATATTAACCCACCAAAGTCAAATCCACCACAAATCCACATCCTTAATGAGTAGCCTCATGAAACTGTCCCAGTCTAACTCCATCTCTGCATGCTTTGCAGCTTCAGGCAAATAGTCAAATAGCAATGGCTAACACAGCACACTCTTTTTCCACCCAAGGGTGGTGGAGTTGAGCAGGAGGACAGCAGGGTTACCTCAGGCACCTCAAGTCACAAACCCTTCAGTTTAGAGGGTCTACACAGCATAGAATCATTAAGGTTGGAACAGACCTCAAAGTCAAACGTGTTGACGCCTACCTGTGAGCTATTTGCTGAAGTGCCTGTCATGGTCACTGGAAACCAGGACAGTGCTGCCAGTGGAGGTGGCATGCAGGTCAGATCATCCCACCAGCAAGTTGGAGTTCCAGGAGCACATACTGCAAACTTTTCATGATGACAAAGTGACTCAACTAAGCATTTGCAACTCCAGTCCCTCAGACTGAAAGCTTGACTCATTAAGAGTCCTTCCAAATGCTGGTGGATGGGATAATGAACCTTAAGGCTACCCAGAGAGTTTTTGTGACTGCAACAGCCCCAAAATCCACATGCTCTCTCCCTCTCTGTTATGTCCGTACTCCCTGTTAATGCTAACAATAGCTATTAATCACCATTTCTTTGAAATGAATGTGGTTCTGAAGGTGTTTGACCTTTACAGCATCTGTAGAGACATTTAATGCCTAGAACTCCAACTCTCTTTATTAGGTTATTTTCTTACTGCTGCCTATTATATAAAAGCCTACAGAACAGACAAACAGTGTTCTTACTGGGTTTTTACTTTTATAAGATAACCTTCTGAAAAAAGACTAAAATTTAAACAAAACATTTAATCTGAGTGAAACAGAAGAACGTTTCGCTGCCTGAAGAAAAAGTTGCATATTTATTCGTGGGTAAGTTTGGAAAATTCATCCTACTTGGAACAAAAATCTGTTGGAACCACTAATTCCTTCACAATAGAAAGCAATGGTCTTCCCCTTAGTTCCTGATGTGGTGAGGAGACTTAACTCCATCCCCAGTCATCTTTGTTGACTCCTCGGGAGAGGTGGGTTCCATTTGTTTGCCAATGCTAGTAAATACTTTAGAATTGGTGATGAATTTTTGTTCAAGACCAATATAATAGTAAATACAACTTATATCTACAGAAATTGCAGTTAAATCTGGAGAGTTTCCAGCACAAAGAAAGAAGATTCCAGCACTGTATTGAGGCAAGGCAGAGGAAATGAGAAGGTTCTGTGGCAACTAATGTGGTGGTTGTGTGCTTGTACCTGCTCCAGTGTGGGGCTTTGAGTCTGTTTTGTGTCTCTGAGCTGCCAGAAGATGTGAATGAGAGGCTGGCACACAGGTAAAGGAGGCATTTGCCTGTATGGATTTGCAGTCTACTTCCAGGTTTCCAAGCCTCCAGACCCCATATGGCTTTCTAGAGTTAATATGACTGGATTGGCATGAACAGATGGGCAGTGGTGCTCTGTCAGAAGACTAGGGACAGAAGTTGTGGGTACCCACCTTGCAGGCTGAGCAGCCAGTCCCGGGGCTGTGCAAACATGCAGGAAGAAGAAGCATTTGAGATGCTCTATATTAACTCTTTCTTTCCCTCTGCCACCTTCCCAGAGGTGGTGTCATGTCTGCAAGCCCACTGGAGAGTTGGAGGTACCCTACACCCTACCATCTTACATTGGCCTCTGATTGTCCACCGAGGGGCCTGTTTTCCGACAGTCCATATGAGTATTAGCAGTGGCAAAAGCTGTCTGGGTGAAAAGCAAAGAAGAGATATAGCTGGTAGGCAGACTCTACATCCAAAATAAAATAAAGGAAGAAAAATTGAAAAATAAAACAACTAATAAACTGCTAGCAAACTTCCTGGGGGGATGGAAAGAAGGCAAATAGAGTTTATAAGAGCAGATGTAGCTTGCAAGGCAAGTGCTTGCAAAGATACACTTCAGTTTAGCAAGTAATTAGTTGCAGCTATTTATGGTATCTCTGTCTGCTAGCTGATTGTAACCATGCCATGGATGGACAAGTGGCCAGCAGGACACAGCATGCTGGATATTCTATCATCCTCTTCAGTGTGAAGTCTAATGGCTCTGTTTAAACCATCTACTGCAGTAGCTCAAAAGTACCCCTGGAATTTGTATTGAGGCATCGCAGGCTGACTGTTTTGTTCCAATGGTGCAGTACTGGGAGCCACAATGTCTCCAGGTAGGCACAAGTGAAGAGCTGGAAGAGGCTGGTCCTAACACCTTCCATTGCTTTCCAAAGACATGCATGACGAATCTGCAGCATCCTGGGTTCTGGTCACAGGACCCTGTGCACCACCTGTAGCAGAGCACACAACCATTTAGGTTGGAAAAGACCTTCAAGATCATTGATTCAAATGATTAACCCAACTTCCCAAGGCCACTGCTAAATCATGGCCCTAAGCTCCAGAACTACACAACTTTGAAACACATCCAGGGATGGTGATTCAACCACCTCCCTGGGCAGCCTGTTCCAAGGCCTGGTGACCCTTTCCATGAAGACATTTTTCCTCATGTCTAACCTAAACTCTTCCCAGCCATTTCCTCTTGTCCTATTGCTTGCCACTACCTTTGACATCAGTGGTGATATACCACATCCTGCCTGGCCTCTGGGATGCCACTGAGCATTTGTTTCTTCATTTCAGAGCTGTCCAGATAGTTAGAGAAAATGTATGAGCAATAATGGATCACTTTGTGTCGCCAAACAGTATTTATTTCCCTTACTTCTTCCCTAAACTGTGAGTTCTTGAAAGTGTTGTCATGACTACTGAGAAGTGAACTTGCCTCATTTCAGCAGCCTTTGTTCCTTCCAAGTGAGGTGATCTAAAATTTGTCAAAGCTCTCTTGTCACTGGCTGCAAAAATACTGTATCTATTTCTCAAGAGGAGCTTCTTTTGCAAGTCTCTCTCAGCTGTATATAAAGGGCACAGCAACCGTCCGAGCCTGCCGTAATGCAGTGATTTTAATGCCCTTGGGTGTTCTCAGCAAATAACTCTTGATCTGTTCCCTTGTTTCCAGCAATCTTTCTGCCGCATATCAAAAGGTCAATCTTCTATGAGGTCTTCTGTAATCTCTCCACTCAGATATGTTACAATATATTCTGATCAATAGTTAAAATTAGCATTTTCTTTTAATGGAACCTTCGTTGGAGAATAAATTCCCGAAGGGTTTTTGGGAGCACTGAAATATATATTGCAGGTTTGGATCAAATTAATGCATGACAGAATTCCACTAAAATCAATGAAATTCTACTCTGGGATGCTTCTCGACTGCTGATGTTACAGCTGTATTGCTGTAGTTTATTGCTACTTATTGCTTACCCTAAATCTGTCTCAATATGATCCAAGTCTCAGGTCTATCATGAGGAATTCCCAAGGGCTTCATGTGGGTTTGAGCAACTCATGCTGAAACTGATGGGCAAAAGTGATGAGAGTTACCCCTTACCTGCATGAGTTCTTAAGTTGTTGATCTCACTGTGGTATCAGTACCTGGGTGAAACAAGCAGATGCTCTCCTGAGGATTGCTGACCCAAAGTAGATGATGTAGAGCTATGGTAGACACTGATTTCCATAGCTATAATTATCAAAAAAAAATAAGCTGGTTTGCCACAAGGAAAACTACATAGCTGACAGATTCCTCATTATTCAATAGATAGCCCTTCCGTTGTCCTTAAAAATAATAAATACTCAATTCAAATGTGCAGAAGAAAACTACAGAATGAAGGAGGAACAAGGTGAGATAGGGGTCAGAATTGCGCTCTGTCACAATGATGCTCAGATCACACTCTCCAAGAAGACACACTGTTCATACTGCAAAAACAGGCTTTGGGAAACATTATACCTCGAAATGATAGCTTAGATCTGTGCAGAACAGATGAAACCCCCTCGGCAAATTCTCTTGAATTTAAAGGGGATAATAGAAGTTAAATCTCATTCTATAAAAGATAAGTAGAAAAGAAAAGAATATGTCTACTCTGTGTTTTCTTGTAGAGTTTTTGTTGCCAGGACCTTATACATCATAGTAAATTCCCTTAGTTTACTGTACCCAAGGATGTGCTTTCCTTTGGTTTTCACATCTTTCAAACGTGTGTTAATATTAGTAACTGTCACCCAGCTATTGACTGAAGCTGATTTGCAGATGAAAACATTTTCTTCATAGCTTACTTTCGACAGCCTCTTATTCATTGTGTGATTGTTGCTACTTTTCTTCACTAAAGATCTTTTCATTGAAGGACTCCTGATTTTTCTAAATGTGGCTGCACACAGGCTCATAAAGCCGATGTGTTGAAAGAGCACCCGGCCTCACTGAAGGACTCAAGTCTTCTTACAGTGCATTAATCCTGTCAGGATCTGAGTTCCATGATATATATCGGAAAAGTCAAGCATCACTCACTATTAACTGCACAAAGATTGGAAATCGCAGATTTGAAATGTTCTGAATGGCCTTGGAGCCTAGCGTTGCAGCACCTACCATGCAAGTGAAGACGTCACTTAGATGCTCAGCTGAAAGACGGTTCAGAAATAATCCTCGGCACCATCCATGCAGAGAATATGCAAAGTCTTCTGACTTCTCACTGACTCATCTGCAACTGAAGCGATCTATTGCTCTTCATCACCTGTGGCATTTGTTCTTCAATCTTAGGACAGGTTTTGAACTCAAGTAATTGAACTCAAGAAGAAAGTGCTTTCTCATCCCAAGAGGTCATGATTCCTCATATTTTTGAAGGCTAAATAGAATCTTTAATGTTTGATACAAACTCAAATCTCAAGTGATGAATGAGGAGGAAGGAGGTGGAGGGACAACCTGAGGGTGAGGTCTCCACTCTGTTTGCATGTAGACTTTGCTCTTCTTCCTTGTCTCATGATTTGAGGAATTCATAGACTGTGTCCCCACCCCAGACCTGTCTCTTTTTTGGAGAAAGGTCAACATTACCAAGTTTGTCTTACTCTGAAAAGGCCAGCTTCGATAGCATTCCATTTGCATTGTAGCTCACTGGTGATTTCTCTGAGTCAGAAAAGAAAAGGCTACATGTTGCAGGAGAAACATTCCCCACATGAGAGCCGCCAAGAGCTGAAGCATGCTGCCCAGAGAACTTGTGCCATCTTCAACCTTGGACATTTTCAAGACCTAGACTATTTTCAAGACCAAGGACTAGATTAAGTCCTGAGAAACCAGGTCCAGCCACACAGCTGACCCCACTTTCAGCAGGAGGCCAGACTAGAGAGCTCCTGATGTCCCTTCCAACCTGAATTATCCTACGATCCTTTGATACTACCATTCTGTAGTCTCGTAAGACAGTAGCCCAGCAGTTCTAGGAGCTTCCAGGGCTGTAAAAAGCCTTGGAAAAGGCTTCCAAGGCTTGTAAAAAGCCCCTCTTCAGGGGAGGATTTGTCCCATTGCCCATCAAGACAACCTCTTTGTGGGCTTTGGCTTTTTCAATTTTTGCAGCTTCCTTTAAGAACTCTGCTTTTTCCACTAAAATACGCTGATAATGAGACTACTGGTGAGGAGCTTAATGCCTGGGAAGACACTCCTCTTCACTGACATCTTCCATAAAACTGTGGCAAAATGCTTCACTTGCTTCCTTTCTCTTCTCTTCTCTTCTCGTGTTAAAGCAGAGGCAATTTAGAGCCTCAGTATTGTCAGTGATTTATCCCTGTGATGTGCAGACCCACTAAAATAATCACTGGCTCTTCTTCAGATTAGGAGTTTACGTTAACAGGACACGGGCTAGGTAAGTCTATCGTAGGTTTGATCCTCCCCCATCCCTCCTTCTTTCTGCTGGAAAATGCACTAATTCACCTGCCCCCATTTCTGGGTAAGTTCTCAGGCACTGAAGAGCTTTGACCACTCACTGTTAATCAATAGTGTTGGAGTGTAGCCATCAGCCTTTTACTGTTTCAGGCTGCTTCAAAGCAAAAAAAATGCCTGGAAAAATGCAAGGCAGAGATGAAATGCATACATTTCTCTGGTAATATTTCAGAGGCAAGGGCACAGCGGTAGCTTTCTTTTTTAAGCCTGTACCCTATATATAAAATATATTTGAGGGATTTGAAGAACGAAGAAAAATTCAAATAATTAAGGAGCTGTCAAATTGATTTAGAGTCCAAGAAAAGAGGAAAAGAATTCAACATGTTTTGTATGGTTGAACATGTCTAGCAGGGATGTAAGCATTGTCTTGATGCGACCTGAGCGTTGTGAGTCCCTGTCTAACCATCCCTTGGTTCTGTATCGAAGAGCTGCTGGGCTAACACACTTGTACCTGCACCTGGGGCTGCTCTGAATTGGTGGAGAACCAGGCTTGGTTACAGTGGCCTCCTGAGGGTGCCAAGACACCTGTCCTGTGGTTTCTTTCCAAAATTAAAGACAGTCCAAGGCTCAAGCTTGGATTCTGGCCCCTCAGGGAAGTTTTCAGGTGTCTTGTGTAGACATGCTCCATACAGAGGAGGCCTCTTGGAGCAGTCAAAGGGATTAAAACTTCTAAGAATGGATTGAAAGGGGATTGAAAGGGCATGTAGCAAGTCACAGGAGAGAGGGTAATGGCTTTAAACTGAAAGGGGAGATTTAGATTAGGTATTAGGAAACAATCCTTCACCATGAGGATAGTGAAACACTGGAACAGGTTGCCCAGGATGCTTGTGGATTCCCCTTCCCTGGCAGTGTCCAATGCCAGCCTAATTTACAGCAGGAGTGATCAGACTGACTTTTTTCCATCTACCTCTCAAGTGCAGCAGTAGTATAAATCTGCTCACATCAGATAAGACAAATCCAGTGGCTTTGCTTCTGATGGGCAAGCTGAGCAAGACCAGACATTCAGAGGCTCTTCCCTCTTCTCTGAAAAAGGTCATTAGCCCCCTGAAGGGAAGTTGTAGACAGGTGGGGGTCAGGCTCTTCTCCCAGGCAACTAGCAACAGGGTGAGAGGGCAGTGCCTGAAGCTGCCCCAGGGGAGGTTTAGGTTGGATATTAGGAAGCATTTCCTCATGGAAGGGGTAGTTAAGCACCGCAATGGACTGCCCAGGGCAGTAGTGGGGTCACCATCCCTGGAGGTGTTTAAGAAAAGACTGGATATGGTACTTAGTGCCATGGTCTACCCAATGTGGTGATGTTAGGTTGCAGGCTGGACTTGAAGATCTCATAAGTCTTTTACAGGGTTAATAATTCTGTGATTCTGTAACATTCTCTTTTCCATTTCATGCACCTCTTCATTCATTTCAGTAGTAAGAATCCTAACTCACCACCAGGAGGTCTGTCCTTGTTTGCATTAGAAGCTCAGTGCAAAAGCATCTGATGTTTCCCTAGGAGCAACTTAATTCTGCACCTCCACTCCAATAGCCAAGAGCAATTCACAGAAGCTGAAGGACCACTGTCAGTGTAGCAAACCAATCCTTTCTCTTCTGCAAGAGCTAATCCAGTTATGTGCATTTCATGGCAGGTGAGAATAGACTTCACTGCACATGAACCATTCAGATGAGATTCATATTCACAGGAAATCCTTTCTCTGAGATGGCTGGATGTGTTTCACTGAAACACTTTTTCTCATGGAAAATTATGGTTTACATCAAAGAGAAGTTTACATTCAAAAGCTTCCACAGAAAACAACTTGAAATGATTTTTTTAATGAGGGCCATAAAGATGCTGCTGTGAGGGCTGGAAACCCTCTGCTGTGAGTCCGGGCTGGAAACCCTCTGCTGTGAGTCCAGGCTGGGAATGTTGGGGTTGGTCAGCCTGGAGAAGATAAAGCTCCAGGGAGACCATAGTGTGCCTTTTCAGTACTTAAAGGGGCCGATCAGAAAGCTGGGCACAGGATTTCAGCAGATGAACTTTAATGTTCCCTTCCAACCCAAACCATACTCTAATTCTATGATTCTAAGATTTTATCTGGAAGATGTTTAAACACACAAATCAAAAGACTCCAATTCTCTGTTTATGTGTATTTTTAAAAGCTTTTTAGATCATTCCATAACCCAACAGGACACTGCACCAAAACCTCCAAGTACACTGATAACATCCATAACTGCAGTGCTTGGTGCAAGCACCAGAACTCAAACAAGCCTACTCAGACCAGAGCTCCTCTGCAGCAATTCTGCCAGGACAGAAGAGCCTTGGGCTACAGATGTGGAGAGGTCTTGTAAAGAATGCTAGTGGGATTTCCATCCCTGATCCAGTCCTGAGGATAATCTTGCTTTGAGCAGGATGCTGAATTCAGACTTCCAAAGGTCTCATTCATACATTGTCTCTTTGAATGTCTCTAAACATTCTTTTCACTCAACCTAATAAGCATTTGAACACGAAAGATGCCATTTTTGCAGTGGTAAGTTTTACAAGTCTAACTCCAGGTGGGATTTTTGCTCACTCCCTTAGCAAGATCAGGCCACATTCTCTTCTAATATCTGTCTCCATCCAAAGGAAGTTCTGTTCTAATGTGATTAGCAGCAGCACCCTGCAAGCTGAATACCAGGTACCCATTGGCAAGCAGCCCAGAGAGCAAGAAATTGTGGTGGAAAAGTGCATTTTCCAGCAGTGAGAGCTAACTGCACACTGATCTCACTAGAAATATCTGTGGCATAAGAGATTCAAAGAAAGATATTCCTCTTCACCCCGCTGCAAGGATGTATTTTTCATTAAGTGGGTTTATGAAGGTTGTTGTTCACTCCAAATCAGTTTGGCCACTGGAAAGCTGCTGCAGGCTACGATCCTTCTTATGCCCATTGCAGCTACTCAGCCATCTGGACAGTCCGAAAGAGGCATCTGCTCACTCTAGTTCTTTGCTGGGGTGGAGATGCTCCTCTGTGAGCTGAGAGCCTGCTGTCTGACCTGTAATTTTGACTCCACATCATGATCACTCAAAACTAGCATAATGCAAAAGGTTTGGACACTAACAAGATGTGTCTGTTCAGAGTGTCCTGCACAAGTTGGAAGTCTCTTCCCAAAGTCAAAAGCATGGGCATGGGCAGAGAAATCAGCAGATGTTTTGCTAGCAAGTGGAGAAGGACTGGAGAGAGCAACACCATGCTGAGAGTAGAACTGCTGTCAGGTGTCTAAATGGTGTCCCAGTAGGATAATCCCATGGGTTTATATGAACTGCATATGACTGGAATTGAAATGGGGAGAAGGAAAGGCACCTACTTTATTGAGGACAGGTGACCATGTGAGAAGCTTGTAAGAAAGTAGTGTTCACCACAAGAGATATTTAGAGCTGTAAGAAAGGTCTACAGGAACTGCTCAGAAGCAGGATCCATTCTTAGACCCTCCTTTGTAGGTTTTTTTCAAACCTATTTCTGATTCCTGCTTCCAGAGAAGTCCTTAGATACTCACAGCAAGTTCCAAGCATTTCCCTAGCCTTTAGTGCTTCCTAGCTGCCAAAATAAATCCTTTTTTCTTTTTGCTTTATTTTTTTTGTTCTGTCCTGCCCTTTTTTAGTGGGTGTCAAGAGCACCCGTCAGTCCTACATGTCTCACTGCCTTAGCTACCAGGAAGCTGATATTTTCCTTACTTGCCCCTTCTAAATTAAGTTAGCCCAGTTCATTTTACTGTTCCTTATGCCCTGCACTGTCTAGAAGTATTAGTCTTCTTCCCATTTATATGCACCGTCAGACTTTTCACAGTCCTTTTTAATAGAAGAGACCCAAGTCTGGACACCAACCTGCATCTGAGATTGGTCCAGTGTTAACCCTACGGTACCCCTCCAGGTCTCATAGCACAGCAGAGACTGGGTCATCCACATGAAGTCAGCAGAGAGCAGTTCAAATCCATTTCACCTGGATTTTGTTGCAGTCATAGGATCATAGAATCATTCAAGTTGGAAAAGACCCTTGAGATCATCAAGTCCAAACAATAACCCTACTCTACCAAGTTCACCACTAGACCAGATCCAGCACCACATCTAAACGATCTTTAAACACACTGAATGATGGTGACTCAGTGCTCTTGCTGGGCAGCCTGTTACACTGTCTGACCTACTCTTTCAGTTCTCTGGTCTTGCTTTAGCAGCAGATGTCCAGATAATTTAAAGTATCCATCAGCACTACCAGTAACAGGAGAGGACAAGTGGACCATTCTCTGTAATAGCTGGTCCTATCAGCTACCTGATACAGAGATCCAGAAATTGCTGAAATATTCAGTGGTCCCATTGTCTTAGATCTTGCCTTTGGTTGCTTCTGTTAAATGCTTAAGACACTCTTCTTATGTCACAGTAGCTGAGGTCCTGGTAGGTTTCATTTCCAGTTTTATCCTTGTGCACCTTTCTTCCCTTCTTGGCCTGCACAGCAAGTGAGTGCATCCTCATCTACAGAATAACAGTTCATCATCCTTCAACTTACTGAAAAAACTAAAGCTGCCTCACCAACCCTCTCTGCCTCGAGGACATAATGCTGGGGAGAAGAAATGTGGAAAAAAGGACAAAGAAACAAGAAAAGGGAGTTCTACCACAACAGATGTCAATACCCTTAAGTAGCAAATGTTTGGTTTCACCGGGCTTAATTTTGGTGTATGCTCTCAGCTTGCCCAGTGCTGGGACATTGGAAACCAGGGGGCTGCATGAGACGGAGATGAGTGAGCTCATTGCATTAAAGCTGCTTGAAAATGTATGTCCTGGGGCGGTTTCCCTTTGGGAGAGGTTTGGGTTTGTCAGTGTTTCAGGAAAAATATTGAGCATGTTCTTTGTGAGGAAGGAAATTAAAAAGGACAGCTTTCCCCTAGTAATGTTTGGCCCTATAAAATGAAATGAGGGTCAACCCCTACTTGGAAGTCACTTACTTCTGGATTTTATCACACTCATTTGATGCCTATTATATCAGGAGATATCTGCTAGTGGCAGCTAGACACTATCAGAATAAAATAGTTCAAAGGCATTTCCAAGCTGGCCTCTCCACGGGATGTTCAGTCCACAGGGAAATTTTACTTTTCATCCTTCCCCAGCAAATCCTTGCTCTGAACTTCCAGAGAAAATGTGCAGTCTCCACCCGGTGCTGCTGCCAACCTTAAGAAAAGAACTGAAGGGGAAGGATGCTCAGCATCTCTCCAAACTGATGTATAGCACTTGTCTCTCCTTTGTGTGCCCGAGGCACTGTAAGCACTCTGCAGGTACAACAGAACCTGAATGCACTAAAATCCCTGCCCTGCAGCACTTTACTGTCTTGCAAGGGGAAAGTTTGTCCTAAAGAAGGACATTTTGCCTTTCCATGAGAATAGTTACAGCAGTCAGAAAGAGCCAAACACAGTACAGGTCTAGGGAGAATCACATAATGGTGGTGAGACTTTTCTCCTATCCATCGCATGCCCTAGGGATTCCCACACTACTGGGAGCTTGGGACCACAATACAGAGCAAGCAGAGCTTACTGAATTCATTTCACAAAAAGACTCTTTTCCCTTTTCTCAGTGAAGTTGCTTTCTCTGGCAACCTTACACAGGATCTGAACTGTCCCATGTCATACCTTTAGCATCCCTGCATGGGATCCAAACCTCTTCCAAGTCTGCATTTCAGCTCATCAGTCCTTGGTCTAAGGCAGGGGGCTCAGCTCAGCACCAAATTGTCGTGTCTCTGTTTCTCTTCTCACTGGCCTGAGCCCATGCAGTTCTCACAGAGGTTTCACAACCTCTTTCCCCATTCTCAGATGTCCATGTTGGACAGTACTGGCTATTTTTCAAGGTGTCCCATGTCATGTCCTTTCCAACCTAAATAACTCTATGGTCCTAGCCACAACAGAACCTGATGGAATCAACTCCTACACCACGTCTCATTGCCCAAATGGTGACTGCAGCTCCATCCTGAAGCCCTCTCTCACACATGTACATGCATCTTGCTCGTCTCTTAAAATATGCACAACTTTTCCCTGCACCCAAAACCCCTTAAAGAAGTCAACCTTTCTCCTCAATGCCTTCTCCACCCTATAACAAACAAAAAACAACTGTGGAAAACACATTTTCAGTGCTATAATGACTGCAGATACTCAAGTCTTGGGGGCTCCAGGGTGCTGTTTGATTGTCACATCTGGCTTTCATGGCACAATAAAAACACAGGAGTGCCGGCAGTGATCCACGTGCGCAATGTGATGCCAGATGGGTACGAATCACCAAGCAGCAAGTTACAGACACAGGCACTGGTGAATATGAAGAGAGAAGCAGCTGTAACTCACTGCTAGATCTGGGGTTGTCGGTGGGTTTCTGTCAGTCCTCCCATGCCACATGTGGGTACGTGGTTATAACCTCCTAAAAAGCATCAACTATTGAGACCTGGTAGATTTAAGGATGTGGTAACACAGTAAGACTGAGGGTTCAAATGGCTGCACACCCCATTTAGCTGCAGGCAGCTCATATATGGCTCATACATTGCCATAAGACCACCTGGGCTTCATCAAAAGAAGCGTGACCACCACACTTCACACAGGTCACTCCTCGCCAGTCTGGTGAGACCCCACCTGCTTCTTTGTGCTTTGTGCTCATTCTGCAAGGCCTTCAACAGGGCCCTTTCCCCATTAGCTGTTCTGACATAGCAACTTCGTTGAACTCTTTGCTCTCTGTGGATCTCTCCATGAGGTATGTTCAGCACTTGTTTGATTCAAGGTTCTCCATATTTGCTTTGCACACAGAGGTTTGCTGCGCTGAAAGACACATTGACTAGGACCATTACACTCACCAGTTCTACTCAAAACTTACATCCAAATACCTGAAAGGGGCCTATAAGAAGGCTGGGGAAGAAATTCACAAGGGCAAGGAACAATGGGATGAGAGGTCATGTTTTTAAGAGAAAATGGTAGATTTAGGCTGGATGTTAGGAAAAAGTTCATTAATCTGAAGGTGCTGGATCACTGGAACAGATTGCCCAGAGANTGACTAGGACCATTACACTCACCAGTTCTACTCAAAACTTACATCCAAATACCTGAAAGGGGCCTATAAGAAGTCTGGGGAAGAAATTTGCAAGGTACAATGGGATGAGAGGTCATGTTTTTAAGAGAAAATGGTAGATTTAGGCTGGATGTTAGGAAAAAGTTCATTAATCTGAAGGTACTGGATCACTGGAACAGATAGGTGGTAGAGGCTGGAGACATTCAAGGTCAGGCTTGATGGGGCTCTGAGCAATCTGTTCTAGTTAGAGATGTCCCTGCTTGTTGTAGCACTGTTGGACTAGGTGACCTCCAAAGGGAGGTCCCTTCTAATCCAATACATTCTGTGATTCTATGATTTTTGAAAGTTGGAATGAACTCCAAGTGTAGTAGGTAGCATCAAATCAGGATTGAGCTCTTGGTAAAAAAAGTCTTCCCCAAGCTAAAGTGACTGATGTGGAATAATAATAAAGCAAAGCAAACTGTGGGCTCGTAGGCACTGGCTGGTCGTAGACGTAAGCAATAGTCCAGATGTGTGGAGCACTCCGAACCAGCTCAAACCAGGGCAAACATTGAATGCTTTCTGTTTCCTCCTTCAAAAAGATGCAAAGACATGAAGTTTGGGTGAAAACTCTATCCAGTTCTCTGCTCTGAAACTTTTGAACCTGGCAGACCTCCAAGTTTTCAACAAAGGCCTTAGAGACGACAGTGAACTGGGACTTGGCAGGCACAGCGGCTGGTGGAGAAGTGCATGTTATCCTTCAACTCATATCCACTCTAACAGGATTAACCACTGATAAAATTTGGTTCTTGCTGTTTTGAGTTAGTTGTGAGCCGCAATTGGTGCCGGGAGGGAAGTAACACTGGAGGAAGTGGCATCCTGTGAAACGTGCCGAGGTTTTCAATTTCTCTCTATCCTCCAAGTGGCAAAGGATGAATCAGTCTCTGCGTGTGGGGGGTTTTTGTTGCTTTTAAAAGGAAAAAGCTGTGTGGTTCCTGGGGAGAGAAAGGCAGGTTCAAATCCCTGAGCAGAATTTAACTTCTTCCAAAAAAAAAGAAAGAAAATTTCAAATTTTGCCTGAATCCAGGCAGGACCGAGGAAGATAATTAAGACTGCTACAAATTCTCCTCGGAAGCCCTTTCTGCAAAGCTGCTTTCATTTCCGAGCTACTTTGGAGATATGAAAGCACCAGGATTTTCAGCCTAACATGAAAGTACCATATTTTTGAAGCAGAGAAAAAGTACTTGATTGGGAATTTTTTCTTCTCCGTGCACTGCCCAAGGAACGTGCCGTCATTTCATCCCAGTGCCAAACCTCCCTTATTAACATGTATTCCCTGGAGGGAATTGACTAAGCTTTCCATTACTCAACAGCATCTTGGCTCCTGCACAAAACCACCACAAGGCTGGGAGGACTAAAAATATACAAGGTTATACTGAATGGGGGCAGAGAAGTTGCTGTGAAGGTGACTTTGTTTTCCACCCAAAAAAAAATTAATTAATATGAGTTTTGCTATTTTCAGTGGGTCCCAGAAAAGGTTTTTCCTAGATGGGGGAAGATATGATCTGATCCAGCACTGCTGGAAATAAATGACCTCTGCTTCAAAACGCATTGATTCTTGTCACTTGACCATTTTTCTGGCTGGAAAGCATCCTGCCAGGTCCCAAACTCCGCTACCTCCTGGCAGAAAAACTCCGATATGAGTTGTAATAAACACAATTATTTTTGGCTTCATTGCATTTCTAAGAGAGACACAAACAACATAAACTCAGGTATAAAACCCCAGGATATCCGAGACGGGAGAAATAGAAAAGCTCCGCATGTGGCAAATACAGTCTGACAGCTGCAAAATAAATAATTCCTGGCTATCAAGGAATCAGAGCAGAAATCAAGCTATAGCCATAATCTCTGGGTTGTAAAGGACTTAAGAAGCTCGGGAAGGGAGTTTATCACCACGCTGCACATTTTCCATCTTTGCTGTCAGATGAAGCAAATTACCGTCCGCAGCCATCCCAGGTGCCAGGGTGTCCTGGGCTGAGATAACTGTCATGCAATTTCCCCACCGTGGCAGTAACAACTGTTCTGCATCTCCTCTTCTTAATCTGTCTGACACAGGAAACCGAGTGCCTTTAATTAACAAGGAGAGAATAGGATATATTAAACCTTAAGGTCTGAGTCGTTAACAATTGAAAGCATTTAGAGAAGTCTTTTTCCCTGCAGCACAGTGTTGCTATTAATCATAAAGATCAAGCGGGCAGATACTCCTCAGGTTCCATAGCAAGGTTTTAAATATTACAGGGGAATAAGTGTGAGCTTTCGATCCAGAAGAAAGGCTTAAAATGATACTGGTCCCTGCAGGTCCTGGCACAAAGCATCAATGTTCTTTTCCCAACCATTGCCAATCCCTCTGGCTGCTGCTCCCACCAATCCCAGGGCCAGCAAAACACACAAATATAGTGCTCCATGATTAATCAGCATGTCAAGGATGGGAAATATAGAATTCCAGGTTGGATCATCTGGTCCCAACTTTCTGGACTAAAGCTGGTCTAGAGAAGCTGGCCCACCACCTTGTCCAGATCAATCTGAAAACAGTCCAATGCTTTGGACCCCACCATTTCCCTGGGGAGTTTATTCCAATGGCTGATTGTCCTGGTGAAAATTTTTCCACTAATTTTCCTAATTGGAATCTCCCCAGTAGAAACTTGTACCCAGTAATCCTCATCTTCTCCATGTGACTCCTTGTAAAAAGGGAGTCTCCATCTTATTTTCCCATTAAACACTGGAACATGGGGGAAAAGTATCTCCTGAGCTTTCTTTTCTTAGGCTGAACAAACCCAGTTCTCTCTGGCTTTTCTCAATGGCACCTTCTCAGTCCTTGGATCATCTTTGTGACCCTCCTCTGGACCCTCCTTAGCTCATCTACACCTTTTTTGCATAGCAGAGAACAAAACTGAACCAGTATTCCAGGTGTGGCCTGATCGGCACTGACCAGAGAAAAGGAGGCTAAGGAGAGACCTTTTTCTTGTCTACAACTACCTGAAGAGAGGTTGTAGAGAAGTGGGGGTTGGTCTCTTCTTCCAAGTCACTAGCCATAGAACAAGAGGAAATGGCCTCAAGTTATGCCAGAGGAGGTTTAGATTGAACATTAGAAAGATTTCTTCAATACAAGAGTGGTCAAGTACTGCAACAGGCTGGGCAGGGAAGTGGCGGAGTCACCATCCCTGGGGGTGTTCACAAAACGTGTAGATGTGTCATTTGCAAACAGGATTTAGTGGGCAAGGCAGGGCTGGGTTAACAGTTGGAATTTATGGTCTCACAGGTCTCTTCCAATCTTAAAGATTCTATGATTATATAAAGACTCCTTGATCTCTGTTAGTGATACCCTTGTTGGTGCAACCCAAAATCCTGTTTTCTTTCTTTGCCACTGCAATACTCTCTATTTGCTCATATTAAGCTTCAAACGCCTTCCTTTTGAGAGGTAGTCAGCTTTATGCTACATGGCAAGAAGTGGTGTGCACACAGGTGAGGTGTCCAAGGAATGGGCTGGGTGAGCAAGTGATCACACTTTGTTCATGTTCCCAGGACACTGGGATGTTCCTGTTTCAGCAGTTCTCACCATCTTTGCCCTGGAGTCCAACATTGATGGGGCCAAGAGCTAAAACCTGTGCAATTCAGAGATTTTGAGTATTTTAACTGTGGGTCCCACCAGCAGAGGTTGAAAGAGAACCAGATCACAGTTTGTGAATCACGTTTGTTACATTGGATCTACTCTAATTCCTCGCTGCATCTCTTGGCTGCAGGAAAAGCTGCAATTTTTGCCACTGGCTTCAATGAATAGAGGCTGTCACACCTAGCAGTTGTGGAAGATGCCATTTGCATTCCTGCTTTGTGTCTCTTGCTGAAGAGCTCCAGCATTAGTCAGTCACTACTATTATATGACTGGGAATGAGCTTCCCACAGGGACAAGGAGGGGGTCTTATAATTCCTAGTGAAGCACAGGGAGGGATGAACTTGCTAGGACTGTGGCAACAGCACTGATTTCTTCTTTTCTCCTGAAGCACATGTTATGTTTTCCTCTTCCACTCAAAAAGAAGGATGTTTTGTCCAAGTGCCATTTTCACAGCAGCACCAGGTTTCTGCATCTGCAGACTGCCGCTGCTGTGGAGCAAGCACCAATAACCAACTGCTTCATATCACCTCATCACAGTCAGCAACGCATGATGCAATTCTTCCACCTCATATTCAGTTCATCTTATGCTGAACCAAAGCTGAGGCTGGGTAGCTTCTTATCCTGAGGTCTCTTCCTTCACCTTTTATTACCCACATTTTCCCCAGGTTTCCAAAAGAGAGACAACACCAAGTGTTTATTTGGGCCATACAAGCCTTTTTCACTTGGACTCTATCGCTTATTTTCCCTATCCTCATATTCCTTATATTCCAAATTATCTTTCCAAATGTCTGGTTTGTCCAGTGAAGTCTGGACCTGTGACCCAGACTTGAGAGATTTTCCAACCCACAGTAAATCATTTTGCAAATCTGTTTATGATCTTGCTGATTGCAGTTTCCCAGTGTGACTCCTTTGGGGTCCTGCTTTACCTCTGTCACCCAGATTGATCTGAACTGACGTACGCACGTTGGTTCCAAGCTCATTTTTGATTATGGCCTCAAAAACCTTTCTTCTTTCCAAGATAAAGTCTGAAATAACTTCACCTCCATGACTCACTGTGGTGTTCGGTGCCCTGCCCTATTACATGTTACACCAGCAACTTTTCTCAGATGAAAAAAACACTGGGACTTTATATTGTTGGTTGGGTTGTGACAAAACAGTTATGGCCAGAAAGAGCCACTCAGGAGGATCCACCAAATGGCCAAGAGGACCAACAGCATGCTAGGGGGGATCAGAAGGGAGGTGGTTAGCAGAAGTTAGCAAGGAAGGTTCTTCTCCCCATGTACTCTGCACTAGTGGGATGACATGGGAAATAGCATGTCCAGTTCTGGGCCCCTCAGCTCAAGAAGGACACAGAGCTGCTGGAGGGTG
>VZRI01006833.1:71322-174900 GCA_013397515.1 Upupa epops
TTCCCCTTTTCCAATCAGCAGGAACTTCATCAGACTGCCACGACCTTTCAAATGTGATGGCTAGTGGTTTGGCAACTTCCTTTGCCATTTCCTTCAGGACCCATGGGTGGATTTCATCAGGCCTGTGCACTTTTGCAGAACTGCCCGTAGGTGTGGGCCAGCAAAGCCCTAATGTATGGTCAGCAGGCTGCCAAAGTCATCAGGACACCCCTTCAGACTAAACAAATCAAAGAACGCATGGACATCACTGCAGGATGGCCCTGATAGAAGCCCAGCCATATCCTTAGTCTTACCATCTGCGTCCAACCAGCCAGAAATTTTCCCCCTCCCAGTTCTCAGTAAAACCCTGTCTCCAGCCTCCTGTTCTGCACAGGGACAGGCTGAGAGAGTTGGGGCTGCTCATCATGGCGAAGAGGAAACTCTGGGGAGCCTTCCAGTACCTGAAGGGGGCCTACAGAAGGGTTGGGGTGTTAACACGGGCTTGTAGTGGTAGGACCTGGGGGAACGGTTTCAAGCTGAAAGAGGAGATTTAGACTGGAAGTCAGAAGGAAGTTCTTCACAATGAGGGTGCTGAGACACTGGAACAGGTTGCCCAGGGAGGCTGTGGCTGCCCCCTCCCTGGAGGTGTTTAAGGACAGATTGGCTGGGGTTTTGAGCACCCTGGTCTAGTGAGGGTGTCCCTGCTCATGGCAGGGGGGTTGGAACTAGATGATCTTTAAGATCCCTTCCCACCTGAACCATTCTATGAATCTATGAAACACCTCTCCCACCCAGGAACAAGCCCTTTCCAGTCCTATACAGGCCTTGTAAACCCCATTTCTACAAGCAGAGGCATTAATCAAGGTGAAGTTGCCAGTAGATAGAGGACACTGTACTCCCCATCCCATGCTCCATCTCTGCTCTCTCATGCCATTAAATATGTTCGTACTTCTGTTGAGTGCTGCTACAGATCAAAATGACATTTTAAATGACTCCTTCACGTGAGCAGCTGTATCTTTGCCTTCCTTTTTCCTCACAGAGGTTTCACCAGTTTTAGAAGTCCTCTGCAGGCACAAAGTGCATCAATTTGAACCCACAACATGGGTGTTCCTAAAATATGTGGGACTCACTGGAGCACAGGTTCCTGTGCTTTCCAGGATTTTCTTGTCTTCCCCACAGATTCCCCAGAGTGACCTTGAAATGTTAGAGTGGTCTCACGAGACTGCATATAAAAAAAGATGAGCATAAAATCCTGCTGTGCAGGGAGAATGTGGCTGCTCATTTGTCTTCCTTGCTTGCTTCTCCTATGAATTTTACTGTCTTTGCTCTGGGATTTCCTGTCTTGCCCTGTATACATGAATTTCCCATAGGTTTGTCTATGCTTCTTCAGATTCCAGGACACCCTGTTCATATCCACTTCCCATTGGATCAGCTAAATTTCAGCTCTAGTTTTAGCCCCACTATGCCTCATCACTCCCCTACCTTGGGGCTCTAAGCAACCTAGACCAACCCCCTGTTGTTGCAGGAACATCTCTAACTAGACCAGATTGCCCAGAGCCCCATCAAGCCTCCAGGGGTAGGGCTTCAACCAACACTTCCCTAGGGAACCTTTCCAATGATCCACCACTCTCAGACTACAGAACTTTTTCCTGATGTCATCAAGAGGATGGGAAGTGAGATTTATGAGCTGATGTGAATGGCTGGAGGAGCAACAGGAAGGGAGGAAATAGCTTGTGCATGACCCAAAGCAGTCAAGGTGCTAAAGGAGCCTCTAAATTGTCACTTTGGCACTTGACAGCAAGTTATATCACACATTTATGTGTCAAAGAGTGGGAGCACCATGTAAACATCACCATAACTGAAATGGCCTGAGAACAATTCTGTGCGCCACTTCAGAGCCAGCTTTCATTTTCCATCCATGCTCAGAGCTATAACCCAAATGGAGATAATGGCCTGTGTGCTGTGAAGAGGTGCAGAAAGCCATGCCAAAGGGTATGGAAAGAAATGTCCTTTTTCACCTGCTCCACTGGAGAGGGACTGAAAGCCCCCTAATCCAGGCTCCAGCTTCCTCTTCCATCACCACCCTCTGCTCAGGACACAGACTTGAGTTAATCCTCACCACCAGAAGCCAGAAGTTTGGTTGGATAAAGGAGGTCTCAATATTCCTCATTTGGATGGATATACATGGTCGTGCTGGCGTGGTGGGGAACCCTGCCTTTGCAGAGGCACCTTGCAAAAAATAAGGCAGACTGCTGTCCAATTGGGGATCACAGAATCACAGACCGCTAGGGGTTGAAAGAGACCTTAAAAGATCATCTAGTCCAATCCCCCTGCCAGAGCAGATTCACCTAGGTTAGGTCACACAGGAACACATCCAGGTGGGTTTTGCACATCTCAAGAGGAGACAACACAACCTCTCTGAGCAGCATGTGGCCGTGTTCCATCACCCTACAGTGAAAATTTTTTCCTGATGAATCAATGGAATCTCCTATGCTCCAGCTTGCTCCCATTGCCCTTTGTCCTATCGTTGAGTGACACTGAGAAGAGACTGTCACCATCCTTCTGACACCCAACCTATATGTATTTATAAACATTAATGAGGCCAACCCTCAGTCTCCCTTTTTTCAAGCTAAAGAAATCCAGCTCCTTCAGCATTTCCTCATAAGGGAGGTGTTCCACTCCCTTAACCATCTTTGTGAGGCTGGACAACGAAAGTTGGCGCTGCCCTGTCACACATCCTGGTTTCATCCTCCCGAGGACTCCACAATGTTGTTACAGCTCTAGATATAATTCAGGGAGAGTATTCTGTCAAACCGAATGGGAAATGCAGTGGTGGATGCTCCTCTAGTGGTATTTTTAGCCAGATGAGCTTCAGTTTGACATGTAGACAGGATGGGAGCCGTGTTAAACATTAGAGGTAAAGTGAGCGTGTGATCTGAGCTTGTTTTCTTTCACCTGTAACTGTTTCCAGCAAGAAGCAGATGCTGCCTGGTAAACTCTGTGTATCCAGGGAGCAGGGAAAGGAGAAATGCCATGCACAGAGATACCTTTCCATCTGTCTTCAGCAACAGGAAGAAAAGAATTGGAAGAGAGCAACATTTTCATCAGAGAAGATAAATTCTGAAGGACATCACATGAATGCACAGCTAACATTTCTGGGTTCCATCTGATTTCATGAGTCAACAAAAGATTGGACAAAAGACCATGGCTCATAGCACTGCAGCCCCTAAATCATAGATTGGTTTAGGTTGGAAAAGACCTTCAAGACCACTGAGTCCAACTATCAACACAGCTATCCCAATGCCACAGATAAACCATGGCCCTAAGTTCCATATCTCCAGGATTTTGAAACACATCCAGGGTTGGCAATTCAACCTCCTCCCTTTCCTTTCCTAAGTAAAAAAAGGGATGTGTCTGTTCCTACTGCTCTCCTCCTGCTCAACCCCTTTCTCTGCTTTTAACTTTGCAATCTTTTGACCAGTTTCAATGGAGATGAGTGAAAATATCCACTCTGGAAGCCAAGAGATGCTTTTTCAGAGGAAAGAGCCCTTCCAGGCATCACCACTGACAGGAGACTGTCATCACAAGCCAGACAGCTTGTGAAGAGACTCAGTGTTTCCTATATTCCCCAGGGGCAAACTTAGATTTTCCTCCTCAGAAGCTTCCTTAGCACCATAATATCACAGAATCAGATAATAGTTTGGGTTGGAAGGGATCTTTCAAGCTCATCTAGACCAATTTCTCTGCAGTGAGCAGGGACACCTGCAATCAGATCAGGTTGCTCAGAGCCCCAAAGTCCAACCTGACCTGGACAACCTCCACGGATGAGCCTTGTCCCACTTCTCTGGACAACCTGAAACAGGGTCTCACCAACCTCAGCATCAACAATGTCACCATTCTACCTAGTCTGAATTCTTCTTAATTTCAAAGCCATCACCCCTTGTCCTGTCACAAAAGCCCATGCTAAAATGTTTGCCTCTGCCTTCCTTATTGGCCCCCTTGAAGTATTGAAAGGCACCAGAAGGTCTCCCCAGAGCCATCCTTCACCTGCTTCAGCAGATAGCACACATCCCCAGCCCATGTGTCAATAAGAAGGGATGGATGGCTACAGGTTTATTTTATGCTATTGTTTGCAAAGTCACCAGAGATGCCAAAGCTTTGGATGTGTGAGTCATTCCCAGTGCCTAACCCACCCGTGTCATTTCATAAGCCTTTCCTTGCGAGACTTTCCGACTGTTTGGCTTTTAACTACCTGATGGAGGGGATTGAAATAAAGAGTTTAGACAATGGAGTAGATGAAGTAAGCCTTAGTGCTAGTTAATTAGTAGTTAAGGTGAAGCGATGTTATTATTGCATGGAAATTAGACAATCTGTAATATCAAAGACATGAGACATTTTGAAAAATAGATAACAAGGACTGCATTGTGATGAGGATCAGCCCTGCCTGTACAAAACAGGCTTCAGCCAACTTTGTGATTACTGGCTCATAACAACTCGGTCTTCTTGCCAAAAGTCAGAAGTTCATACTGAGAAAGGCTGGTGCCTTCCTTCCAGGGACTCCAGCTCACAACCAGCAGGTGTTACTGCACATGTGCAAGAAGGAGGAGACCTACGAGAATGAGTTCCTAGAACTGATTTTAATAACCCATATCTCAGAAACTTATCGTATATGTATGATTCTGTCTCTGTTTATGTATGAGAACATCCAATATAGCCACAACAAACTCGCTCTTCAGCGCACACGTTAGGTGGAGTGATCCTCTGTGTTGCCCAGCACTGCTTCTAACTCTTCATAAGTTGAGGGTTTATTTCCACACATCATACTGATCTGGTGCTCCCAGGAATGTGCTCTGCAATCTATGGGGGGAAATGCTTTCTCAGATCCTCCTGGGTTCAGTTGGTCCTGAACTCCTCAGGAAACTGGGAAAAGGGTAAAACAGCAGAGGGCATCTGACCTGACACTAAACCCACTGCTGGAGAGAAAAGAAAGCATGAAGAGAAAATTCCCAAGTCCTCTTCTGTTCCACATGCCTGGGCTCCCAGTGACAAAACCTACTGCCAATGAATTATACAAATGCTTATGCAATTAGAAGGAGCTACAGTCAGTCCTTCAGCAGCCAAAAATAACTCTGTGCACTAGCAAAGGACCTGCCTGCCTTCACATCTCATTAAGGAGAGAAAACACTTGAGGCGGGTGAGTGGGAGAAGCTTCAGACAGAACACAATAGCCCTGTCTACTAATGCTGGAGGGCAACACACTACAGCAGACCACATAGCTCCACATGTTCTCTCCACTGAAAATCACTGCTGGAGGATTGTGTCCCATTCTAAGGACACCACTGGGACATCTCTTGGTGTGCAGTGACCCAGCAGGGATCTGCATCGCAAAAGGTGGCTTGTAACTGTGCCAGGTGAGGTGTCCATGGTCCCAGGAGCTCAAGGATGGTGATCGATCTCTCCTTATCAGCACATAACACAGAACTAAGGAGTCACCTGGTTCTTGCAGGCAGGTGCTGGAGGAGGTCCCCAGATGCAAGTGTGATACCCGTGGCCCTTGCAACCTGACCGAATAAATCCAGCTCCCATGGACTCTCTCTGGACCACCACAAATTACTCTTGCTGAACTTCTAATGGCATTTTTCTTGACCTGCTCCCCAAATTTTTCCTCCACAATCTGTCAAGGAGGAGTTGGTTTCCTGCTGCTGGCCCCCACAAAGGCAGGGGACAGCCATCCCCTCTCCAGCTCCAAACCAATCAACAGACTGAAATGGAGGTGAAGAGTTAGAAAAAGGGATTCTTTTTGCTTTAGAATGAGATTTTATGATCTTTCGAGGGAGGATGCAGACTACAGTGATGCTGCTGAAGGCTGAGTACTGGACCCACCACAAGCAATCTTCATAGGTCCTTTCCAACCCTTACAACCCTATGATTCTGTGGCACCCACCCTCTAGCACAGAGGCCAGGGCATGGATAGGAGCTTGCAGGAGATGGGAAGCAGAAGCACCATCTGGGCTTGGCAGAGATGCTCCTGAGATCCGTGTTCTTGGCAAATCCCAGCACTGCTGAAGCCTTCCAGGATAAAGTGGCAATGGACCAAACATACCAACTCAGCTGCACTTGGCCCGGGGTGTGCAAAGGGGTGGAAGGGGGCCAGAAATGCTCTGTGAGTCCATAGAAGTCACCGGAGATCTTAAATCCTTCCTGGCAGCAGTGCTGCTGCCAGAAAGGCTGCAAGTCCCACAAATGCCATGGTGGCAGGAAGATGTCTAGGTGGTACATGACATTCTTGAACGCATTTGCAAGAAGAAGCTGGCTGGTAGAAAGTCACATGGTCAGCAACACAGTGTCTTCTTCTGGTAATCCATCACAGTCAGAGAAATATCCAAATATCCCAACATCTGCATCCACAGAGAACAAGATGAAAACTACTGAGGAATAAAAATGGCTACAGCAAGGACTGTAGATGACAACTGGCCCTGGATTTTCAACCCTACTTAGAAAACCCACCTTGCTCACCTGTGTCCCAGCTGACAGCCTCCCAAATACCATACTCAGATGGCTCCCAGCACAATGTTCAGCTCACCAAATCACTCCCTGGTACTGTGGATACTGCAGTGTGGGTGTCTCAATGTCAGCAGCTGGTGCCATCAAAAATCACCAAGAAACTTGATCAAAGAAGATAACTTTCCTGAGATTTTATGGCACTGTCCAAGGGTGGTCAGTTGGTGTCACATTTGACTTCTTGTCTGGAAACAAAAACAGAGACTCCAAACCCTGTATCTGTGAGCATGTTTACTCCTTGGAAGCAGTAGGTGTTGCACACAGAAGCAGCCAGCCAGCCTGCCAGTGAATTTATGTCAAAGTTCTGCTTGTGGAAGAAACATATTGTGGTAGATAATGCTGCTGCTGACAAGTCAGATGTCAAAACATGGCAGGATGTTACTGAAAGCCTCAGCTGCTATAAATGGGAAGGGAAGATATGTATTTTTCCTTCATTAGATATCAAAATTTGATGGCATGTCACTGTGACTGAAAGACTCGTGAATGCTCAAAATAAAAAAGGGCTAAAAGTTCCCCAGGATATCAGATGGGGACTTCCACGGGAGAGGCTGACCATGCTGGCTCTCTCTTGTACACGTGATGCATAGGGTGTTGGGAGCTCTGCAAGAGCTGAGCTGCCACAGACAAGTCAAGACAAAGTTGCTTGGGATCAGGGTTTTTTCCACTCCAATCATTTCACTCAAAGTGGTTCAGGCAGGAGCTGTATTGGGTCAAGTATCCTCCTCATTCCTGTTACCCTGAGCATGGGAATGTAAAAGTTACTGCACTTTGCTAGAGCAAAGGTCTGTTTACCCCCATGTCTGAGAGTGGACTACAATGGGTGGCTTCGGGACAATGTAAAATCTGCAAACATCAGAAGAAGCAGCAAGTGGAGAACAGCAAGCTCCCACTGGAACGTGGGAAAGCTTGCTCAGTCTGTTTCTTCTCATCTCCTGAGGTCTGTGGGATGCTCAATGCTCCCAGACCATCAGCAGCTCATTCAAAAGAGTCCCAGACTGGTACATTTTCATGACCCTGGTCCCACAGACATAACTTTCACATCAAGAAGACTAGAGAGCAGTGAATGATAGAATAATAGACTAGTAGGTTGGAAAGCTCCTCAAGGACCATCTGGTCCAACTTTTCTTGACAAAAAATACAGTCCAGACAAGATGACCCAGCACCCTGCTCAGCTACAATTCAAAAGTGTTCAATGGTGAGGCATCAACCACTTCCCTGCAGAGGTTATTCCAATGGCTGATTATCCTTGTGAAACATTTTCACAACAGCTGGATCATATCTTGCTGTTCTCTTGCTCTATGTATCACAGGGAAGAAAGTCTCCTGAAAAACATAAGAATCATGGAATCACAGAATGGGTTGGGTTGGAAGGAACATTTAAAGGTCATGCAGTTCCAACCCCTGCCATGGGCAGGGATGTTTTCCACAAGACCAGATTGTTCTAAACCCTACCTAACCTGCCCTTGCATGTGGCATATTGAGGCACGGGCTCCAAGTGACGACTGAAGACCCTTTATTCTGCAACCTCACACTTGAACACTTTCAGGGGTGACATGCGCGACTTCTCTGGGAAACCTGTGCCAGTGTCTTAACACCTAATATCTAATCTAAATCTAATACCCTAATATCTAATCTAAATCTTCCCTCTCTCAGTTTAAAGCTTTCACCCCTTGTCCGATCCCTTCACTCACAGTTGAAGAGCCCCTCCCCATCTTTCCTGTAGACTCCTTTAAGTACTGGAAGGCCACTATACAGGAAAGAGGGTTCATTGTTTGGTTGTTTTGCTTTTTTTCCTGAACAAATGCCTTACTACTTCACTTTGCTTTTGTGAGAAGACTCTTTTAATGAGGGTTACATGGGAGAACCTCTGCTAGCCACTTCGGGCTATTTGTCATGAGCGTTTGTCTGCAGGTCAAAAGTGCTGCAAGTGAGACTGAAAGTTACTGGAAATGTAGGAAATTGCCTGTCTGGTTTGGCAGAGAGAGCCCCTGAGAAGCCCGAGTCATCTGCACACAGTGTGTCCCTGTTGTGCTATACTGCTTCAAGATTGATGCCTGAACATACTGGACAGATGATGCTGCAAGGATACTGCTGGACAGATGGACATAAACCACAACTGAATTTTACCCCAGAATCTCCTGTGTTTCACTTGTGAATCATGCCCACAGAGGGGCTCAGCACCAAGGACCAGAGTTTCATATGTCACTAGGGAAAGATTGCCCAACTCCCCATCATTTTCTGCCCAGACCTATTTGCCAAACACTAGTGTTACCTCCGCATCAAGACAGCTCTTGAAGGTACCATCCAGAGCAATCACTGTGCTCTTTACAAGGCACAAGGACAAGCAGTGGCTTTTGAACTTTGCTTTTATCATTTATCTTCACCCAACCTCCAAACCTCATCTGCTTCACAAAGCCGTTCTCTTGACATCAGCCCTGCGTAGCAGTTCTTTATCAACTTCATTGTGTCTTTTAACACAAAGGCAACCTGCCATGACTCTTCCAGGAGGCTTTGTAGTGGAAGAGAATGTAAATGCTTCTGCTCTTAACACTTTATTTATTTCAGGGGTGATTTATGGGTGCTGTGGAATGTATGCATCCTTTGCAGTGATAAAGCTCAGTCAGTTATGTGTGGCACATCTCCTGAACACTTTTTAAGTAAAGAAAGAGGAAAAATGCCCAAACATCAAATACTAGAGATCAGCACAGAACAAGAGGGGGTTCTTTTAGGAATCTATCCTTTGCAGGACCTCAAGAGCTTCATGAGAGCCTGCAGCTGCTGCCTCCCCATTTTACAGATGAGCAAGCAGAGGGAGGAAGAGATGAAATGCTTATGAAGGGATTCACTTATTAAAAAATAATGATTATTATTATTTAAAAGTGCCATAATTTTAAAAGTTGCCCTCACATTTTCAGAGAATTGGAGATTTCTTCACTGTGTCAAACAAAAAGCAACAGAAGTTGAAACACACACGTTTCAACTTTAGCTTCACCATCTTCCCAAGCTGACCTGAGCAATTTCTCCTCCCGCAAAAATGAAAATACCAATAGCTGACACATGCATAGCAAAGTAATTTTCACTTTATTCAGCAGTGGCTACTCTGTGCACACCAGAAAGCCGCCCACAAACAACTCCTCTGGTCAACAAAGCCCCAGTTGGTGCTTCCAGGATTTTAGTGCTGGTGTAACCACATGTACACGGCCTGTTCACTATGCTCCCATCACAGTAAATATAAGTTTGGGTGTTGACTCCATCTGCCCAGGCAGGAAAGAGCAGAGCAGCCAGCCTGAAGCACACTGTGCATGCAGAACAGAGCTCACGTGGAGATGGACAGAAGATGTGGGGCTGGGGGCTCCTTAACCTTGATGTGGTCTGTGCTATGCTCTGATTCAACCATATGCCCAGGAGCATCGTGCTCAGTCCCAGACCCATGGGAGGTATCAGCAGCCCCAGATCCCTATGAATGGCTAAAGCAGAGACAGTCAAAGCATTATGAATTGGGTTCCAAATCAATGGAGAGCAACTCCAAATCCCTTTTCCTTTGGGACCATCGCCTGTAAGCAGCACCAATATGAACCTTGCATCCTTAATTTCGTGCTAAGGTACGTTTTGATGCTGATCAGAAAGCAAAGCAGGGAACGGAGCTGCACAAAGAACCATCTAGTGCTTTTCTTCCTGAAATGATCTGCCACTTTTAAACAACTCACAAAGATGCAGCCCCCATAACCTTCTCCCAACACTTTTTTACATGAAAGCCCTAAAGCAGTAGGCAGATGATTTTCCCTGCTTCACAATGATGAAGTGCAGTTTATTCATCAGCTGTCGCTTTTTATCACTTCCTTTTAGAGGGTTTTAGACACCTTTTCAGGAAAATAAATCTAGGAATGCTCTTAATAACCCACACACTTGATTAGCAGTTATTACACTGAGCCGGGAAGGTGACAACCTGCTACATCCTTGCTTCGTGTCTGGGGACCAAGAGGAGAAGTGATCGATGTCAGGTCACCCAGGCTGGCTCTGGGGGAAGCAGGATGCAGGTCTGTGAAGACTGTGAGCATGGTTTAACTACAGATTCAGTTCTCCTCTGAGAACACATCCCTGCTCTTCAGTTATGCCCAGCAGTGACAGCCACAGAACCTGTCCTTAGTGCTCAAGCCTGGCTATCCCAATGTTATCCTTTGTTAGTAAGAAGGGGGTACAAATATTTGGGCCACTGACTGTATCAGCCCACAGCTTTCAGCCCATATCCCTCCCTCTCAGCACCACTGCCCATCTCCACCCAAGTGCCATCCCAATTCTCTCTCCTGCTCCCCCATCACACAGAATCATAGAATCATTTGGACTGGAAATGACCTCTAAGATCATTGAATCCAACACAGAACTGCCACGTGATCATGAAACCATGCCCCTCAGCACCACAGCTCCAAGGATTTTTCAATCCCTGCAGGGATAGAGACGCCACCACTGCACTGGGCGGCCTGGGGCAGGACTTGACAACCCCCACAATTAATAATTTTTCCCTAGTATCCAATCTAAACCTTCCCTGGCACAACTTGAGGCCATTTCCCTTTGTCCTACCATGCAGCTCACTACTGCATGGTCTCAATGCCAGATAGCATCAGGGAAACTTACCAGAGATCCTCCTCCTGCAAGAAGCCCTCCTTCCCCAAGAGATGACACCAGGTTTGATGGCAGCCATCCCCACTCCCCTAAGAGCCAGCTCCCCTCTTACATCTCTCAAAACTGCCTTAGCACCTCTCTTTCTTCTGCTCTCCTCTTCAGGAACGCTCCATTCATACCCTTTTGTGGTCCACCCATGTGCGTTAGGCAGCATCTAGCACCCATCAGCCACAAACCCAAATAAAATTTGGCAAGACTTAGGGGCACTTTTGGTCCTCCTAACCATACATTATCTCTGCTTGGTTCAACCAACCTGGAGAAACCCCTCAGACAGGTTTAGCAACAGCCTGGTGTGGGGTGGTTCAAGGTCTAGGGGGGCAGAGAATGAGCAGTACTAATTCCTGCTCCATCCAGCTCAGATGATTAGATAGTCTTCCTGTTGTGGCCTTCAGCACACCTAATTCCTCACCCACACAGCCCAGAAGATAAAAGCAAATTGTCCAGATCATCCCATAAAGCAATCCTCCGCTCTCACCACGGATAAATTAAAAGCTTCTTGGCCTCTGAGTGAAAGGAAGTTTTCCCACACAATAGCTCAGATCCCATTAGAGCAATGACAAGCAACCACTTTGTGCTTCACTTAAAATTTAGCCAGGAGGAACATATTCCTTCGGATGGTAAGAAGAGATTGCTGTTAATTGAAACTCTTTCTGCACTGAGCTGCTGTTGACACTTAGTTTTCAATTAACACTTCCACGGGTTTTAGTTCAGTTCTGCGAGTCAAAGCTGTAAAGTGAGAAAAAAGCCCATCAAATCAATGTGAATCAGAACTTCTGGTTAATCTTGGAGAAATTCAAAGGGATTGAAAAGCAGGTCTGCATGTTTGTTTCCCTTCAGAGCCATTTCCAAGCTCTACAAGGCTATCTTTACAAACCACTGGAGAATTGAGGTTGGGAGGGACCTCTGAGGTCTCTAGTCCAACACCTCACTCCAGGACAGCTTAAATGTCAGAGCTGGTTGCTTACAGCCTTGTCCAGGTCAGATTAACTTCTCCAGCAGTGCTGTCTGGAAGATTTAGGACCATACCTGCCCACCCCAGGAATGGGAGGTATGGCCACACATCCACACAGCACGACAGTGAGGGAACAGTATGTCTATGACCACAGGAAAATATGAAGACCAGGTAAAATCACTACAGACACAGCTTTAATGGTGTTGCCCTACAAATAATGCTTTGTAGGAAAAGAGTTTAAATACATTGGGAGTGTTGTAGTGATTCAGCCATATCTGGAGTCCTCTGACAAGAGGAATACGATATTCATGTCATTGGTTTCTTCTTCCTTGCTCTAGGATCCACATGAGATCATTCTGGCATGTTGTCTGATGTGCTTTCACACAAGCTGTATGGGCTCTTGGGATGAGGACACAGCTTCGGCGGAGGTTTGAAAGCCTCAGATCCCTCACTGAGCTCATCTGGTTAGGTCTGTGCCTCATCACAATGACTGGTGATGGCATGATAGATAGGGGGAAATGTAAGATAATTTTCTTACCATGTACACAGAGACTTTGCTGAGAAGATACACGCAGCTCAGTCTTTCAAGGCATTTATTTATTGGCTCTTACCCAGTGCAGACTAAAGCGTTTCAAACTTGCCATCCCTGATGAGACACTGCTGGCTTTGCTGGCATCAGTTGGGTGGTGCCTGAGCTCCTGGAAATGCATCCTCAGTGTTGCTGTCACATTCTAATTCTCTGATTTTTTCCTTAATATTTTATATCTTTTTACACATCTTTCCTCCCCAACTCTTCAAGAGGTCATGCTTCTGTGTTTGACTCCTAAACCAATGGTTTGGCTGCAGACTAGTTCCCTTCCTTGAAAGGTTTTATTCACCCCCATCCATCACAACATGTCAGTTTGAACCATAATGCATTGACAGTGCCCTAAAAAGTCTGTTTCAGATTTTCACTGAGGCAACAAAAGCTTTGTGGAGCTGATGCAAGAGCCAAAACAGAGATTGAGACTTAGAAACAGAGATTTAATGAATTGTCTCCAAAATGTACAAACGCACCACAGTCCTGTGGGTCATATGCAGCCCTGGGTATCCTGGTATAGCAAAACTCACAGTTCCCAGCCCTTGGTTCAAGGGCTTTCCTATTCCAGTCACCTGTGTGATGAGCTTGGACATTGCATGCTAGACCAAGGGCAATGCCAGGGAGTGAGCTAGTGGATCTGGATTTGCTCGAATGCAGGCAGTGTGCATGACTGCTCTTGGAAGCCACCACTCACCCAATAAGCAAGTTGTTTAGTTTTGTTCTCATGTCCCAAGGTGTGTTCTCAAAATTGCTCAAAATATCCCATGAGTGTTGCATGGGAAGTCAATTCAAGAGAAACCCATTGGGATCACTCCAGCCAAGAGCTGGAGGTTGTCTGGAGCATGTGTGCCCCCAGCAAGCACCACCAAGGGAAAGCCAGATGAAGAGAAGCAGCCCTGTAAAGCCAAATCCTTAAACCCCAGCTGAGTGCTGCAGTCAGCAAGTCTTCCCAAAGTCATTAATCTTCTCATTATGGCCTGATTTAAGCACTAGAACTTTCGTTGTCTTTGGTCCCCAGAGGTCAATAGAAGGAATGGTCCAATTGTTGGGCAATTTATTTGACTCAATGTAATAACATTTAAATGGTCCATGAAGACTAAACAAGATGCTCCATGCTAAAGTCTATCCGGAGGCTGCTTTTGTCCTCTTTTTTTATCCATGGTAATAAAAGTGTAGCTCCCCCAGTTCCTTCAAACTCTCTGCTCTAATATATTACCCACCACACTAGAGATATGTGCAGCTCCATCTCTTAAATTTTGTGGGGGTTGCTCTTCAATATTTTGATGAGGATTCTTGTGAGGGGTGGAAAAGTTGATTTTATGTGTGGACTTTCCCTCCCTTTAGTGAAGAAGGATGATTTAGAGATTGTGCTAGTGAGGCTAATGTACCATAGACTTGAACCTGGCCTTGCTCTTTGTCTAGATAAATTTTCTACCCTATCCAAAGGGATTTCAGCCCTTTGGAAATCAAATGTCTGGAACCTGTTACCAGCCCAGCCATTGACTCAGTCCATGCCCCCAGGAAGGCCACCCAGGCTTAGATCTGGGTGAGCAAACACACCATTGAGCCATGTCTTACTCGGTGAACAATCTGACATGAATAAACTGGGATGAGGGCTGATCCACTTGAAAAGCCACTGTCAGGCTCATTTGCATAGCAACATTATTATGACTCATTAAAATTGACTTGGTGAATTAATTCTTCTAATGACTTAATGACAAGAAAGAAACCTGTCACTGAAGTGCTTGGTGGGCTGCTGGGAGATGTGTCGCCTGGCATCACTCAGCTACACATGCAAATGCTGAAGGCTTCTCCTTTTTGGGAGGAGAAAGGCACTGAAGAGCATGAGAATATTGGGTCCTCTGGCAGGAAGGATCCTCATGGACCCCAGGGAAATGTGTCTTCATTAATGAGAAGAGGGCTTTAGATATCTCCAGTCAAACTTTCTGATCAAAGATGGACCATCTTCTAACTTAGTAGGATGCCCTTGGCAAAAAAAACCCAGCGGAGTTTTAAATATCTCCAAGGATGGAGAATCTACAGCTTCTGGTTCCCTTCTCCTATCCTTCACCATTCTCACCATGAAAAAATTTCCCTTGCATCTCACTGGATGTTTGTTACCTTCTTGGCAGCTCTCAGAACACTCATAAAATCACAGAATGGTTTGGGTTGAGAGAAAAAATTAAAGATCATCTAGTTCCAGCTTTCCCTGCCATGGGCAAGATCACCTCTCACCAAATCAGATGGCTCAGAGCCCCATCCAACCTGGCCTTGAATGTTTCCAGGGATGGCGCAGCCATAGCCACCCTAGGCAACCTGTGTCACCGCCTCAGCACCCTCACACTGGTGAACTTCTTAGTACCTAATCTAAATCTATCCTCTTTGCCTTTGAAAACATTACCCCTTGTCATGTCACAGCAGATCTGGCTAAAAAGTCTGCCTCCATCTTTCTTGTTTGTTCTTTTAAGTACTGGAAGGCCACAATAAGGTCTCTCTGCAATCTTTTCTCCAGAATGCACACCCCCAGCTCCTTCAGACTGTCTTCAAAGGCACCAGCTCTGTATTGTCTCTATTGTCTTCAGTGTTTGTGGACACAATGTAGATTCACCTTAGACTCTTACCTTTTCTCTACCAATTTATCTTCTCTCTAGTGTCCTTGCAGACGTCAAGGAGATGAGCTTTGAGACACAGCTGTATTTCACCTGTGCTCTCCACCACTTAGATGGTCTCAGAGGTCCCAGAAGACAGGACACCAGGCTGGTCTGTCTGAGCTCCATGAACCTTCTGGCTCTGCCAAGCTGGAGCTTTTTTGTCAACTGTCCAAAGTACCTTTGCAGCATACGGTGAGGTTATGAAAAGCTGGCACTTTGCTTGTGTCTCTAAATTGGTGGCCTTCCAAGTAATGAAGCCCAGTCCACCTGATTTATTCTCCAGATAAGGATGTGAAGCAAGTAAGAAAAAATAAAGCAGGAAATCAGGGGGAGGGTGCAGAGAAAAGGAAAGGAGATGTGAATACCAGCACACAAAGTTAAGATGTGTGGTTGCAAAATGTGTCTGCTCAACTCTTCTCTGGACTCCTTCCTTTTGAATTTGAATGGAAATGGATGTCATTCACTGTGATATCTATAGTTTTAGTGTCCAGTGTGGGCGGGAGAAGATGTGGAAGAGAACTCTGAAACTAAGAGCAAATTTGGGAAAAAACTGGAAGATTCCAATTCAAAACGGAGGTGAACTCACAAGTCCAGCGGACAAGCTACGGAGATCAGTGAGTAACAAAGGTGATGCAAGGCCAAAAGTTTCTCCTGTGGGTATTCTAGAGGTGTCCCTCAGCAGGACCAGACCATTGCTGCTCTGCTACTCTCCAAGAGCAAGAAGCACTTTCTCCTTCCTTGACTTTGCTTCTATTTAAAAAAACAGTTTTGTTTTGCTGATGTATTTATTTTAAGGTGGCCTAACAAAACTCCAGATAATGACAAACAAGTGAGCAAGACTTCTGGCACAAGGCAGTGAGATTTAATCTGTCAGCCTGGAGGCGGACAGAGCAGGAGAGTGCTGGATGTATTCTCTTAAGGTGGCTCCTTCCATCCCCAGAGCTGCTTAAAATAAAGCAGATGGGAATCCAGAATTATCTTCAGTGCTGAAATACGGTGCTGCATCCAGAAGGTGTTGCTTTTTGCGGAGTCCCTGATCTGACACGCTATATCCACACCAGTCACTCAAGTACTGACTGGAAATCAATTGCCCAGAATAGGTGCTAATGCTGGAACCAGTGAACCAGCTCCCCATCAAGGTTTGAACTTGTTTCAGGTGTTGAGCGGGTTCAAATATATGAAGGAGGCCAGATGGACTTGAGGCCAAAGAGCAAGTCCTGGTTGACTTTGCTGATAGATACAACCATAGGAGACAGACAGAGCCAGAAGACACAGAAAAACATCACTTCATGTGGTCTGCACAAGGCTATGTGGTGTGAGATCTTCTAGATCATGTTGGGGTCTAGCCAAGAGTTCACCTAAGGGACTTGGACCAAAATCAAGGAGCTGCTTATGTCACCCCATGAACCAGGAGGAGGAAGTGGCTGCTCTTCTCCAGCTCCTGCTGCATTTTTTTTGTTTCCCTGTGTTTTAGGCTGTGTTGGGTGAATGGTGTTGGTCTTTGATCCACATCAAAAACCTGCTGCATTGAAGTAATAGGTTACAGCATGGTGTGAGGAGAGATACTTGTCATTTTTCTACTGGCAAAGTGGGGAGAATTTAAGTGACTTGTCCAGTGTCACACAGATAAACAACAGGACAAACAGGGATGAAGAGAGATCTCCCAACTCCATCAAGGACAGGACTCTGAAAGGATCTGGGTCTATCCATCAGCAAAGGGGCAGAAATGACTGTGATGTCTTAACATGCTCTAGCAATCCCCTGTGCTCTGCCTTGGCTGCTAAAGGTGATGTCACGGAGAACACTGAGATGTGTGAGATACTGTCCAAGTATGATGTGGTGACCCTCTGATCCCAGGCAGAAGGATGTTCCATCCCCAAGGAGTATGTAGAGGAAGGAAATTGAATCCAGGGAGCAGAAACAGGCAGAGACCTGCAAATGAGCTTGAGGATCAAACCCCCAAGATGAGGGTGAAATCTTTTGGAGAAGACAGAAAACAGGCAGGATGGTGACAAAGGTAGGATCAATAGCAGGCCTAAGGAAGCAGGAGGAAAGGTGGAGGTCACAGTCACAGAGCCTAGGGCTTTGGCTGGACACAGGAAGGCTCCAAAAACCTTACCTTTTCCAAGACAGGAAAATGGCCAGTTTGGCCACCAAAGATCAAGCCTAAACCAGGGCCTACATAGCCACTAACCAGCCAAGAGCACACAGGCTCTCACAAGATCCTTCAACATTTTAGCAACTTCATTTTGCACATGGAGAAACTGAGGCATGTATAGCTGATACTGATTTTAGTCAAAGAGAGATGAAAACCCTTCTCTTATGTGTCCCAGACTTCCTCCTTATCCTCTTCAAAAATCTGTGAGTAGGTTTATAAAGGTTTTCAGGTGCCTACAAATGAAAATGGGGTTCCATGGCCATTCTCATGCCTAACGGTGATTAAACACCCTTTTAGCATCTGCCTTTGAGTCTGAGGAGGAGCAACCACCTTACCTTTCCCATTCTCTTGCCCTTCACTCCTGCATACGTGGTGAATGGCAGTTTGCACAGCTCCTAGGAGGAGGGAGGAGACACTGCAAGCCCTGCTGCAGGATGGAGATGATCAAACTGTCTTCAGTTCAGCAGCTTCAAAAGGCAATGACCACAGGACAGAATTAGAAAGTCCCTAAACCAGTTTTCCCCATCCCACCTAGTTGAATACTACTGGTGGCACCAGGGGACAGTGGTGTAGAACCTAGTGCGAAGGACAGGGATAAACGGAGATACAGTGGCCTTTCATATTTCCTGGCTGAGAACATGAGTCTGCTCTCAGGTCCACTTCTCAGAGCTAGTTTTGCTTTTCTATTGAAATGCAAAAATACTATAAAAACCCCATCCCAATATAACTGCAAAAAACCACACCCGAATATTTCAATTTCTTTGTGGTTGAATCCCCCAGGATAGGATAATTCTAGGGGATGGGAGGGTAGAAAAATAAAAATATTTGCAAAAGCCAGCATTTGACTTTTTTACACCACCACATAAATATGGCAGGGCGTGAGCTGAAGCTGTACAATTCACGCTGAGGCTGCGGCTCTCCAAGGTCTCCCACCAAGTGCTAACCTCTGCGGGTGGTAGGAGAGAAGAAGAGGACCACACCACTCATGGGGCAGGGAGAACAGGCTGTTCTGCTGAGAGATGCGAAGATCTCTGGCTAATGAGTTGGCCTGGTTTCCAAAGAAGGACTGCCAGGATGAAATGGGGTCTCTCCTCCATTTATTCATTTGAATTGGCTGGGTAAAGCCTCTCCATCTGTGTCATTTCTGCAATGGAGAAAAAAGCAAAATGAGAAGAAAAGGAATGCACTTCCATTTATCTCAGGGTAGCAATTTTGGCTGAACCCCATTAAAACCCAGGTAAATCAGGGTTTTATATCAAGGTTTTCTAAACCAACATCTCCCTGGCATCCCATCCCTTGATTATCTCATTTGTAGAGCAGATGAAAATGGCAAGAGCGATGAATAAAAAACTAAAGATGTGAGGTGTGGTTGGTTTTTTTTCAAGTGGGACATTTAGGGAATTAAATAAATTTTTCTTAATGAAGTAAATTGATTTTTCTTGCCCCCCTTTTTAACCCACATAAAACCTACTGGCTGCATCCAGCTGTAACGGCTGAGAATTTGGATTCAGAGAATGTCACTGCTAATACTGACACCAAATCATGGCCTGGTTTGAGTTGAAGGAATCTTGAACGTTCGCTCAGTCAAACCCCTTGCAACAAGAAGGGACATGTGCAACTGGAACAGGTTGCTCAGAGCCCCAAGGTCCTGCCTCATCTAAAATAGTTTCAGGAATGGGGCTTCTACCACTTCTCTGGGCAACCTGAGACAGGGTCTCATCACTCTCAGCATCAACCCTTTCTTCCTTCTGTCCAGCCTGAATCTTCCTATTTTGGTTTAACCATCACACCTTGTCCTGACAGTAGCCTGATAAAAAGTCTCTCCCTATCTTTCTCATTGACCCCTTTAAGCACTGAAAGGCCATGTTAAGGTCTCCCCAGAGCTTCTCTTCTCCAGCTGAACCACCCCCAACTCTCCCAGCCTGGCCTCACAGCACCAGGTTTCGCCCTCAGAGAAGCATTTCTGGGGTGTCCTCTGGCCCTGCTCCACCAGCTCCATGTCTCTGGGGTGCTGTGCTCAGAGCTGGACACAGCCCTGCATAGGGGTCTCACCAGAGCAAAGGAGGAGGAGAATCATCTCCCTTGATCTACTACCCACCTGTTCTCCAAAGCACTCCACGGCCAAGAATTTTCAAGCCAAGCTGATGAGGACTGCAATGAAACAGCAGTAGAGATGTGCTATTTTGTTGAAAGGAAACTAGGGAAGGTGAACTCTGAAATATCCCTTGCATCAATACTTGCTTGGCTCCAGCATAACTTCCTTTCCCAGAAAGAGCAATTTGGATACCTCTGTTGATATTATCTCCCCTACATGCTATTTTCTGACATTGGTTCTGCAGAAAGCAGGGGACACTTCAGCCTTTTCTTTATATCATCACACAGGGAATATCTCACTACCATCTGCAGGAAGAGTTCACAGTTTGGTAAGCAGCAGTGAAGACTTAAAGACCGTTCTTAGCCCAAAAATCAACAATAAACATTGGACCAGGTGACCCTTGAGGTCCCTTCTTACCTGCTGTTCTATGCTTCAGAGATCAAAGGATCTGCATTTCTTTGTATCCATCAGCTCACAACAGGAGCAAAGCTTCTTCCACCCATAGCAGTTTAGCACCTCAGATCCATGTAACTGTGAGCTCTCATAAAGGAGACACTTTCTCCCCACCCATCAGCATTTCCAGAACAGTATGGTTTTAGTGTAATCACTTTCACCAGAAGATTCAGTTGGAAGCCACCCCACGGAGAGATGATGGCTCCGCTGTATCACCTCGAGGGGTCAGCATGCATACAAATCAAATCCCCGCTTCTCTGATGTAAAGAGATCTCTTAGGACTGTAGGGTTAGGATTGAAGAATCTAATAAGGGGAAAGAATTAAGCCTGCAATCACTTGGACTGATTTAAATGAGGGTATTTTTTCCCTCTCGCTTTGATTAAAATAAGCCGATTTTCCTTTCCACCTGTGTTTCTTATGCCAGCAGAATTTCCATTAACTTCAGCCGATGGTTTTTTTAACTTCTTGAAGCACAAACTTCACAGCATCCCTTCATATGGTTGCCAGGAGTTTCCTTAGCACATTACCACTCTTGTGATGGTGATTATAATATCTCCCGGCTGTATGTACCAGTCTCCTGTTATTAAATGGACCTCCTGTGTGCCTGTCTTCTATCTTATTAAAGAGCACTGACCTTCATTATGCATTTTAATGAATACTCATTACAGCACAATGATGGTACTGGGCTTATGCTGTCCTCAGCAAGATTTAGGACAGGCAGAACAGAAACTCTTATTGTGACAGGAGCAGTGGGGGTGGTAAAGGGCACTGGTGGCTTTCAAGCACACATCAGGGGTGTAGCAGGTAGAGCTGATGTGGGGCAGATAGGTGTGTTCTTTGCTACACCCTGCATTCCTGTTTGGAAATCAGGTCTGATGAGGAGATACTGAGAGAGTTGTGGCTGTTCAGGCTAAAGAAGAGGAAACTGTGGTAGTTGGGGATGTTCAGCCCAGAAGAGGCTGAAGGGAGACTTCACTGCTCTCTGCAACTACCTGAAGGGAGGCAGGTGTTGGCCTCTTCACTCTAGTGACTAGCAATGGGGACAAGAAGAAATGGGGTCAAGTTATGCCAAAGGAGGCTCAGATTGGACATTAGGAAAAACTTCTTCACAGACAGAGTGGTGAGACCTTGGAACAGGCTGCCCACAGAGGTGGAGGCACCACCTCAGGAGGCATTCAAAAAAATGGGTAGACATGATGTTTCAGGAAATGGTTTAGTGGTTAGGAGTTGCAGGGCAGACAGTTGGACTTGATGATCTTGACGGTCTTTTTCAACCTCAATGATTCTATGATCATATGATTCTGCACATTTTCTATGGGAATGGGAGCACTGGAAATCTTCCAGTAGCTTCTACCAGGAGCCATCCAATAAAAGGAACACCTCAATGCTTAATAGCATCATTTTCAAGCTCTGGACTAATCATAGAGTGATTAAATCAAAGAGAAGACAATGTAACCTGGGTAGTCATCACTGGCTACCGTTTCATTCTTCCAGCTCTGCACTGACAGCACAAAGAGCTCTATCTGTCCCCAACACCACTGTCCCAATATATTCATTAATCTCCATGCAATAATCCAGCCAGCCTGCTGAGCTCAGCTCCTCACTTTGTGCCCAGGTTATAGCTGGAATAGGGCCCAAAAATGGGAGGGGAAGCCTGAGAAGCTTGCAGTGCTCTCAGACATGGATAAGGATATAGAAGCCCTTGGGGCTGCAATGACAACTTGCCTGCCTTCCATCAGTATTTACACTCTACTCTTTACTTAACACCCACATTCTTTTAAATGGTTTCAAAAGGAATGATGTAAACCCAGTGATGAAAGGTCTACTGAAGGCACTAGAGTAACCTCAGTCAGGAGGGTTACAAGCTCTGACTCCTAAGTCACGAATCATGGAATGACAGAATCCTTGACTGGTGGGGTTGGAAGGGGCCTCTGGCTCTCTGGATCTCCCAGTAGGGTCACCAAGAACAGGTTGCCCAGAATGGGTCCAGGCAGTTTTGGGATCTCTCCAAAACAGAACACTGCACAACCTCTCTGGGCAGCCTAGGCCAGGGCTCTGTCACCCTCAAGCAAACAAGTTTCTCCTCATGAAAGTTCAGGTGGAACCAAGAGAGAAAACAAGTAACAAAAAGTCCTCAGAAAGCCCAGACATTGCACAATGCAGGCAGCATTACTGCTCCATCCCAGGAAAAATTACTGCAGGACGTTGCTTTCAGAATTCATGGGTTTATGAAGTTAAAAATATGGCCAGGCAAATGGCGCTGTGCTTAAGGAGTTTATGGCTTCCCGTACCAAACATTTATTTCTCAACAAAAGAGAAATCATGAAGTCACAGTGCCAGAGTACATTTTTCTTGTGTCACATCATTCAACGTATAGTACAGCTCAAAAAATAAAGAGGAATATAAGTCCAAACCTTCCCGTACCCTTCCCTCCCAGTCCCAGGAGCATGGGTCTGGGAATAAAAGAAGGATAATTTACAATCCTTAAAAAAAATATCTATTTCCATTCTTATTTTGACCCGACTGCTGTAATTATGCACAATTAAATGTTATCTGAGATGCTCTAAAAGATGCTTCTCTAAAACTCCACTTCTGAGCTTCCTTTTTAAGATGGCAATACCTGCAGAGATGCTACTGGGGCTTTGTGGGGTTTCTTCTTGTTTGTTTGAAACCTGTCAAATCATAGAATCATAAAATCACAGAATGGTTTAGGTTGGAACGGACTTTAAAGATCATCTGGTTCCAGCTCCCCTGCCATGGGCAGTGATACCTCCTACTAGAATATTTGTATAGTCATCCAGTGCCATTTAGGGTATTTACCTGTGGGGTAACAACCTGCCTGGGATTCAGGAAGGCCACAAAGTGCATTTTAACAGATGCTCCACGAATGGGCTATGGGTAGCCCTGGAGCTATCTCACCTTTAACACTACTTTTTCCTTTCTGTATTCATTGCAACTACCAGATAAAATACAGTGAATCTTGCTTATAGAGTTACTGGGTTTGCATCTCTATACCAGGGATCCAGTTCAGCTTTTTTTTTTTTAATGGCTCTGCAACCTAGAGTAAAGATCACTGCTGAACATCTCTACTTCTGCTGGAGATAAATCCCTACAGGAAGATACCCTGACATCCCTGCAAAAGTGTTTTGCTGACTGCTTTTGAGTGATTCATGTTGCTTGGGTTTCCCTTTTTTAGAGGCTCCAGGATTCAGTCCTAAACTCCTCCCACCTACCTGGAGGACACGAACTGCTTTCCCTTGGCTGTCCCTGCAACCCTGGTGCCATGTCAACCCCAACCACCCACCCCTATGACCCACTGTGGGTCTACACCACCAGCAGCAACTCACAGCATTCTGGAGACACTCTGAAATATTCCTGATGTTTGAAAGTTGACCCTGCAAGGAAGGCAGACAGTGCAATTTCAAGAAAAAGAGGAGAAAAGAATTGATTCTTCCTTTGAAGCCTTCCACACAGCTTTTAAAATGACTCCTGGAAAGCTGCCAACTTAGCCATCGAAGAAATCGAGGTACTAGACTATGTGTGCCTTGAGTTTAACTCAGCCTGACAGACCTCACCATCCTACATTCCCCTCTTTATCCTCAGGTTCAGTACAACACAGACACCCGCTCTGTTCCTTTTTCCATGCTGCCCAGTTAGTACTAGCTAGGAGCACCACTTGTTGGAGAGAGAAGGCAACACAGCTGAGACACCTAACACAGACCATGAATGCAGTACCATCGAGGACTGGTAACTCTCCAATCTGCTGGACCTCTACTAAAGCGATTTTCCTTATGGTCATTTGCAGAATTGTGTAAACATTTAGGTTGGAAGGTACCTTGTCCAGTTGAGCATTGAGTACCATTAAGGAATGTGCAGTCCCCACCTCTCCGGGCTTCAGTGTTTCACCATGTCATAGTGAAAATGCTTTTTGTAGATCAGCTTACGGACGTGGTTACATCATGGGCTTGGGACAGCTGGTTAAAAGTTGGACCTGATGATCTAGTGAGGCCTCACCTTGAGTACTGGGGGCAGCTCTGGGCCCCTCACTTCAAGAAAAAGATCGAGGTACTGGAGCAGGTCCAGACAAGAGCAGTGAGGCTGGTGAAGGGACTAAAGGGAAAATCTTATGAAAAGGGGCTGAGGGAGCTGGGGTTGTTTAGCCTGGAGGAGACTCGGGGTGAGGGGGGACCTTATCACTCTGTCTTACTACCTGAAGGGAAGCTGTAGTCAGGTGTGGGTAAACTAGTGATAGGACATGGCCTGAAGCTCTGCCAGACGAGGTTTAGGTTAGACGTTAGGAAGCACTTCCTCATGGAAAGGGTGGTTATACACTGGAATGGACTGCCCAGGTTGGTAGTGGAGTTGCCATCCCTGCAGGTGTTCAAGAAAAGACTGGATGTGGCACTTAGTGCAATGGTATAGCTGATACGATGATGTCAGGCCATAAGCTGGGCTTGATGATCTCAGAGGTCTTTTGCAGCCTCAATAATTCTATGGTTCTGTAATCTTAAAAGTCTTTTCCTACTTAAATAATTCTACGATCATATATCTCACTGGAATTTCCCCTGCTGCAGCTTACACCTGTTGTCTCTCATGCTTTCATTGCACATCCCTGAGAGGTGTCAAGCTCTCCTGTCCTTATAATCTTAATTAAGTAGCTGAAAAAAGAGACTAATCTCACTCAATCTTCTCTACTCCATGCTTCACAAAGCCAGCTCTCTCAGCCTCTCATGTCAAGCCCTCCAGTCTCCTGACCACAGGACATCCATCTAATGCAAGATCTCACCTGGCCAAGACATTCATATTCCAGACAGCAAGAAAGGCAGACACCTGCAGAAGTGCAGAGATGTCTAGCATTGCTGGGACAAGAAGCAAGTGGACCTGGGCTTGTCCAGCCTCATGAAAGTAGTCAGATGGTTAAACTCAGAAGTCAAATGAAATGAACTCAGGCAGACAAACAGTCCATTTTGGGCTGCACCATTCTTTTCAAATGCTGTTGTTCCACTGACAAAACTTTAGATTATAAAAGGTTATCTGGAGCCAGGACTGTTCCCCTGGACCATATCACCATGTGCTTATGGGAAGGCACAGGCAAAGGGATGCTGAGAATGGCAGGAAGAAGCCTCGAGAAGGCAGGATTCACCCTGAAGTCTCGTAGAACCATAATTAACCCCTAGCCATGACAACATAAGATGCTTTATTCTGTGTTGCCTCCAGAAAGAGAAATCTAGGCCATGACTCAGTGTGCTCATGACAAACCCAGGATGTCTGATGGTGAGCACCATTCCTGTTAAGTGGACTGTGCAATCTAAGGGCACTTAGATTACAATTAAGACATTTAAAAGACAGTTAAGTAACATGGCTGGAAATAAAGATTTGTACAGCTAAAGCCTCATCTCAAGTAGGAACTACATCACTGTTGCAAATCTCCACCAGTCCCTGAGGCCACCTCAGAGAGGAATTGTTGAGTCACAGCAACTGCACCTGTTTCCTCCATCTGATCTCATACAGTGAAGAAACCAAATTGCATTTCAGTGTTTTTTGGTTTTCTTTTGCCTTCATGCTGATGCAGATGTCGAGAGAGAAGAGCAGTTCTTCATTCATTTGTGCTGGATAAGCCTGGTCATCTGGGTCTTGGTAGCTTACCAGGGTGTTGTTAGCTGAGCCATGGGTTTTGCAGGACATTTATCTTAAAGAGAGATGACTGTCCTAAGAGCAAGCTAGTCTTTTCAATTAAATGGCTTTTAATGGAAGCAAGGGAAGGGACAGGTGAAATTAAACCAGGGCTGCAGTGACAGCCTTCTTAACTTATGACTTCCAAGCACATTATGATTTACCTTTTAAAAAGCTACAGGAAGCTCATGAAAAACGGAGCAGAAAGGAGAGGACTCAGCAGTCAGGTCAGTGCTGCCTGAAAAAGAAATCCAGAAGAATAGCATCTACTGAACAGGAACACCACCACTATCTATACAATGGTTGTCCGCCCCAAGACTGACTCTGTGTACAAGGTTGGTACTTTAATCTCTGATTTTAAGCTACAAAAAGCCAAGCACAGAACAGTGACCTTCCCAGAGCTGGGACTGAGCTCAGGTGAGCTAGAGAAACTTAGCTGAGGATGATTTCCAACAGAAAATGTAGGTCTAGAAGTACCGTTCTTTTCTGGGAATGTGTCCATGCCCACAAATCATAGAATCATAGAACTATTTAGGTTGGGACTTCAGAGATCATCTACTCCAAACCCCTGCAATGGGTAGCAATACCTCTTGCCTAAACTTGGTTGTTCAAGGTCCCATCCAACCAGGTCTTGAACAACTCCACGGAGGAGAAACCCATAACCTCTCATGCAACTGACTCCAGAGTCTCTCCACCCTGGTACAGAAGCACTTCTTCTAAGATCTATTCTAACCCAACTCTTCTTCAGTTTAAAACCATTTCCCCTTGTCCTATCACTAGATTCCCTTGGGAAAAATCCCTCTCCAACCTTCCTGTAGGTTTCCTTCAGGTATTAGAATGCAGCTATAAGGTTACCCCAGTCTTCTCTTCTCCAGGCTGAACAATCCCAGCTTCCTCAACCTATCCTCATAGCAAAGGTGCTCTAGTCCTTGGGTCATCTTCGTGATCACCTCTAGATGCTCTCCAACACTTCTATGTCCTTCTGATATTGGAGAAACCAGAAATGGACACATTATTTGAGGTGGGGTCTCACAAGAGCAGAGTAAAGGGGGAAAATCACCTCTCTTCTCTCAAGAAACATAGATTAGGAGGCACTTGGTGTAATTTAAGGCCAAAAGAGATGTGGATGAACTGTAGGAAAGACACCCACATGGTGGTCATGGCAATAACCAGGGACATCCAATTGCATCCATCACACACAGCTTCACTCTTTACCAAAGAACTGAAAGGGTTTGCATTTGCTTCAGTGCACAGCAGGAAATGTCTGAGAGTCTCTTCTCACCCACACTGCTCTTTCACAGCTCAAACCAGTGCTCTGTCTGCTGGGTTCCACTGCTGAGTCACACGAGAAGGTAAATCCTCACCTCTGTGGCCACATAGAAAGAAGTGTCTGAACTTCACTTGTTAAAAGATTTCACTTCAATTCTTTTTCTCCATTAGCAGTCTCCATCTCCAAATACTTTTGAAGATCTGCTCAAGGAAATCCTTAGCCTGCATGGTAGCATGGTTGATGGTTGGACTTGATGATCTTAGAAATTTCTTCTAACCTTAATGAATCCACAATTGTATGACTTCTATGATTTAGGATTTCTTTGAGATTTCTGCTCCAGAAGCAGCTGTGGCTGAACCAGACCAGGCACTCAAGTCTTCAGAGAAATAGAACTACCTGCCATGTAACACAACACAGCAGAACAATCCTTTCAATAGCTTCAACCCTTCAAACTTAGAGCATTTTCTGATGTGTTGTGGATTTTAAAGCAAGAAAATAACCCAAAATTGTGTAAAATGCCACAGTTTGCAGCACATCTGATAAGTATGATCACCTGAACTTTGTAGAGAAAAGAGAAATAAGGGGATAAAACTAATCATGAGATCACACCTAGAGGGGTATTTCTCTATGTTCTGGTAGCATTCTCACAGCCTCACTGAGCCAAGACCACAAGGCTTCACTTGTGTTCAGTGAACACAAGTAATCTGGGAGCACAGAGGAGGCAGAAATCCAGGGTTGCCCTTGAGGCATAGCCCTGAAAAAATTGTCCTGTTTGTATAAAAACTTGCACAACTCTGGAACAAGGGACCAATGCAAGCAGAACTTTGCCTTGTTTTCATGCTTGTCTTAATTTTGCAGCTTTGTTTCCAAGGATGAGGACTCTCTTTTGATTGACTATGCCTGTTACTTGCATTTAAATTTCTCTACTGAAGGTAAATTTAAAAGTTACCGCAACCATGTTATTTCTCTTCAAACGAGCAACTCAAGTAGAGCAGTAAGGACAAAGCATCAGGGTCTCACCAGACCAAAACAGGTCTCACAAGCTTTTTTAGAGGTTTCAGGGAGGTGTTGGATCTCCCACATAGTCCACCAAAGTGGAGCTCACCCCACACATAGGGTAACCAGTTCATGGTTCAGCAACTATAAAACACATTTGCAGCTCTTTAACTCTTGGCACATGGATCCAGACTCTTCCGAGAGGCTGATCCTGCAAACCACTGAGTGCTTCTTCCTGGAAGGTGCTGAAGAGCTTTCACACTGACTGGCACAGAGGAGTAGATCCAGAAATGCTTCTGTTCACTTGCAGACAAGTACTTGGAAGAACAAAAGAGGTCCATATCCAACTTGGAGGAAGCCAGGAGGCGACTCTTGTGTTATTTCTCCCTGTGTATTCTGTTACCAGAATTTACACTGTAAATTCACATATGTCCAAGCACTGGGAATTAATCATCCAGATCAGGAAACTATTAGATAGCTCCCCAGCATAGATTTGGGTATTATTTGCATTTTCCTAGATAATTGCCAGGCATGATTTAACACACAGAAGAGTCCAAGAACAACTCCCCAGCGGCAAGTTTGCATCCAGCCACTCTCTTCTGGAAGAGACCATTTTGTGCCAGTTGGCCACAGATCTCAGGATACATTTAGTTCCTGGATGCACTTAGTTTATTAGCACAGAGGAAGTTGAAAAGCCTCGATTTGGAGTCTCATTCCTGGACACAATACCTGACACCACTGAACACTTAATGAATCAAACAGCCAGAACTGCTCATCCCAGTCTTTGTGTGGCTCAGTAGAAACTCAATCTGAAAATCCTCTCAAATCTGATTAATCTCCTATTAAATAACTCCTATTAAAGAAGCCAGATTGTTTTTTTCCAACTGGAACCTAGGAAGAATACAAAAGAGCATTTGAGAAATACAACCCAAGGGACGTAAAATGTTTCTTTAGACGACCCTGGTGCTGTAATCAAACGGAAGGGAGTGCTGGGTGTGCTGTGGTTCGCCTGTAAACTGATTCTCCATGGCTCAGTGGTGACATCTACAGGAAGAACCTCATTGTTACTTCTGCAGCCCACAGAGAAGCGGGTGACATTAGCTCCACATTAAGGATGTAAGGGCCATGCAAGAAAACAAAATACAGATCATTTGCACAAGCAAGAGCTGACTGCAGGACAAGGTCTTCCATCAGCTAATGAGGAAACTACTCCATATCTGCTGCAGCTGCCATGCTGTCTAATCAGAATGCATTTTCCCAAGAAAGGTTGGAACAGATGAAGCTTGAGGTCCCTCCCAACTTGGTGTTCTATAATTTTAAAGAAGTGAAATACCCTCCAGATAAAATAAGTAAAGACCTCTGTTTTAACTCTCATTGAAGAGTCATAATTTTTCAAATTTGGAGGCAAAGACAACACTTTTGGGAAACAAACTGTTCCTCAGGACCAGCCTCAACCTCTCCTAGGGCAACTTGAGGCTACCTTCTCGTGTCCTCTCATCTGTTCCTGGGGAGAAGAGACAAGCCCCATCTCACTCCAGCCTCCCGAAGCTCGGGGTTTGGTAAAGCATGAGTCCCCCCGGAGCTCCGTTTTCCCCAGTTAACACCACCCACCTGTCCCGCCCCTCCCCTCGTTAGCTCCCTCAGCCTCTCCCCTACCCTCCCGGGACGCCCTGCAACCTCCTGACACGGGGTTGGACCCCATAAGGGCTGTACCTTCCTTCAGGCCCCATTCCGCGCCGCGGGCTGCCCTCTGTTGTGCCGGTTCAGTTTGGTAGCAGCAGGCAGCGCACAGGGCAGCTCACGCTGGGGGTCCTTCCAGTGGGTGGTTCGTTCCCAGTGCCGGAGGGCGGTGATGGGTGTTCTGCTCTTGGCCGGTGCCGCTGGACTTCTCCTGCTCCTGATCATCTTCGTCACCCGCTTCCAGAGCCAGCAAAGGGCAGGTGGGTCACGTCCTCCCGGGGTATTTTTCCCTCGCTTCTTCTTGCTCCGTCCCGGCGGGGCCCGGATCCTGCGCTTGGAGGGGTCCGCCGAGGGGTTGAGGCGGGGGGGAGGCGGCGGTGGCCCTTATTCTGAGGGGAACCACGGTGGCGGGAGATGCCTGGTGCTTTCCTCGGTGGTTCCTCCACTATCAGGCCCCAAGGTGGGGATCCTGGGTAGCGGCAAGGACTCCGACTGGGGCCCTGGTCCGGTTATCGGCCTGAGACCGTGCCAGCTTCTGGGTTTGTCCTGCCCTTGGGCGGGGGGAAGGTGTCTCCGGCGCTCCTCCACCCGTGACGTGATACCCAGGCCTGGCTGCCCTTGGCAGTTCTGGGCGAGTGATAGGTAATGTTCCTGTAGGATACGAAACCCTCTCCAGCTCCCAACACCCTGGTGTTATTGACATTTCCCATGAATTTGCCCGCTTATGCCTCTTTCCCAACTTGTATGACACTGTAAGGGCTTGCTGGCCAGTCTATGTTTAAGTGTGGTGTTACACAGTCCCATTCTGGGAACAAGGAGATGATACAGCACTTCAGTCTTCCCATAAACAGCAGCCTCTATGTTATTGCAAACTAGTAAAACGTTTAGCTTAGAAAAGACCTTTGAGATAATCAGTCCAAATGTAGATCTGATGCCAAGGCCACCGCAGCCCTGTGAAGCTGCGGTGGATACAGTACAGCCGTGTTAGGGGGAGAGTTGCCTGTTGTGGGAAGAAGTCAGGGCTGTGAACTTACCAGCTTTGTTGTGTTTTCAGGGTGGAAGAAGGGAGTTTGTTAGCTGCAAAGTCTCAAATTCAGATGTTTAGCCAGGAGGCTTTATCAGTGTAACAACAGCTGTTCTAGTTTTTTGTTTGGGGAGTTTCTTTTGGTTTTTTTTTTTGTTTTGAGAGAGGAGTTAGCTTTGATAAATGCATATTTCTGAGTCGGAAAAAGAACCCTCTAATATAAACACACCCATACCGGTGAGAGCTTTAGTTACAAACAGGTTGTGCCAATAACAATTAGATTTTTCTAATGCATTTCTCTCTCACACCTTCTCATAGAGCTGGTCTAATTTTTTCTCAACAGCTCACAGTTTCATCACATTCACTGTGACTTAGAGCTGAGCTTTTGTTAAGAGTGAGTAATGTGTGTCCTAGAGAAGCAAGACTGCTGAGCTTAACTTGGGCAAATCTGAGGGTGTGGGGCTTGGGAGAGTTTATTTTTTCTTTTTAGCATACACAGTTCTAACTAAATTGAAGGCCAGGTGTTTGTTCTAAATTAAATTCTCAAAGCCTCTTCAAAACTCAGGGCTGTGGGATATTTAACATCTGCAGAATTTGTTTGTAAGCAGGAATTTACTTTCATGTTCCTTTTTATTTTATGGAAAATTGAAGCTGCTGCAGTTCTGCTGGTAAATCTGTGTTAATCTCATGGAAAAGAATTGCAACCAGGAACTGTTGATAGTTCTTGCCTTTTTTTTCTTTATATATGGGAATTTGGGCAGCAGCTTCTTTTAGTGAATCACCTTCTTAAAAATGTTCCAAGGCTTCCCTATGTTTAAATAATGATGGGAGCGAATGATGAGGTGAGGGAAATCTTAACTTTTGTATTTTCTTTGGAGCAACCTCATGTCTCAAGTTGCTGTGTTGAGAAGCGGGGGGGAACAACCCCAACCCATAGCATTGCTGGGTTTTGATCTGTTTGTGAACAAGCCCTGATGTGGTAATTTAGGCTGGGGAAAAAGCACCTCCCCAGGGAAGCCTCTGAGACAATCACTCTCTCTTTAAATTTTATAGGTTAAGGTTAGGATGGTGAAAGATGCTGGGAAGCATTGATCAATGAATGAGGGTGCAGCAGGTGGAGCTCTCTGCACACTGGTGCAGGACGAGGGAGCTCACATACTGGGGGTTACTGGGCCGTATCAAAACTTGCTAGCTTGAGTGTTACCCAGTAGAACTGAAGATAATATATTGTGTGGTAGGCAGAACTGCTCGGGAGAAAACATAGTTGCTTTGAGCAAGGGAAAACGTTGTAAAGGAGCAGATTTCTGCCTGGAGGATGTTAAATTAGGGCTTAAATCTGGGCTCTGAAAGATTTCATAGTGTTCTCTGTAATAATGGAATGATGGTGTTTCACACCCAGTTTAGGGAGGAGTTTTGCACTGAGAGCTGAATTCTGCTCTGTCTTTGGAAAGGAGCTCTGCTGGTGCAGTCAGAGCATCACTGGCCAGTGAGGCAGAAGAAATAACCTTTGTTGCTGCCACTGTACTGGTGTTTTTGAAAATACAGAGGCAGAGTGGCTGTCCCCAGCAGAGAGGTGTAGTTTGGGATTTGGAAAGCTGAATCAGAAACTGGAGAATGCGCAGCTTAAAAGACAAACTGAACTCCTGTCCTCTCTCCAGACATATGCTTAATTATTTGTTTGTATTGCCTGTTAATTTGAGGGCTTCATCTAATTAATTTCTTCTGGCCTGCCACTCTGCAAACCACTGTGCTGTTCTTGGATAAAGTGTCTCACCTCTATAATACTGCTCATTAAGTTTCACTCTGAGGGCTTTGTATCAAGTCCAATTAGTCCTTGTGTGGCTAATCTCTGCATGAACTGGTTTGCCTGGAGTGCCACATCTGTGTGAGACCTCTGCAGCTACAGAGGAAAAAGAAGAGCTGTGTTCAAATCACACCCCGCATTGCAGAAGGAGATGAAAAAAATCCACAGGGCCAGACCCCAGGGAGGATAATTCTTGACCTCAGATTTGATGGTCGATCCCATTCCAAGAACAAGAAGGTTTCTAAGCGTCTTCTGGGTATTTTTTTAAAGCTACCAGTCAAACTTCTCCATGTGCAGCTCTAGTCAATCTGTGAAACTTCAGAGGCAGAGCTAGCACATTTGTTTAGGTCCCAGAATAAATGGTATGTCTTGAGTCACAGAGACCCCTGAGGAACCAGCTAGATGTATGTTACAGGTGAAGTAAATGGGTCTCTTCTCCCCTTCCTCATAAAGAGTGTGAAGAGTTGAAAGGACTGATAGTCGTGTTTTGCAAATGTCTGCCTAGCCAAATGCCTTCCAAGCAAAGCTGTAGGGGAGAAGAAAATGCTAAGAGCTGGTTAAAAGCCTGACTTTTCCTAGTAAGTGACAATCCATAGTATCAAGGTGTTTTCTGTTGTTTGTCTGAATATTTTGTAGACCTGACAAGTCCAACATCTGCTTTGTTTAACCATGATGTTTGTTGGGTTTGGTGGGGTTTTTGCTGCTTTCTGAGCCCTGCTCACAACGGTCAGCAATTAGCGTGTCTCCTGTAGAGAATTCAGCTGAGAATGTGCTTGGATTGCATGTTTGTGAGGGTTAAGCACCTGAGTTTGAAATTATTATGTGGCTTATGAATAGATTCTTTGCCAGAAGGACAGCAGGAACCAAATAGCAGCCCCAGAATGACTGAAAAGCTCTGCAGGGTCACATCTGGAAGTGACTGAAGTAGTCAAGCTGATGTTTTCAAGTGAAGGGAGGTGGAGGTCAGTGCTGGAGCTCACTGAGATGAGGGGTCTGCTGACAGTAGTACAGGGATCCTGAACAACTGATGGCTTTGCTGGACGAACACTTCCCTGGGTTCCTCTTCTCTGCAGCCTGTGCTGAGCTCAGTGCTGCTGCAGCAGCAGCTCTGTTGTTACCAGAATCAGAGAGCTGCTTTGAAGCTGGTTGAGCTATTCCGAAATGAGCTGTGAGCTCACCTTTGATCATCGAGTCAGTGTAGGCATAATGAATCTCATTTTCTGATCACAGATATGCTAAAATAAGGTTTATTTAGGAAGACACTGTTTGGAGCTGAGGATGCTGGAGACTTGTGCTCCTGCTGGGAGACAAGATAATCTGACAAAGCACGAAAGAAGGTGGCCTGACTTTAAGTAAAGGACTAGTTCCTGTTGGGATGTTCCTCGTTTGTCAGAACTCAATAGTCACTGAAGCTTATGCAAAAGTGATGATGAAGCAACAGTGACCTTTGATGCTCTGCCTTCTATATATGTTTGTCGGGACACCTGCAGTTGTGTGGGAGTGTGCCTTTGCTTTGTGGTGATTTGGGATGTGGGGTTTTTGTGGGGCTCTGCCAGCTCAATTAGCATCAGCAGCTCATGGCTACAGCTTTTTCTTTACCATAACCCATGTCAGCATATATTTTCCATTGCACAGAGCACCATGAACCAAGAAGAGGGTTCCAGTCTGTGGTCCTGCTGAAGGGGTAATGGTTTCAAGTAAAAGAGCCAGATTGGGATTAGATCCCAGGAAGACATTTCTCCTTGTGAGAGTGCTAAGGTACTGGAACAGGCTGCCCAGGGAGCTTGTGGCTGCTCCATCCCTGGAAGTGTTCAAGGCCAGGTTGTGTGGGACTCTGGGCAACCTGATCTCGTGAGAGGTGTCACTGCCTGTGGCAGGGCATTGGGATCAGAAGATCTCAGAGATCCCTTCCAACCTAAATTATTATATGATTCTGTGAATCAAGGGAGAACTACTTTCACTTATCTCCTTTTTCTCACCTATTTTCTTTTGGCAGCTGATAATGAACATGAGCAAAATGTTGCGGCAGCAGCAGCAGTCAGGCCTCGGCCTCACCTTGAAAACCGGGGAGATGGGATGCCGAGACACCGGAGGAACATGGGGAACAGGATGATGGCCCAGAGACGAGCACAGCAGGCAGAAGACAGGGTGGAAGGTAATGTTTGCATTCATTCTTCTTGCAAACAGTGAAATGGACCTTAACAGCAGATGTTAAGGCTGTTGAAAGGGTTGCCACATTCCCTTCTTTTGCTTGGAGTCTGACAGGGTTGCAGTTGGCTCCTGAAAGAAGTTGTTTCACTTTTGCTGACTGGATTATTTACAGCTTGGTTATAATCACTTTGACTGTCCAGCTTCTCTCTGTACTTTCTCACTTATCTCTAGATACCCTGTCTCACTCCTGTTGTGGTGGATTCTGGCAGGTCGTGCCAACAGGGCATCACAACACACTCTTCCCTTAGTTCCTTGAAACTGACTTTTGAATTTCCTGCTCAGCCACATGGGCTAAATTTGGGTGAGCAAAGAACCTGGTCTCCTGGTTTGACTTGGAACTGATTCTGTTCAGCGATTTCACTTTTCAGCTCCATCTCTTCTATAGCTCTTTTTGTGTTAATGGTGTTTGTGAAGACAGCAGCTGTTTCGATGGGTGGTAAGGCTACACATTTACTGTTACTACCAGGAGCTGGGGTGCAGAAAGGCTATGGCTCAGGCTCAGATTTCTTCCTATGAAGACTGAGACGTTTCGTGCTGGGGTGCCATGAGTGAGAGGCTGCACATGTAGGGAGGAACAGACAGGCCAGATGACCCTAAAGTGACCAACAGGGTATTCCATCCCATATATATCATATTGGTTATAAAGCTATGGGTCAGTCTTCTTCTCTTGGCCTCTTTGACTCTTCGCTCTTGCTTTATTCCTTCAGTGGTTGGTGTCTGAGGAGGACTCTTCCCTTTCCTCCTTTGACCCAAATTCCTGCATTTCTAAAACCAGCTCCTGCATTTGGTTTCTGTCTGTTGCTGAGTCCAGTCTGAGACTCCGGCAACATCTGCATCAGTGGTGACAGTGATGTAATCACAAGAAAGGGGGTTGGGTTTGGTACTGGTTTTGTATATATTTCATATTATCATTATTTTCATTAAAGCTGTTGTACTTTTCTCTTCTAGTCCATATGTTTCTTCCTTATTCCCTTTCTCCTCCCCTTTTGTGAAGCAAGAGGGCCTTATACAGAGTGTCTGTCAGTCATCTCATGGCTAGCCCAACCCATGAAACTTAAGCTTTGCACTACAGTGACAAGCTGTGGTAAACTGTTGGTTTCTTGCAAAATGGTAGGAAGCCTGAATTCCTGTATGTAATTTCTATGAAATCTGGAGTTTTCCTTGCAACCAGCTGTCCAGGTCACTGGAAATAGCCACAGGCTGCAACACTGTGTCTTATTGCCTGTTGCTTGACAGCAGGTTGTCCCCAGTTCTTTTGCTGGATGTGCAGTTGATAGCTGTGCTGGTGGTGATACATTGATAAATAACATCTTCCTACGCACTGTCACCCTCACTCCCTTTTCTGGTGAGACTTTGCACGTTATTATCTTCACTGCTAAAGAGACTATATCGCCATGATTCATCTCACTGAAGTCCTTCTGCTTTCAGGCTGTGGATTAAGTGGTTAGAGTTGAATCATAAAATGGTTTAGGTTGAGAGGGACCTAAGACAGCATCTAGTCCCAGTGCCCTGCAATGGGCAGGGACATCTCTCACCAGACCGCGTTACCCAGAGCCCCATCCACTCTGGCCTTGAACACTTCCAGGGATGGAGCAGCCACAAGCTCCCTGGATAACATGTTTCAGTGCCTCAGCACCCTCACAAGGAGGAATTTCTTCCTAAGGTCTCGTCTGAATAGGCCCTCTTTTAGTTTGTACCCAACCCCCTTGCCCTATCATAAGAGTTACTGGTAAGAATTCCCTTTCCAGCTTTCCCATAGCTCCATCTTCTGCTCAGATGTTTTAAGTCCCTTCCAATCTGTAATGATTCTGTGATTCTAAAATTGAGATTTGGTTTGCTTGAGCTCACAGCAGAGGTCAGGGTGTCTTTTTGGTTTGCAGTAGGTGGGGAAACTCTGAGCACAAGTCTGTGTGGTGCCTTGATTAGGGTCCGCTTGTGCTCTTCTTGCCTTGCAGTTTGTATGTAGCACCTCACACTTGCTTGGGCAAACTGACTTTTCCAGCTAATTACATTCAGTGGCTTTACTGATAGAAAATGGATGGGTCTGAACTTTTCAACTTCTGGTTATTTCTTTTTCATATGATAACGTACTGGAAAGAAAATGAAATACGAAAAATCTTCCACCTTAAACTCCAGAGATCAAAAGTTTGAATGCCCAAGGCCAACAGCAGAGCTGTCAAAGCAAATGGCTTTTCTGGCTTCGTCACTTCAGTGAGAGAAGCATCTGTGTTGTTGGGCTTTATAAATAATTCTTTTGCAGCTTGCAGTAACATCAGATGCGAGTGCTGTGGCTCCTGCATGAAGTTCTCTTTGAAATGTGACATCCCTGTTCTATTTGGTGTTTTTTGAATTCTTTTTTCATATCCAACCAACTTCTTGCTATTGGCTTGTCTTTCATGCTCCCATCTGGGTTTTGATTTGTATTCTGACATGGTCTTTCCAAGCAACACTGTGCAACACAAAAACCTTTGGAAGCTGAGCGCAGATGCTGGTAGTGTAGCTGCAGAGAAAAAGAAGTTCCTATCCCTGCTTCCCCAGTACTGAGGTATGGAGTGAGCAGTGCCTGTTATTACTTAGGAATCATAGGATGTTTGCTGTTGGACTGGATCTCTAGAGATCATCTAGCTAGCCCGACCACCCTACCAGAGCAAGTTCACCTAGAGCAGATCCCACAGGAACACATCCACATGGGTTTGGGTTGTATCCAGAGCAGGAGATGCAGCCTCTCTGGATAGCCTGAGCCAGGGCTCTGTTACCCTTACTGTGAGGAAAGTTCTTCCTTACGTTCAAATTTAATCTCCTGTGTTCCAGTTTGTTCCCATTGTTTCTTGTCCTGTTGCTGGGCACTACTGAGAAGATCCTGGTCCCAGCATCCTGAAACTTGCCATTCAGGTATTTGTAAGCATTGATCAAATTCCCCCTCAGTCCTTTCTTCTCTAAACTAAGCAGCCCCAGCTCTGTCCCCTTCCCTAAGGCAGATGCTGCAGCCCCTTGAGTATCCCAGTGGCCCTGCACTAGATTGTCCAATAGCAGCTTGTTCCACTTGAACTGGGGAGCCCAGAACTGGATGTAGTATTCCAGGGCAGAGTAGAGGGGGAGAATAACATCCCTCAATGTACTGGCCACACTCTTCATGCACCTGAGGATGCTGTTGGTGTTCTGGGCCGTAAGGGTCTATTGCTGGCTCTTGGTCAGTCCATGGTCCACTAGCACCTTAAGGTCTTTAGACCACTCACAGGCCTGGAATCATTCCTGGATTTGTCTCCTCTCTGCTGGAACTATGTGCCTTTTCTCTGCCATTGCCAGACTGACCAGTCTGGTCTAATTATCTGAAGGCACTGAAATAGCCAGTTATTCCTCAGCAGAGTTGTTCTACAAAAATTAATTTACCCACATGGAAGGAGTATGCCTGTGATATACAGTCCTGGCAAGGCAGGACCAGTTGAGGCAGTTAGGGCTAAAGAACAAAGTTATTTGCAGTGTAGACAAACACTGAGAACAAACCAGTTTGGTTTCTTCAGTCTTGTCCTGTAAGTGTTCTTGTTGCTTTAGGAGAATTTTGTCTGCAACTGCCCTGGATTATTTTTGTTGTTGTTGTTAAAAATCAGTTGCAATGTTTTACTGCTCTGTGTGTAGATTTTTTTTTTTTTTATCTACTCCATGTTTAGCTGTGGGCAGTGCTCCCTGATCCTTCTCTGCATCCCTCTGACTTCTGCCACAGGTCAATGTGGGCATCTGCTAACCCATTACCACAACTTTGAGCTCAGGACCCTAAAAGGCACAGAAGTGGAGTCAGGTCAGAACTGTTCTGCCTGTTGAAAGTCAGTTCTGCTGACCTTAAGAAATGGTCTCAAAGAAACTCTTGTAGGCTCTGGAGTTGTGGTTAGCACAACTGTTTTCCATCAGCAAAGGAATTTCAAAGGGTAAAATAGCCCAGGAAGGGGGAAAGAAACTAAAATACACTGGTTGCACTGGGGTCAGAACCCTGATAACTTTTAATTGTTCCTTCTGTAGTTGAAATCTTAGTTGTATTTAGTTGGCGCTGTCGATAAGGAACTATTTAAGTACCGAACAGGCTAGTGATTCTTTTGAATGCTCGAATCTACAGCCACTGCCAGCATAGCTAAACCAGGTTATAACCCTTCAGTTCAGTGGGATGTGGGGTAAGGCACCAAAATTACTTACAAATTGTCCCAAAACATGAAGCAATAAATGCAGCCCACACAGCATCCATGGGTTCCATGTTCACATGGGCTGTGCTGAGCTGAGGGGACAGGCTTGTGAGCTAGCTGCCTTCGCTGGCTCCATTTGCCTGGGTAATATATTTTTGGTGGTTAACACAAAGGAGGTCATCTGTTAGGAGACTATCAACATTAATAACCTCTGATGACCAAAGATTTGATGGGGTGATACTTTTTTTTCATGGGTGACAAAGTGATTCTCAAAATGACTGAGACCTCCTGAACTGAGTTTCAGCAGTGTCATGTCCAGGCTGCCTTTAGAAAAATTAGTTTGGCTGGTTTATATTGCCCAGCTTGATTCTGATCCTAACTGCAGTCTTTTGTGCAGCCCAGGTGGCTGTCATCGGAATCTACTTGCCTCAGAGGATGATTGCTCTACATGTTGGAACATGCCTTTCACTGTGGAAAATGAATCTGGAAGGAGAGTTCAGTATTCATGTGGTTGTGTTGCTTCTGATATCCCAGCTAGCAGGCTTAATTAGCTCTGTTGCACCTTCATTTAAATTGAACCCAGACACAAGTGGCTTTCTGGGGTTGGCTGCAGCCAAGATGAAAATAAACCTGCCGCAGGGCAGAGACGTGTGTGGATTTCAGGCATTAATCATTTAAGGAAAGAGGCCAAGTGACACAGTGGAAGGAAGCGCAGGGAGGTTTGGGGCATGGGGCAAGGAAAATGAACAGCATGAGCCATTTTTCAATTTCACATTCCATTTATTTGTGGACTGAGGAGGGTCTCTTTGCTGTTTGGCTTTGCTCTGAGTGCATACACTTGGATTTTAGTTGCCCTTGGCTATATATAAAGGTGGTTTAGAATCATAGGATGGTTTAGGTTGCAATAGACCTTCAAAATCTAGTCCAGCCACTAACCTAGCTGTCTTAAGGCCACTGTGAAATGATGGCCCTAAGTTCCAGGTCTCCACAACTTTGAAACGTGACCAGGGATGTCAATTCAAACCCTTCCCTGGGCAGCCTGTTACAAGGCCTTGTGTCCCTTTCCAGGAAGAAGTTTTTCCTCATGGCCAATCTGAACTTCCTCTCATACAACTTAAGGCTATTTCCTCTTGTCCTATCACTTCTTGTGAGAAGAGACCATCCCCCACCTTTCTACAGCCTCTTTTCAGGTAGCTGTAGACAGCAAGAAGATCTCCCCTGAACCTCCTTTGTTCAGACTAACAAGCTGCTTCTCACAAGGTTTGTTCACCAGATTCTCCAGACCCTTCCCCAACCTTGTTACCCTTCTCTGGACCCACTCCAGCCCCTCAATGTCTCTATTGTATTGAGGTGCCCAAAGCTGAAAGAGATCTTGGATTCAGTTGCTGATTATGTGCAGAAAAAGCAGAAAAGTTCAAGTCCTTGAGCTGAGTACCCACTTCCAAACCAACTCACTGTGCCTCGAACTCTGCAGCAAAGCAGGGATTTCACTGGACTCCACATTTGTAACAGGAGGTGATATTTTCTTGAAAGTTTTAGAATAGTAATTTACTCTCAAGTGAAAGGAAACTGGAAGGGGTGAATTTAGAACATCAGGTCTGGTTGGGGGTAGGAGGATGATCTGAGGCAATAGTCTTGTTTGCTTGAAAGACTGTTACGTGGTATTTCTGACAGTGACTTTGTAAGAACGTGGTGTGTGAAAACCTGCCTGTATCAGCACACAATACAGTTAGCAGAGTAACAGGCTATTCAGTCACTTGGAGAGTGGGATATGTGTTGTTCAGTCCAGGTTCTCTGTCACTTGGAATGGCTTCTTGGACTACAACTTGTTGATTTGAGAGAGTAACGTTTTTCTTAGCTTGTACCAGTGGTTGTCACCAGAGTAGTTACAAACAGGCTTTGCTCAGAAATGATAGACACTTCAAAAAATCAAAAACCACCGGGCACCCCTCTGGGTACAAAGTTTTGGTATGGGCTGAACTAGATAAAGGAATGAGGCAAAGAGGAGAGTACAGGAAGCCCTGTGGATTCCCAGGGATTACCTTGAAGGTTCCCTGGAATTCTACATCTTGAAAACAAGAGGTCTGTTGGACTTGTTGCAAAAAGCATTACTTAAAAATTGGATTTTTTTGTGGATTATTAAATTTTGATTATTTTTTTAACAAGCAGAAAGCAAGGACTGTGTCAAAGAGATAATCTGGGCTTAACGGGAACAAAACACAAGCTTCCTACTTTTGGCAGCAGCGTATAAAAGATTAAAAATCCTAGTATTTGGATGTATTTTTTTGAGCTTTTAGCCGCTACATTGGAGCATGGGTTTGGGAATGTTCAGTACAGTGAACGTTGGGTTAAACTTACTTACTGAGAATTCGCTTTTGTCAAAACAGCTTTTGTCAGTCTGAGTGCTTTAGCTTGTAAAATAAAATCCTAATAAGAATTTAATGGTTCCAGGGTAAATTAAATCCTAAGTTCCTCTCCTGTTTTGTTTGGCATGGCTTGGAGACCAGAATCTCATGTTTTCCTTTATAAGTGTTAATCATGATGGAGCATAAAAGCACAAAACAAACAAAAACATCTTGGGAGTTAAAATACAGTATTTGGTCACATCAAAAGGCCCATAATTGCTTTCTGTAGCATCTCAGTCCAGCATTCAAATCTTGCATCTAAAAAAAATTTTGTGTGTTTTCTGCTGGGGGGGGGGATGGCTATTAAAAATAATTAGGAAATCCTAATTTATCCCTGTTCACTGGTGGATGCTGTGTGATTTTTAACAAGAAGCTTGTACCTGTGCTGACATTCCCAATGTAAGAAGATTCTTTTTTTCTAAGCAGATTCTCTACCTCTTGTGTAATGTTGCATGTCCTCATGCTCTGGTGTGCTGAAGGACCTGGAAAGTTTCTAAACTCTGATGCCTTTGCTCTTTGTGAGAAGCAGCTAGTGTCAGATGTAGTAGTTGAAATCATTTTCATGCTTAATCAGTAGGAAAAGCTTGCTGATACAGTTAAACTTTAACTACAAATATCCAAACCAGTGAACCAAAAGTTAATTTTGACTTGTTACCACTCATACAGAAAGCAACTGGTATTGTCAGAGTATCCACAGAGCGTGTGTGTCTGCCCCCAAGACATTTCAAGCACAGATGGTGTGTGGAAGAGGGGGAGTACGTGTGTGGTTTCTCGGATAAAGCCATAAGGCATAACTGAGAGAAGACTTTAAGTTGTTTGACTTCTACTCTAAAGGGCTTGTAGCCTCTGTTGGTCTTTTTTTCTGTCCAGCGTAGGCTGGTTTTCTGGCTTCACATTAATAAATAAAATGTCTCATTTGGTTCCTAAACTAGATAGCTATCACAGTTAAAATTTTGCTTTCATTTTTTTATTTGGTTCAGGTTGGAAGTGACCTTAAAGATCATCTAGTTCTAACACCCCTGCTGTGAGCAGGGACACACATACACCCCCCCCATTAGACCACGTTGTTCAAGGCCCCATCCAGTCAAGTCTTGAACACTTCCAGGGATGGGGACATCCACAACCTCCCTGGGCAACCTGTTCCAGAATCTCAGCACCCTCAGACTTCCTTCTGACTTCCAATCTAAACCTCCCCTCTTCCAGCTTGAAACTGTGTCCTACCACTATAAGCCCTTGAAAGCTGGGGAGGGGCTGTTTCCCTGTAACCACCTTCAGATACTGGAAGGGTGCTATAAGATCTCCCTGGAGTCTTCTCCAGGATAAATGGCCCCAACTCTCCAGCTTGTTCCCATAGGAAAGGTGCTCCAGTCCTCAAATCATCCTCGTGGCCTCCTCTGGACATATTCCAACAATTCAGTATCTTTCTTGTGTTTGGGGCTCCAGAACTGGATGCAGTACTCCAGATGGGGTCTCATGAGAGCAGAGGGGGAGGATCACCTCCCTTGACCTACTGGTTATGTTTCTCTTGATGCAGCCCAAGATGCTGTTGGCGTTCTGGGCCACAAGCAAACATTGCTGGCTCATGTTGAGGTTTTTCATTGACCAACACCCCCAAGTCCTTAAGGCTGGTCTCAATCTGTTAGAGCATCCAGCCTGTATTTGTACCTGGGATTGCCTTGACCCAGGTGCAGGACCTTGCACTTGGCCTTGTTGAATCTCATGAGGTTGGCACTGGCCAGCCTGTCCAGGTTGCTCTTGGATGGCCTTCCCTTCACTGTGTCCACCGTACCACACAGCTTGGTATCATCAGCAGACTTGCTGAGGGGGCAGTCAGTACCACTGTCCATATCACCAACAACCTCTCTCGTGGCAGGACTGCATCAGTCATGAATGCCCATATGTTTCTATGTGGTGGCTACACTCCTCTCTAGGGGCTGATGTCATTCATCTAGTTATAGAATCACAAACTGAGGTCCCTTCCAAGTTAAATCAGAGATCATCTAGTTCCAACCCCCCCTGCCATGGCTGGGGATACCTGTCACCTGTACAAAGCTCGGTCCAGCCTGGCCTTGAATGCTTACAGGGATGGAGCAGCCACAACCTCCCTGGGCAACCTCAGCACCTTCACAGGGAGGAATTTCTTCCTGAGATCTAATCTAACCCCTCCTTTAATTTGAAACCACCTTCCTTGTCCTATCAATAGATGCCCTTATAAAAGTTCCCCTCTATTCAATGTTGATAAGCTACACCTTCTCCCTTCAGGATGACCTGTTGGTTTTGCCTGGTATCTTTTCCCCCACTTTCTCTTACACTTTTTACTAGATGCTGCATAAATTTGAAATAAAGCAGCTTTCTGTGCCAACAGACATTGTGTGAGTAGCCTCGTGTGCGGTTCATGTCCTCCTCTGTAGATGGGAATCCATTTGCTTCACTTTCATGACTTAGTAGGAGGCAAGATGGATGCTTTGATGTAGATGACAGGGACAACTAAAATATATGATGTTTCATTTGCAGTTTTTGCACATTCTGAACACAGTAACTGGTAAATTCCTGTCTTGGAACAGGAACATCAGCATTCCAGTACACTGTAGACCTGGAGAATAGAAGCTCTGGGAGACCTTAGCGTGGGCCATTCAGTGCTAAAGAACAGTGGGGAGGGACTTTTCCACAGGGCCTGTTGCAACAGGACAAGGGGTGATGGTTTTAAAACTGAAAGAGGAAGATTCAGAATGGGTAGAAGGAAGATATTCTTCCCAGTGAGGCTGGTGAGACCCTGGCCCAGGTTGTCTAGAATGGGCTGAGAAAATACATCCCTGAAACCATTCCTGGTCAGATCTTGGGGCTCTGAGCAATGTGCTATAGTTGCAAGTGTCCCTGCTCACTGCATGGGGTTTGACTGTATGAGCTCTGAAGGTTCCTTTCAACCCAAACCAGTCTGTGATTCTGATGCTATTGGAAAGTACTTCTTAAAAGTACTTCAACTCTTGAGGAATTCAGACGCTTGTGTGACCACAAAATGCTGGCTTATTGTCCTGCCTCAAAATATGCTCAGAATGTTAGGGAAAAGCTACCTCTCAGCTGTCTGTCTGAGCAAAACCTGTATTTTTTAAGGCAGACTATGTAAGTGGTATGAAAGCATCAGTGTAAGTCAGACTTTCTGCCTCTTAGAGCTGGAAGCTGGTGATAATGTTGTACGTGCTCTGGAAACGTGGCTGTAGTATAAAGATGGATCAATATGTTTTGGTAGGGTGAAAGCAGTCCTGTCATGTCCCACTGAAGCAGTTCAGATGAGCAGGGCCCTGTACATCTTGAGGTTTGCTGGTCTTTGTCAGCACCATACCTTGAACTACGACTGTGTCAAAAGTGATTATTAAAAGCTTTAGTTGGAGAAGACCTCTAAACTCAGAGACCAACAGCTAACCCAGCACTGCCAGGTTCCCCACTAATCCCAGTCCCTCACCTTCCATCTCCATGGCTTTGCAACCCGTCCAGACATGAGGACTCCCCCACTGCCCTGGACAACCTTTTAGCTGAAGAAATGGTTCATTGTGTCCACCCTAAACTGATGCAGTTGAGGCAGACTTCCTCTCATCCTTTCACTTGTTCCTTGGGTGGAGAGACTGACCCCCACCTCGCTCCAATCTCCTGAAGTTCAGGGAGTTGTGAAAATGAGGTCTCATCTGAGCCTCCTTTTCTCCAGTTAAACCTCCACAGTTCCCTCAGCCACTCCTCAGAGGACTTGTGCTCCAGACCCTTCCTTACCTCTGTTACTCTTCTCTGGACGCACTCTAGCCCTTCAGTGCCCTTCTGGGAGCAAGTGAGGCGACTAGAACTGACCTCATGATCTGAGGTGCGGGGGTCTCACCAGGGCCAAATGACAGCTTCTTTACTTAAAAAAAAAAAATAAATGAAAATCAAACAACAAGTTGTTGGCTGTGTGCAGCACCCCTCTGCTTCTGATAGAGCCATTCTGCAGTAATAACCAACTGATTCAGCAAATCCTTTTACCACACACTTATATCCTGACAGCATGTTCAAGTTTATTTAGCTGCATATTAATTGCACCCAGGTTTAGCGCGCTGTGACCTTTAAAGCTCTGCTGAATCACAGGCGCCTCTGCATCACTGTCTCCGTCTTTTGTCAAGCTAGAAAATGTTTGGAGGAAGCAGCACTTAGGGAATCACCTCAAATGGTTCAAAGGGGAGGAAAGCAAATGCTGCTGAACAAAGACATGTTTGCTCCAAGGCTGGAAAAAGGCTTTAAAAGCTTCTTCTAGAGTCCTGCCTAACCTCTGACTCAGGGTCCTCTTAATGGAGATGAAGTCTGTGGGGAGCTCAAAGCCTCAGGTTGATCAGTGTCATAGATGGAGTTTTATGCTTGTAATGTGTTTCTGGAAATCATTTGCTGGAGATCAACGCCAGTATTGAACAGTTCATTTCTGAGTAATAACTGCTAACACTAAGTTACTTGCCCATTGCCTGTGGAACATCTCTCAGCCTGTTTATTAAAGACGGAAATTATTTTAAGGTTTGATAAAGTTGAAGAAACTACTGTTTCAAGTCTGGGCATGCCCTGTTGCTCTCATTGTTTACGGTGTGGGAAGGGGAACCCTTTTGATCATCTCAGTAATTCTCTGAAGCTGGGTTCATTAAGGCTGCCTCAGATTAACCCCCTTATCCTGAAACAGCAAAGTTATTTGTGAGCCACCTACACAGCTCTCAGTTACTCCTGATCCTGGCAGTGTGTCTCAGTGGCTTAACCATTGTATTGTAATTACTGAAAGCAGAGTGTTTCAGTCAAAGTTTTATATTTAAAACTTTCATAGCAGCTTTTTGGGTTCCTGTAATGGTGTCTAGATTCTCTGGAGAAGGCTGCCGACAGAAGGCATCTGCCAAACCAGTTCTGGTGGTTGCCACAGTAGAGTCAGCTACAGGTCCAGCTGGTGCAGTTTCTCATGAAACTGGTTCTTGTACGCAATTAATTCTGTGGCTGCTCAAAATATAAATTACTTTGCCCCAAAAAAAGGGATCCAAATGGTCATGATCTTTCTTTTTGATTCAGACACATGAATCTCTGCATAGAATCATTTACACTAGAAAAGACCTTTTAAGGTTGAGTTTAACCATAAACCCAGCTGTCCCAAGGCCACAGCTAAACCACAGCCTTAAGCTCCAGATTTCCACCGCTTTGAAACGCAGCCGGGGATGGTGATTTAACCACCTCCCTGAGCAGCCTGTTCCAAGGCGTGATGACCCTTCCCAGGAAATAGTTTTTTCTCATGGCCAACCTCAGCTTCACCTGGTGCAACTTGAGGCCATTTCATTTTGTCCTGTAACGTTGTACAGTGTTTCCTGACCTAAGCTTAGGATTTCTGGTCAATCCCTCTTTTTTGACTTGTAGGCTCAAGGACTAATTTAGGATTAGCAAGTGACCTGATGTTAATGGGACATGGAGCAGGGAGAAAATGTCACTCCTTGAGTGCTCTTACTTATGCCCTGGTGAGCAGAACTAGAACACACTTGCACATCAGTTGAGCACTAGAGTTGTAGAATCAACCTTACAAACTGTTTACATGTTACAGTGAAGTCCACAATTTGCGTTGCAGGGATTTGACTGGTTTTATTAATACTTTGCTTCTCCTTCAGAATTTGGGTTTATCAGACTAAACGCAGTGGATGACTTGCACCTCTCTGAATCCTCCCTTTTTGAATGAGTGTCTGTTGTGCTAAGCTTAAAGTTAGTGGGGAAAAAGTCTCTGTGGGTGGGTGTTAAGCAGATTGTAAGGTGAAAATACATCTTTTAACTGTGGAAAGCAGGAAATAATGTATGAGAAGGCTTCTCTCAAAAGATCAAGTGAATATTTACCTTTGGCTTGACTGGAGTGGTTTTATTGCCTTGTTACTTCTGTGGCTTTGGCAGACCTGTGTAGTTCTTTTATTTATTGATTTTTTTTTTTCCCCGTCTTTTTCCACCTAATAGATTTTGTCTGAAATGTGTGTGTGTGTGTCATCTTTTTATCTGCTGCTGCTAATTTTCTAGGGAGCAGCCAAGTTTCTTGAAGGTGCTTTGAAATTTACTGTTTGTGTAATGTTGCAGAGGACGGTGAAGAGGTGCCAGAGTTTCAGGTGTCTGGGAAAATCGGAGCAAAGAAGCAGAGGAAATTAGAAGAGAAACAAGCCAGGAAAGCACAGAGAGAGGTAAGGATTTCCTGCCACGTAGCAGAGCCTGAGCGGCATTCAGCAAAGCACCAGTGGTGACCAACATCCCAGAAAGGCAAAAGCAGTGCCATCACTACACCACTTTTGTTTCAAAAAATATAAACTCATGTTTTTATCACAATAATTCTGGAAAATGATGTAGTCTTGTCTTTCTGTTGGGTTCGCTGTATTTTCGTGGTGGGGAGAGAGGAGTTAAACTCTTGAATGTTCTTTATTGGATGTTTCCACTGCTTAATGTCAACGTGGTCTCTTCTGCAAAACACCCTGTGGTAATACTGAGTCTGTGACCAGCACTGTGGGCAGTTCAGAGCCACAGTTTCATGTGATAACACTGTGCAAAAACTGTTTTGTCATTACTTTCTATATTATTTCTCTCTAATGAGACATTTTTTTTGTGGAAAATGTGAGTGAAGTTGGGGGAGTGAGGAATCTGGTGTTTCATTTAAAAACTTGCAGATTTTTATTTTCCCACGTCAACAGATAAATTCCTCTTTTTTGCTGAAACATTCAAAGCCACATGTCCCATTTGAATGTTGCCTGCTTGTTCTCTGAGTGTATTTTTCAAGTTCTATGATACTGCAGAGACTAAAGACAACTTAAATAAATTCCAAAACAGTACACTAGGTATTTTAATTTATTCCCCACCTTTTTGCAACAGTCTCTTTGCACATTTGGTTTTAAAACAACTAATAAAATTATTTCTAGTGACCAGTGCAACTTTATTTAGTTTTAAAGGATTCTGCCCAGATTTATGATAAATTTGGACTTGGCTCTTCAGAGTTTACATTCCTCTGTCCTTAGAGTCTATTCTAACTATTTAAGGAAAGAGAAGTGTAATGTCATGGCACAATAGTACTTACTGTCACTGTGCTAATAATTTCATATGCACTTACCAAACTTAAACCCTTATTGAGATACAATCTCAATGTTATTGAGATGCAAATGAGAAGAGTAATTTCTGCATTTGTCATCATGTTTAGGCTGAAGATGGATGGTAAGTTACATTATTACTACTTTTATTTCTTACCCTTTCTACTGTTTCCTTCCAGCATGCATCCAGCAACAGAGTAAGAACCCCCTACCATGGAATCACAATACAAAATTAAACTGTGCATATTTGGGAAGAGTAAAGCTTGGCTTGCATTATGTGTTTGGGTTTTTTTAGGCTGAAGAAGCAGAGAGAGAAGAACGGAGAAAGCTTGAGTCAAAAAAAGAAGAGGAAAGGCGGAAAGAAGAGGAGAGAATACAGCTTGAGGAAGAACGCCAGGTGGGATTGGTTGTGTTTCTAGATGAAAATTTTCAACCAGGTTTGCCTTGGGAGTTTGCTTTTACATGTGTTCTGTAATCAGCAGAACTCCCCTTGCTTTTAATTACTGTCTGTTGCATTTTTAATTAGAGTTTTTGTCACGATTGCTCCGTTTTGTCTAAATAACAGCATCTCTCACTTATTTTGACTGTAGTTCCCAGCTTTGCTCCTCCAAGTGCTTGGCAGGAGTGAAAACAGCTCCAAATATCAATACACACACACATATAGCAGCCAGCACCCACCCACGGGTGAGTCTAGGGCTAAAGGAAATCTCATCTCCTGGTAGTGATCTGCTGCATGCCACAGTGACAGATTGTTTGGTTGATTTGTTATGTTGACAAACAGAAGCTGATAAAGTTGGGTGTTAGTTTGCCTGGGTGTTCTTTAAGAGCAGGTAGGTGAAGGAAGGAGTCATAGCTGTTACAAGAGGAATTTGGGAGTTGAGTCATCACAAAACCAGAGAATAGTGTACCAGAAGGGATCTCTGGAGACCATCTGGTCTTTCATCCTTGTTCAAACAATGTCCAGAGCAGGTTGCATAGAGCTCTGACCAGCCCAGCTGGGAGTGTCTCTCGAGGTAGAAGATTACACCTGGAAACCAGCAAGGCAGAAAGTAAAAGACATCAGCAGCCCATTCTGCAACTGTTGTATAAAATTATATAATTTTATTCTAATTATACAAATTTCCATGTGCTTCACAATGAGAGAAATGCATGCGTAGGTGTGTGTCAGCATCAGTGACCCAGAAAAACAGGTACTGTGCAGTGGAAATGCTTTTATTGAATACTTACTTCAGAGCTGCTTTGTGTATCTGTGTATTCAATATTGTATCGGTGCTACTGGCCAAGAACTTGGGATGAGGTTTTTGCATGCGGGTGCTTGAGTAAGTTGAATGGTAGCTTTGCAGTGTCGTAGAGGTAAGGACCAAGGTGTTCTGCACAATCCTGTGCTGAAAATTACCATCCCAGGGAAGCATAGCCCCCAGCTTTCAGTGGGAATTTTTGCAGGGTACTTAAACATGCCTAGAAATTCTCTGGTTTTAGCATGGAGATTTGTTTTCATTCATTCTAAGCACAGGTTGTATAAGTGGAGGCTGTTGCTGGTAACGTTTTAAAAGAGACGATTTTTCTTCTGCATTGTGGGCATGAAGATGAATTTGAAAATACTTTTTCCACATGCAGATTTTATCCATGAGATCTTCTGTAGATTGTGCATTTACCTCTGAGATTATATCCTCCCTCAAATCCTTTATCTTATGAACTCTTTTGTTTACTTTTTATCACTAAAACAGTCCTGAATTTCAGATATCAAAATGCATGAGGAGAATGTGAGAGCTACAACAGGATACACAGTATTTGATTTGTAAAGCAATCTGAAAAGCCTTCCAGGGGACCAGTTATTCCACAGTTACTTTTCTGAAGAAGATGAACACTTTTAGGAGTAGCTGGTAGTGGTAATCACTGGAACTTGGGGGAAGCTCCCCTCCAGCAATTTATTGTTCCATTATATCATTTTCTCCCCGTTCACCTATTTATTTTATATTTCAAACATTTTGTGTGAGGTTCAGGGAATTCAGTATCCTTGAAACCTTGAACAGTTGGTTGAAATGAACCAAATTATCCCAGAACTTTGAGGGATTTATGAGGGCACATTGGTGGGCCATGATCTCAAGTTGCACAAGGGCAAGCTGAGGTTGGACATTAGGAAACACTTCTTCATGGAAGGGGTTATCAGGCCTCGAAGGAGGCTGTCCAGAGAGGATTTTGAGTCGCCATCCCTGCACGAGTTTCAAAATCATGGAGATCTGGTGCCATGGTTTAGCAATGACCTTGAAACAGTTGGGTTAATGGCTGGACTCAATGACTTTAAAGGTCTTTTCCAGCCTAAGCTGTTCTGTCAGAAGGAAGTTCTTCACAATGAGGGTGGTGAGACACTGGAACAGGTTGCCCAGGGGTGCTGTGGATGCCTTGTCCCTGGAGGTGTTTAAGGACAGATTGGATGGGGCCTTGAGCAACTTGGTCTAGTGGGGGGTGTCCCTGCTCATGGCACGGGGGTTGGAACTAGATGATCTTCAAGGTCCCTTTCAATTTGAACCATTCTGTGAATCTATAATTATGTGATTTCTGCAGGTACAGCAGTAGTGGCAAGTGGATGTATGGTATACATGAGAGCTGAAGTGATGAGCAAACTCCAAACTAATGCAACCACCTTTGTTAGCTGGATTTCAGCTAAACCTTTCTTTATCTCTCACTCCCAAGAAATGCTTCCAGAATTGGTGTGAACTTCTGTGAATGCTGAGATTGGCTTTGTATAAGAGACAGTTTCCTTCAGCCCCAAATCCCACTGAACAGCAGCAGCAGGCAATTCCTGTACCGTTAAATACCATCTAAAGGTTTGTCAGACAGTGAGGGAAGACAAATATATCGAGGAGGATAGAAAGTCAAGTAGCAGTCTGCAGATCTTCTAGAAATTCCCCAGAGTCAATCTTTGATAAAGTCATTGGGGCTGTTAACCCTTTTACACTCCAGTATTTGAAATACGGAGTCTAGGGAAATTCTCGAGGCACATAAAACCCCATTTTCTTTTATAAGCCAATGGATAGCTCTTGCCAGTTATTTTGGGGCCACTCTCCTCAAGGCTGTACCTTCAAGGGACTAAAGTCTTGCATATTCTTGAGGAAGATACTCCATTGGTTTTATTTAAATGTATTTGCATGCATATATAAATAAAATGTGGTCATCCCTTAGCTTCAGCATTGCAAACTAGATAATGTATTTTTAAATTCGAGTTTCCTTTCCAGTGTTCTGATGACCTGATTGGCTGCATGTGTGAGGAAGCTCCTTTATAATTGGCATTTGCTTCAGCTCTGCTTTACCCTGGGGATTTCCCTTTCATCTCTTGGAGTTTTTTAGTGGTGAGATGGTTTACAACTGACACCTTATCAATGAGAGCGAACTTCCTCTGATGCTGCAGAACATCGTCTTCATACAGAGTCTTGCAGGTTGCTCACATAAGATCTTTTGGGGTTTTTATTTTCCCATGTGCCCAGGGATTTTTGTAGGTTTTACTGACCTCAGCCCACCTTTGCGCTCAGGAGGCTGCTAGTGTTCACAGTTATCACATTTCTCTACTAAAACTGAGTTGTGTTGCTGTAAATCCCTAGCACAGTGGATGGTAGCTTGATACAGTAGAGAAGCTACTGGTCTTTGTTTAACTGTTGTGAAATAAAAGGCTGCAGCAGGAGCAGGGTTGGTGTTTGTTCACCGTTGCCTTAGCACAAGGTCTTTGTTCCTCAAGCATGGCTGAGTTTGCAGACTGGGGCAGTTTTGTTTAGGCTTTCAGTTTTGCCTTTAAGTGCTTCAATAAAGAATTATTTGGATCTTCAGAGCTATAGGAAAGAAGGGTGGAGCAGTGATCTCAGGGGTCCTCTGGAAGCTTCTGAGAAGGAAGACCCTGAACTTTGTGCTCTCTGATATTTGATCACATTAGAATAGGCACCAAGTTTTAAAATGTTGATTATTCATAGAGTTGTTTAGGTTGATGATCTCTCTTTTGAGGTCATCTTGTTCCACCTCTTACTAGGCCAGGTTTTCAGCTGTTATTTTACTTTGTTAGCACTACATCAGCGTAACATTCATGCAGACTGAACATTCCACAAGGATGTTATCTGGCCCATGAACCTCACAGCATTGGGCACATGAGGACACTTCTCACTCTGCATGGACCAGCTGCAAAGAGAGAGAGAATGTAGCAGGTGGTGGTTGAAGGGTGCAACATTTGCTTTCCCTTCCTCACCAGCAATGAGATCTCTTTAACTGAGCAGCCTGATAAGCTGCCTCTAAATGATTTGTTTGTCAGCAAGTTGTTCCTTTATCTGATTTGGAGGAGAGTTGGCACAGCACACAACGAGCAGCTTCCTCACTGGGAAAGCTGCTTAGACACAGCTCTCAGGAAAGCTCCTTACTCTGCAGACCAGTATCTGTTAGTCCAAGTGTCACCTTAAATGGATTAGTGCACCAAAAGCTAGAAATGATGGTTTGGTATCTTTGTGCTGGACTGTACTGTGAAGGTCCTCACCCTTGGCTAAAAATAGTGAAGCATGATAAACCTCAAAGGTTGTGATCTGTCACCCAGCCAGAACAGGGTGGTTACTCATGCAGTGTCCCGAGACTCCAGAGCCAAGATTGCTTACAGCTGTAGGTATAAATGAGTTTTGAAGATACTGTGGATGAAAGATTGGACTCTTGTACAGCTGGAACAGTTTTTTTATGTCATGGAAGTAATCATCAAGATCAAGGGAAGAGACAAGTAGAAGATAACACCTGATAATAGTTTCACAAAAAATCCAGGTCCTCGGTGGGCAGGGTGGGATGGAGGAAGCTCAGTGGAAAGAACATGGCTTAGTGGTGGCCTGGCAGTGCTGAGTTGAAGGTTGGACTTGATAATTAAAGAATCATCAAAGTTGGAAAGGACCTTAACATCAAGTCCAATCTTCAGTCCTACACCACCGTAACCACTAAACCATCATCTCATCTGAAAGTGCCACATCTGGCCATTTTATAAACTATTACCGGGATGGTCACTCCACCACTTCCCTAGGCAACCCAGTCCAATACTTCACCACTCTTTCTTTGAAGACGTTTTTTCTGATACCAAATCTAAGCTTCCCCTGGCACAACTTGACCCCATTTCCTCTGGTTCTGTCTCTAGTCACTAGGGAGAGGAGGCCAACACCCATCTCACTACAACTTCCTTTCAGGTAGTTGTAGAGAACAATAAAGTCTTAAAGTTCTCTTCCAACCAAAGAGATTCTGTAATTCTGTGAAGGACTGGGGCTGCCCCGGGTCCAGTATAGGAAGTTATAAGGTGTCTCCCAGAGTGCTGGAGATCCCCAGACTGCAGGACCTAGAAGCTCATGAGTCTCTAGCACACAGGGTGCCTGCCACCCTGCATGAGACTGACAGCAAGCCAATCCAGCAGTGATGATGTGGATGTTTTGTTAGAAAAAGGAGGAAAGTTTTGAGTGATTAATTATTCCCCACCCACCCCCCAAATATGTGGGAGAATTTGTTCCTCACACTCAGAGTAAACTGGTTCATAAAAAAATCTTTACACAGTAGCAAGCCCCCAGTTTGGGTAACATTTTGATGAGTGAGGAGAGAATCAAACCTGCTTTTATAAAATGAACCAACAGTTGAAGGTGAGCATCCGCAGCTACCAAATTTCCATGATGCTGGGATTTCCCCAGCACCCCACCCATGGTTGAAGGGAGGTGGCCTAGCGATTATCTCTACTCTGAGCCACATGCTTTACCACTTCATGGCAGTTAGTGAGCTCAGGATGAGGAGGGGTAAAGCAATCTGACTACCTAAGATGTTGGTCTTTAATTGCTATTTGAACCCAGTGAACTCCATGTGACTTGCAGAAAACTCAGTTCCATTAGCAGACCCCAGGTGTTGCCATGCTGGGGTTCTGCAGGCAAACAGACAGTTTTGTGCAACCTGCCTAAATTTGACCCTGTGTCTTCTGTGCAGCTGCTGCATGACCTGAGCATGTGAAAGCAGAGTGGTAGTGTGATAGTGAAAATAAAAGAGCTGAGGAGACAGCTTCATTTTGCTATGTTCTCCCTGCTCAGCTAACCATGGCTCTTGCTGGTTACTTCTACTAGGGCAGTTGCTGTAGAAGCATAAACCAATTTAGGTTGGAAGACAACATAGAGATCATGTAGTTCCAACCCTCTGCCATGGGCAGGGACACCTCTCACCAGACCAGGTTGCCTAGAGCCTCATCCAACCTTGAACACTGCCAGGGATTGAGCAGCCACAACCTCCCTGGGCAACCTGTTCCAGTGCTTCAGCACCCTCATGGGGAGGAATTTTTCCTCAGATCTCATCTAAATCTCCCTTCATTTAGCTTGAAACCATCCCCCTTGTTCTATCACTAGAGTCCCTCATAAAAGGACTCTTTTCAGCTATCTTGTACCCCCTTCAGGTACTGAAAGGCTGCTATAAGGTCCCCCTCAAGCATTCTCCAGACAGAACCACTGCAATTCCCTCTGCCTTGTCTCCATGTCCAAACTGCTATAGCCCTCTGATCATCCTTGTGGCCTCCTCTGGACTCACTTTTGACAGCTCCATGTCCATCTAATATTGGGGACTCTCTTTTTGTCTTTTTCACAGTTTGGTTAAATACTTTCTCTACAGATCAAATCGTAGGTGGGTGAGTTTAGATAGTGGGTGGGTTTAGACACTGCAGGAAGTGTCTGGGATTTTTAGTTCTTGGATGAGAAAGCTTCTGGAAATGGTGTTATGGATCAAGAAGAAATGGCCTCAGGTTGCTCCAGTGGAAGTTTAGCTTGGACGTTAGGAGGAACTTCTTCCTGGAAAAGGTTATTGGGCCTTGGAACAGGCTACCCAGGGAGAGGGTTGAATTGCCATCCCGGATGTGTTTCAATGCAGTGAAGATCTGGAGCTTAGGGCCATGGTTTATAATGATTTGATTTAATGACTTTCAAAGATCTTTTCAATCCTGAACTGTTCCATGACTCTATCGAGGAGCCTACAACCACCAGGAAACATGAGGCTTTGAGGACTGATGCACTTCAGCTACATAAGCAGCACCTCAGACAATGAGGTTTATTATCAGACAGATGTTTATTATAGCATCAAAATTTAGACTCTAAAACAAACTCGTGATAACTTTTAGGGAAGGTGCAAAAGAGGAGCTGGCTGCTGGGTGCTTTGCCAGGTTTGCAGGAGAGGTACTTTTCTGCATGTGTTGGAAATGAGAGTACCAATAGCAGTATGCTGGTGTGATTGAATAAACCAGAATAATTTAATAGACTTTTATTTAGTATAATTGAATTTAGTAGAATTTTATTTAATAGGCTTTTATTTAATAGAACTAAATGTAATAGAATTTAATTGAATGGAATTGAATTAAATGGAATTTAATTGTTCCTCAAATGAGTGAGGAAGACAGGAATGACTGTTACTCATTTATTGTTAGACCTTCCAGAAACTTGAAAATATTTCTCAGTTATTGTTGCTCTAGATTGTAAATGGAACACTGCATTCTGTTCTCTCTTGGTTTTAAGAGCACAATCTAGAAATTATTTGCCAAAGCAATTTTCATGTTTCATGATTTGTTTTTTCTCATTTCAAATCCTGTTGAATTACAACCTCTGTAATAGACCAGGGGGAGAACCTTATTCTTGTTTTTCCAAGATCAAGATTAAATTTAATTCTTATACAAGAAAACAGTTGCTGCCACTTCCAAGTGAAATATGGTCGTATTGTTCTTGGCACCTGTAGCACTTATAAGGAAAAAAAATCTCCTGTTTGCCCTCAGCTAATAACCATTGTGGTGATGACTGACCCAGAAAATGGTCTTGTTTTGTCTCAAAGGTTTCCTCAGGTTCTAGGGTTTTTTTTTGTGAGACAGCCGTTTGGAAAAAGGGGTTTACTGTGCACATACAATAAGTGCCTTTTGGTCCTCTTTTTTGTCACGTTTGTGTGTTGGCATCATTCCTTCTCATGACTTTCTGGGGATTTGATTTAACCCATCTGGGACCAAATATACCCTCCTCATATTTTATTGAAGAGCACCCTGTAGCGACAAAAGGATGACACGGGACTCGGCAGTATGGCAGGGGGCCTGCCAAGGGAGGCATGGAGGTATCAGAGGCATCCGAGGTACTGGAGGCACCCGAGGCATCCCGAGGGCTGGCCACGCCTGCCTTTTATTGGCATGTACCGGCATGCGTGAACATAGGATTGGTGCCCACTAGTTGTGGCACTTTGTAATGGACTACCTGGTTGCCCCTCCTGGTTGGTCACATGTATGCTTATGTAGAAGGTTATATAAGAGGTTTTGGCTTCCGGCCCTACTCTACCCCTGGCCTCCGGCCACGCGCTATATCTGGGTCATGGTGTGCCAATCTCCCAGGGTGCTTTGGGAGGAATATTCCCTCAGCACCCAACTAGTCCATCCCCATTTCTGGTACCTTCCTGGTTTTGGTGTTACATGGCATCATTTTCATATGGACGATTATACTTAATGACCCATTAGTTTCTCTTCTTGGAACAAGCAATGTTCTCCAATCATTCAGGGAAGCAATTTCCTTTTTCCTGCCAAAGATGCAGCATGGCAAGCAGTTAGAAATTAGTAAGTCATGTAGATCTGGAGCTTAGAGCCATCATTTAGCGGTGGCCTTGTGGTAATGGTTAGACACAATGATCTTGAAGGTCTTTTCCAACCTAGATAATTCTCTCATTCTGTATTCAAAGTATTACAGAATGTATTGGATTGGAAGGGACCTCCAAAGGTTACCTAGTCCAACCCCCCTACAACAAGCAGGGGCATCTCTAACTAGAACAGATTGCCCAGAGCCCTGTCAAGCCTGACCTTGAATGTCTGCAGGGATGGGGCCTCCACTACTGTTCTAGACACCTGTTCCAGTGATCCACCACCCCCAAGTTAAAGAACTTTTTCCTAGTGTTCCATAATTATTCTTTAAGAGATTGATTTCTATGCTGACAGTAAAAGATTGTTAGCAGGACTGTAACTGATATTTGAAGAATTTGTTCTAAGTTGTAACAAACCTCGGCAATGTGAGAGCAGCCAGAGATTAGTCAAACCAAGATGCCATTGTACTGCACAAGCATTAATTACTCTGTTGAAGAAACCATCATGTAAGAAAACTCTTTTCTTGTGTGTGAAGTGGTTTAGAGAAGAGCAAATCAAATTTTTGAAAGACTGTCATGGAAAGCTGCAAATTGATGAGGTCCCAGTAAAAAAAAAAGTAGTCCTTATTTGAGACAATTTTTGATTAAACTATCACATTCCAAAACTTCTACTCGCATTTTTGCTGGTGTGGATATGAGGCTGCTCTACATATCCAAGGGGGCATTTTCACATTTTCTGTAACCTTTATCTTCTACATTTTCTATATCTATTTTTTTCTCATGTTTTGTATTTTCTGTACTCTTATTTTTGAGGCATTCCTTTCAAGGTAGGTGAAAAAGTCTTTTTGTAGCAAATGATTAAAAGCATAGGCTGTAGGTTTTGGTTAACAATCAAACATGTAAAAAAACACCTCTTTACTACAGTTATTTACTACTACTTGTTTTCTATGCCTAGAATATTTCATACACTTCATTACATTCCACACAGACATTATTTGCTTGTATGTGGTAAAAAAGATACTCAGAATTCATTTGAGGTCAACACTTTCCCACCCCCAGATGGACTGCACTGTAACTCCACTGCTCTCTGTGACCACTCTCCGTGTACACCAGTGCATGTCTGAGCAGAACTGGGACCAGTTACTGCAATTGTGGACATTGCACCAAAGTGCAGTTAGAGGCAGGGACTTCCTGTCACGGGACCTGCTGAAGAAACATTTACATGCAAATTTAAGCAAGCAGGTGGCTATATAAGTGCAGTTTTCTCCCCTGTGTCAGATCTCAGAGGCAGCCTGAGTGTCTTGTGTGCAAGCTGACACTACTCTGTGGGATGGCTGCTACCTTGAGGGTGACTTTGGAATTGAATGGTGCCAGCCATGAAGAACTTCGACTCATTTTAGAAACTTTCTGTCTGCTGTCTGACCTAGTAAAACCAGACAGCAGATACAGAGGATGCTGCTTCACTTAAAACTAAGCCTAACATGGGGAAGAGGAAACTGACCACTTGTCATCTTTTCCATTCAGGAGGAGGAGAAAAGAAAGGCAAAGGAAGAAGAAGAAAAGAGAGAGTATGAAGAGTACCTGAAGCTGAAGGAGAGTTTTGTAGTTGAAGAGGAAGGGGTCGAAGAGTCGATGACAGAGGAAGAGGTATGTTGGGCTGTTACTGCAGCTCCCTTTATCTTTGTTGGACTCACGCTGTCCTTACTGGGTTCTGCCTTGAGTAAAATGACCTTAAAAGTGGGAGTCAGCCGAAAGTTTTTGCTAGTAAAAGCTAAATGGTCTGTATGGGACAGGTTAACCTGAATTGTTTCCTGAGGAGTGCTACAGTCCCTCATTCCACACTCCTAGGAGTTGGTGGCAAATGCATATCACTGGAAATGAGTTTTCCCTTAATGTAAGGACTGAAATAACTCATCCTGGAATTCAAATGATCATTTACTGTTGTCACCTCTACCCTATCCATATACGGGGGGAGGAGAGCTGAAAGCAAGGCTAAATGTGGAGTTGGTAGTGCCCTGTATCTGGGTGCAGAGGGAATTCCTTAGTTTTGCTTTTATTTTTGTCCAGCAGAGCTGCTGTGACATCAAATGAAAAACCTGACTCTGGTCTTAAGTTGCTTCTGTTAAGAGAACTTACAGGACACAGCCTAAACTTTTGGAAAGCTTTTTGGGTTCAGTGTCTTGGGGGGGAGGGCAAGTGGTAGACACACAATACCCATCAAGATAAATTCCTCCGTGGTGCCAGGTTGTGTCTAGTGATGGCTAATTTTCGGGGATGTGGAGAAGAGCAAAATACATGTTTTATATTGCAAGTTCATTCACAAATGTGTGCTTGGCCTGTTAGAAGATCAAATCGTAGGTACATACTAAACTATTCTACTCTAGACATCCTTTCAGGCTAGTATATGTTATCGTCTGTGTTCCTTCAGCTACATGTCAAAGAAAAACTAATCTTCCAAGAGAACAGAGTTCCGCACTCAGAAGAGCTTGGCAGACAGCTGATGGTGCTGGATCTAAATCTAAGTTACTTTGGATAGGGCTGGGGGGTCAGAACATTAACGGCAGGCAATTTGAAAGTCCTCTGCAGAAACAAGCACAACTGCATGGTTCTTGGGAGACACTGGCCTTGCACAAGAAACGGACCCTCCCCTCTGCCCCACAGAGATCCAAGCATTTCAGTATCCTGTGCCAAGACTCTACCTCATGTTGTTGAGGCTGAAACTCACACTGAAAATTAAGGCCAAGCAGTTAATTAAGGCTGATTGATTTTCAGGCTTGCAGAGCAACTTGATCTCCTGTTAATTTAAATGCCCCTTGTTTGCTTTGCCTTTGAAAGTGGAGCCTCTTGTCTTGAAATGTCACATTTCAGGTGCATAATTCTGAGAAGCATCCACATGTGTCACGCAGCTGCTAGCTGCCCTTGACCATCTATCTGCCTGAGCTGCCTCCCTGAATCGCTCTGTGCTTTACCTCTGGTGCACAATGTCCTCTGTGCATGCACATAACTAAATCCATAACACACAGACTCACCCAGATGTGCTTATCTCAGGATATGTGGGCTGTGAAAAACAAAAAGATGCAAAGATTTCCTTTCAGAAAACACCCAAGCACAAATTGTTCTTGAGCCGCTTTCTGTCTTAACAGAATATTTATCTTAAATTCCTAGCTAAGATTAAATCTAGATATATTTTATTTTCCCTCAGTGTGGATGTTTAATGCATAAAGTCTAAACTTTATAAAGCAAAACGCTTTCTTAATACTTACTTAGCAAGACTGTGACGTGTTTCATGTTAATGGGTTTAAAATAATAATTGTTTTCCTTGCTGTACCCAGTCCCGCAGCTTCCTCATGGAATTTCTCGAGTATGTTAAGGTAAGAGACCACTGGTCTTTCTCCTCCTTCAGTATTGGTGTTAAAATACCTTTGTCAAACAGCTGAGTTGCAGAAAGAAGGGAAACCTTCCTCTTTGATTTACTTAAATATTCAACAAGTACCAAAAACAATACCTGAGATCAAGTCTGTGTCAGTTAGTTAACCACACCTGAGCAGGTCCCTGAGGGTTAAAATGGGTTGTAATTACAGTTCTCTCTTGGCTCTTTGGAGCAGGAATGTAGCTCTTAAGTAGTTTCCTAAGGTCAGGCCTTAATAAACTGTGCCTGATGAATCACCCCCAAGAGAATATGAAGAGTGAAGTTTGCTGTTGACTTGGATTTGGGATATTTCCGGGCTTTTGTTTGGGAACATCAGCTACTGATTTAGAAAACAAGTCTCTCCAGCTCAGCAGGAGGGCAAGTGGCTACACCACTGTGTATCCTGAAACACTGGTGTTGAGAAGGTTGACCCTGCTTCTCATACCATTTATTTTCTTGTTTTCATCCATACAGTTTGCCCTGTTGGCTTAATGCTTGGTCAGGGGTGTTTAAGGAGCACATAACAGGGTGTGTTAGTCCTCCCTTTCATCATAGTGTGCGGTTGTCTGTTTAAACGCTGTGGTGCACTCAGGAGGATTTACACTTTTGGTCTGTAAGAACAAGCACTTCTTTCTCCACTGTTGGTGTATCAGAGGTCAGATGCATTTTTCTTCTCTGTGTTATGCAAATCTTTTTTCCTCATTAATCCCTTTCCTCCTTTAATGGAGACTGGACTCTCACCTGACAGTGTTTGTAAAGAGCTTCCTGATAAACGGCCTTTCCAAAGAGGTAATTTGGAAATATCTAAACTAGTAGTACTCAGTGTTAGGATGTTTTTTCATTCCTGCAGCCCAAATGAAATTAGCCTCAGTTTGGTAACCAAGTCCCCAGCACAAGCCAGTCAGCTACAAACAGAAGCACCACTAAAAGTGGATGAGATAACCAAGTAGAGATTGGAAAAGCTGTTGATGACACTTCCAAGAGATCAAGTAAATCCACGGATCGATGACGCATCAGATGACATGTTTCATTTTGCAGCCATGCAGCATGTTCAGTATTCTGTTCTCCACAAAAGACATAGAGATTTCTTTTAAAGGGAGGCAAGTTCATACTGCCAATGTCTGTGAAGACCATACCTGGTTCTATTACTGTATGTGGAATTGACCTACATGGTTGGGATGATCCAGTTCACCCATTCTCATCTAAGGCTTTCAGGGAAGGGCAAAAATGTTGGCAAACAGTCTGAAGAACCAAACCTGTGAGGAGTGGTTGAGGGAACTGGGGTTGGTTAATCTGGAGAAAAGGAAGCTGAGGGGGGAGACTTTATCAGTTTCTACGGCTGCATGAAAGGAGATTGGAAAGAGGTGTGGGTTGATCTCTTCTCCCAAAGAACAAGTGACAAGATAAGGAAATGGCCTCAAGTTGCACCAGAGGAGGTTTAAGTTGGCCATAAAGAAAAATGTCTTTGTGGACAGGGTCATCAGGCCTTGGAAGAGGCTGCCCAGAGAGGGGGTTGAATTGACGTCCCTGGACATATTTCAGAATAGTGGGGATTCTGAGCTTGGGGCCATGATTTAGTGGTGGCCTTGGGACAGTAGGTTAATAGTTGGACTCGATGATCTTAAAAGCCTTTTCCAGCCTAAATGATTTAATGATTCTAAGCTGTGGATTAAGGAGTATGCTCTTCCTTTGCTGTGGAGCACTGGCTCTGCTGGCCCATGGAAATGGCACACTGCATTTTGTCCATCAAGCTGTTCTCACCCAGCTTGAACTGAAACAGCAAACCGCAATCAAAAGGAATACCAAAGGGCTTAGGTGCTTTTCCCCTTCCTGTGTCTTGGTTAAAGAAAAAAAATCCTGGTATCTTTGTTTCTGACAACAGCAGTGGAATTGTACCTAAACTTGAATCAGTGTGGTAAAATGTGGATGTGTTCATCTGTGAGAGCTGATCCTGTCTTTGAAACAGGAAGCATGTGGTGAAGTGTCTGCTTGCTCAGGACCTCACAATGCCATTGCATTTCAATGTGTATGAGGAACGCATCCCAATTCCACCCACCCTCTGGGCTCCTATTTGCAGCAGGATCTGTCTTGGAAAGCTTCCAGTGAACATGGTCATTGAGGGGGAAAAGCTTTAAGTGAAGGTTTAAATTCTGGTTTTCTCATTTCTGTGGCGTTGCACACACACCACCACCACCCCCCCATCTTTTTAAAAGAAGATATGACGAATCATGGCAGTTCCCAGCTCTGAGAACTGAATTCCATGGACTGGTTCCAAGTCCATGTATTCAGTCCATGATATTCAGTTCTCTAGCTTGGCTGCATCAAACTTCACAACTACTGACTGTGTGTGGTGCTTTTTGTCTGATTTTATTAACGTAAAAGACGCATCTGTTTCAGCCTCTCTATTTCTTCAGGGTTCTTACAGTGCTCTCTCAGGATCAGCTGTTAATCCATTTCTCACTTGAACTATCACATCCTGTGGGTCTTAACTGAACGGTTTTAAAGTTATTATCCATTCCAAATTCCTCATAAACAGTTAATTCTTACACTGCATCTAAACCAAGAAGTTTCTAAAGCTTTTGCCAGTAAAATACCAGGGACCAAGTAGCTGCAGACGAGCGCACCAGGTGTTGTCTCTCTGATTCTCTGGAGCTACAGAGAAGCATAAAACCAGATGTGAGCAGAAGCAAAATGAGAATGTGCAGCTCTTGGCTGCTGCTTTTGTTCTCAGAGACCATCATGCCGCCTGTGCAGGAGCTTCCAGCACTGACAAATTTAATAAGGTGTTCGCTTGCTTAGGGAGATTTTTCTGACATTAATATACATGACATTAGTAAAACAGACTAAAGCACTTAATATTGCCAGTCTTGCCTGCATTTTTATGTATGCACTGATACAAGTACTCGTTTTAAAAAGTGCTTTGAAACGGCTCTCCGGCAAAAGGGAATCCTGCTAGAGCCCACAGGAAATTAGAGGTAGCAGTTGAGAAATTTAAGTGGGAGAAGAACAGGGCTGGTTGTTGTCTGTGTGCTTGTCCTGCCATTCTGACTTCCGGAGGGGTTCAGGCTGGCAAAAGTGTACTGGAGTCTTCACTTGTGTGGGACAGAGCAAGGAGTCTTTCCGTGGAGCAAATTGGTTTAAGTAACTTGAGTTTTTCTCCAGAGAAAAGAGCTTACTATGAGAAGTCAGGTAGAGGGGTGGGTTCTACTTCATCTACTAAATGCCTTTTATAGGTTAACGCTGTAATTCATCAACTGCTTTTAACTCTTATTTGTTTCCACAGAAAACAAAGGTAATTCAGCTGGAGGACCTGGCTTCACACTTGGGTTTAAGAACACAGGTAAGTACTGACTTTTGGTGGGCAAATAGAAGAAATGAGCCTAAAAAGACATGAGGGAAAGTGAGTAAATAAGGGTGACATCAATGCAGGTGTCTCAGAATTACTAAAACGCTTGGATTTGCCCTAAAAATGGCCATTGATCAAAAAGTACCAGCCAGCCAGAGAAGGGTTCTTGGCTTAGAAGATTGTTTCAGGGTAAAGTGCGCAATCTACTTCTTGTCTTGCTGCCTGTTGGCTAACAGACCTGGCAGTGTGGGCAAATCTAGTTACAGAGCAATTCAACATAGTAGTGAGAATCAGGAGCAGAGCTAGAAGCAAATCCAGAGAGTGGACAGTGTCATGTTTGCAGACAACCTGTAGATGAACTGCTCTGCACCAATTGCATTGGAGAATTAAAGAATTTCTATCTTCTGATGCATTGCATAAGTTTTTTGCTCCTCTCTGCGCCATGTAAGTCTGTCAAAATGAGCGCACAGTGCAAGATCCATACTTTTTTGTTTTTCCTTCCATGCTCTTTGTGTTCTCTAAATTGTTTGTGGTCTGATTGTGAAGAACAGTGGTGGCTTGGTGTGTTTTAATGTAAACAAATTTGACATGTATTCCTAAGTGACCAGTGTTTTCTGTTGTTTTCTACCTCGTCTGATCTTGGTGTGCCTTTTCAGAGCACCTGTGAGCCCAGGCCTGTCTTACATCAGAACTCCATTTGAGCATGGACCAAGCCCATTAAGAGATTTTGAAATCTAGATTACAACTTGCTTCTGCTGCCACATAAAAGAAAGAAAGGGAGAGGGGCATAACTGTGGAAGACAGGTTACATACTAGCTTAAGGTGTAGTGAAACAGCATGCTTGGAGGGGTTTCTTTGTATTAGGAAAAGAGGTTTACTATTAAATGGATCAAGAAAAAATAGTATTAGAAACTCTGGAATTGTCTTGAATGTAGCCAGGGTTTTGGAGAAATACCTTGCTGTAAGCACTTCATGGAACTTGTATGCTACATTGGCAATATCCTAGGATCATAGAATTGTTTACATTGGAAAAAACCTTTAAGTCCAACCATTAAAACAGCTGTTCATTCTTTTCTTCTGAACAGGATGCAATTAACAGAATCCAGGACTTGATGGCAGATGGCACTTTAACAGGTGACAGCCAAAACCTTTGTGTGATACTTCATTGTAGGTGGTGAATAGCTGGTGCAGAAACTGCTTTCACTGTGGTAGAGGGAGACTTCTGCTGTAATTTATTATAAACTGTAAAGGAACGTAGAATCAGGTTAACAGCTTTGGTTGGGAGGCACCTTTAAAGTTGGCTAGTCCAACCCCCTGCAGTGAGCAGGGACATCTGCAACTAGAGGCGGTTGCTCAAAGCCCCAGTGTCCAACCTGACCTGGAATCATTCCAGGGATGGGGCTTCTCCCACCTCTCTGGTCAACATGAGACAGGGTAATACCTTCCTTCTGTCAAGTCTGAATCTTCCTCTTTCAGTTTCAAGCCATCACCGTTTATCCTGTCACAGCAGCCCGTGCTAAAATATCCCTTCCCAGCTTTCTTATTGACTCCTTGAAGGGCTGCGCTAAGGTCTCCTCAAAGCTTCTCCTCTCCAACTGAATGTCCCACAAATCTCCCAGCCTGGCCTCACAGCAGCAGGATCCATCCTCAGAGCAGCACTTATGGGGCCTCCTCTGGACTTGCTCCAACAAGTCCATGTCTGTTCTTTGCTGAGGATCCTATAGATATTTTTATTATCTCTGCTTCATGCATGAAATCACTGTGTAAAACACTGTGGGCCGAGACTGTTTCTATTATTCATTATATAGAGGTGAGGGGTTACTTGGCCCGGCAGTTCAGTAACCATCACTAGATCTGTGTGTGCCGATTGAGCCCTGCTGAAGGCCTTCAGGGGCTGCTGAGCAGCCAGCTGCAAATAATGTCCTCTGAAATCTGAATTTGAAAGAATGCTTTAGGTGTTTTGAAATCTTTTGCAAGCCTGTTTCAGAAGTCCTGTGGCTACAGCCAGGGCTGAGGTATGGCAGGCTGTGGGAGCAGCAAACATTCCATGGCACTACAGGATGCTGTAGTAAGCAAAGTGCTTGTTCCACACAATCAGTGTTGGAATGTGAGCAGAGACTGAGCATGTGGGTAGCTCCCTGTCTCAACAATACCTGTGGGTATTGTTGGGAAGGCTTTTTCTTCTCGAAAGTGAAGTAGGGGAAGGTGCCAATGCAAACATTTGTTGACACGATCCTGGCTAGGAAACAGCTCTTCTCGTGGGTATGTGGGGACCCATTCAGATGACCTGAAAACAAAAGAGCATGGGCTGCCGTGGCTGTGTCTGTAGCCTAAAAGGCATGACAGTGGGTCTCTCTGCCTTGCATTTCATCTCATATTGTGTTCAGAACAGAGAGATCTAGTCTCTTTCTTGATGGAACAATGCCGTTATGGAAGTTGAGCTTCCTCCCTCTTTAGATGGCTGGGTTGGGCCCTGCACAGGCTCTGAATTACCTTCTGGATCCTCCTACTGCTCTGCCTTTCTCTACCAGTTGCTCCAGTCCAGAACACCTGCACCAGCGCTGTGTACAGTGCCTGTGGGTACTCCCAGCTCGTTGTGCTTATCAAGAATGTTACTTTGAACAAAATGAGTCTTACCAAGGCACTCAGCAGTTGTCACAACCCTGCTCAAAGACCCAGCAGTCAAGAGGAGATGAAAGTCAGGCTGCCAGCACGTTGTTCTGACTGCCCTAGATAGGAAATGCAGCCTCAGCAGTTTGAACGTTTCCTTCCAAAAGAAGTGACTGATGTCTGTTGGGAAGTAAGAGGAGCCAAAGTACTGACTTGAAGGTCCTTTCTTTCCCCTGTAGGTGTGATTGATGACAGAGGAAAGTTCATCTACATCACTCCAGAGGAGATGACTGCTGTGGCTCAGTACATCAAAGAGAGAGGACGAGTCTCCATTGCAGAACTGGTCCAAGCAAGCAATTCCCTGATCAACCTGCAGCCTGACAGCCGAGCTGTTGCTCCAACTGTGGCATAAAATAAACACAGCAGGAACTTAACTCTGTCATGAATAAACCACATGGTTAAAACCAAACAAGAACCCCTCCAGTCCATTCACGGTGCCTGAAGACAAGATGCTCTTCTTAAGCATCATCTGCGAGACTTGATCACAAGTTTTGCTTTTGATTGTGTTAGAGGTGGTATAAAACAGGACATCATGTTATACTAGCCAAGAACTTGGGGTAAAACCCTCTGACGAACCTGTACCCCAGGACCATCAGTAATTTTAATGTGGTTACATTATCTTAGCAGTCAGTCTCATGTGATGACTCCCAAACTTTTTATTGTCTCCATGCTCTGATGTCAGATATATTGGGGTTTGGCTGTATTTGGGATTCGCTAGACTTGCTCTGTGATTACAGAGCTTCATAACTTTGCAGCAGTGAAATGCACAGCTCAGAACTATGGATGTGTAGGAGTGAGGCTTCCAGATCTTCTGTACAAACATTGGGATGATAAAATGGAAAAAATATTGCACGTTTGTCTCTGCTCTCACATTTCTAGAGTTTCAGTAAGAACTCCCAGAGGTTATTTCAAAAACAACTTTGCTATATAAGTATGCTTTGCTTGGTTTATAGAGTGGTGAAAGTTTGCTCACAGACAAGCTGTTGCTTTTCTGTAGCCAAGAGACAGATACCTCCAGGGAAAGGAAAACTTGCCACATATATTGTGCAGGTCAGTGCTTCTGGTACTAAACAGATTTTGAGGATTCACTCTTTGAAGGGCCTTAGACACCCCTCTGCCCATGGCCTTTGTTTTCATAGAATCATTAGGGATTGTAAGGGACCTCGAAAGATCATCTAGTCCAATTCCCCTGCCACAGCAGGATCACCTAGACCAAGTTGCACAGGGTCTTGAACATCTCCAGAGATGGAGACTCCACAACCTCACTGGGAAGCCTGTTCCAATGCTCCGTTACCTTTTTCTGGATGATTTTATTTTAAAATAATCAAAAATATTACTACGCCTCATGCAATTCCTGGTACAAGTCAGTGATTAAGAAGATATTAATTGTAGGGGTCAGCATATTTCCTGCACATGAATGTTTAACTACTTTAGTAGCTTAAGTGGTGCTTTGTTAATTCTCCTTTCTGAAATCAACACACTCTTGTGTGGATACACAGTAATCAGATTGGGCAGAAGGAGCTGGATTTTATGGGATAGGCAACAGACAGCAGTGCTACAGCCCCCAGTGTACCAGTTTGAGACCACAGTTATTGCATGAAATCCAGCGAGTGCACTCCAAAGTACACAGATGTAACAACACTGTGTCTGCTGTGCAGTGTGAGCAGTAAGCTACTCTGCTAATACAACTGCATCAGCAGAACTGCTCTGGCCAGAGAGGTGTGGACAATCTCCTACACACCTTGACACCAAATCTCTACAGGATTCAAACCGTAATAGTTCCGGTGATGCTGTTTGCAAGCCAAAAGGGTTGATTCTGGTTTGTTGACAGGTTGTGGAAAGGTCCAACAAAATTGACAAGTCTGAAGGAGGTCCTAGGCAGAAGACTGTGATTACAAAGGATATTATGAGCTGAATCTGTGGTCTGTTTGAGAGTTCCAACAATGCTGTACATCTCAGAAATTGCTCATGCTGAAGGTCCTGCTTTGGTGTGTGTCCATACACCATGAATCATAGAGTGGTAAGAGTGGTTTGGATTGGAAGGTCATCTAGTCAACCTACCCTACAGTTAGCAGGAACATCTGTAACTCAGAGCCCAAAGGTCCAACCTGACCTGGAATAGTTCCGGTGATGTGGCTTCTCCCACCAATGTGGGCAACCTTTCTTCTGTGTAGTCTGAGTCTCCCTCTTTCAGTTTCAAACCATTACTGTTTGTCCTGTCATAGCAGCCCCAGCTGAAATGTCCCTCCTCAGCTTTCTTACCGGCCCTTTTAAGTCCTGAAAGACTGCACTAAGATCTTCCCCATAGTTTCTCTTTTCCAGCTGAACCCCTCCCCAACACTCACTGCCTGGCCTCACAGCAGCAGGTTGCACCCTTAGAGCAGCATTTCCAGGGCCTCCTCTGGCCCCTTTCCATTGGCTCCAGGTCTCTGCTGTGCTGTGAAAATCCTTGCTGGCACTGAGTTAGGGAACACGCTGGGTGTTGCAGCCAGGATGGGGCATGTCCCAAATGTCTTGGGTGAGGACGGGGACTGTGGATGGTTCATCAGCACTTGACATTCTCTTCTCCCCTTCCCAGTATTTATTCTGGCCCTGTGACCCTCTAATGCAGGTCCAGCAAGACAACTCAATTGACTCATCCAGGGCATTTATCCTCCCCATGGAAAATGTTATGGGATCAGGCACAAAACCCAGCCAGCATATTCATCTGTGTCAGTGTCATCCCTGGCACATAGAATACAGGACAGTAAAACTCTGCTAAACAGTAAAATACTGGGAGATGTGTCCAAGAAGCAAGTTTCTCTCAGGCAGTGCAGTTCTTGACTAAGCCTGGACACTCAGCAGTGCTCAGTTAAGCTCTGCCCAGGCTCTGGGCTTGGTGTTGCACATGCAAATCCCTCCTCAAAGTCAGCTTTGTGCCAAGACACTTTCTACTCCCTCTACCCCTTCTGTGGCAGAGCCATGACTATTTCCATTGTTTGCTTCTGGTGCTTTGACCAATCTACTTTCACCCTTTAAAAAGCCAGAGCATCCCACATTTTATTTTGCCTTTAAAACAAAAACATTCCAAAAAATCCCTGTTTTCTATGAAACTCTGCCAATGCATTATGGAGCACTTATCACTGTGTTTCTCCTGTGAACTAATATGAGAGCTCCCAGGTACACGGAAGGAATGATAATAATTCCTAGCTTGCTCGAGTGAGCTTGTCCTAATTTTGTCATTCCAGCTGAAGGCAAAGACCAAAGGGAAAAAATTTGTTTGAGACCCTCCTCTCTGAGATCACACAAGGTGGAATCTCATCACAGCAAACTCCAGCTTCTATTTCTATGAAATGATAGTGACTGTGTGAAGCATTTAAAGATCTAAAAGCCATAAATGCCCCAACTTTCCATTTTAGTTGTTTGTGACGTGAGTTTTGGAGCCCATCAGGCTCATGGTTTGCAGGTTTTCTGTGTAGCTGTGCTTACCAGGAACAGAGTGCGAGGTGTGGGGGGGATGCGAGTGTTGTTGTTTGAGGTTCTTTTCTCATAGATAGTGTGAGTTGATCCTTTTAGGAAAATGCTAACTATCACACGATGGCAGTGAATCATGAAGGTGCAGTGCTCCCCTCAGCACAGGAACAGCCACGTTCTGGATTCACAGACTCATGGTTTTTTAACAAATTTTTATTTTTAACCCTAGAAGCAAATTGAGAGCATTAGTGCTGATCTGGGGCTTCAGTGCTGAGATCCTGCAAATGTGCTGACATCCAGGGAAGTTTTATGCCCAAAGCACTGTGGGGATCAGAACTTAAATCTTCTCTGATATAAAAAAAGTAAAAGTCAAGTAAAACAAGGGACAAAAAAAAAATCCCCTTCCTGCTCTGGATACAAAAGAGCATTTGCTGATTACTGTGGGCTACATCTACATTCATCCAGTGTGACGCTTTCTCTCAAGGGGCAAGTCACTTGTTTCTGTTGATACGGTGAAGCCAAGAGTGGCATGGTTTTTGGGAACCATTTTCTGGAGGGTCCTCAGATGGCCTGGGACAAGACTGCAGCAGTGCTACCCCTGTTCTTCTCAGCCCAGCCCATCCAGAGTTCTCTTTGCCCTTCAGAAAGCTGCTCATTACTGGTTTGGGGTCAGATAGAGGAACAACTCCATGTTTGTTTGTTTGTTTGTTGACCAGTATCCCAATTCATTTCCCTTTTGAGTCAAACAGCTGTGCTTCTCTTTCTGATGCCAGATAACCCTCGATGTAGCCTGTTCTCCTTCTAAAAGTGCATGCACAGCTGGTTGATGGTCAGAAAGTGCTGAGCTTACACATAACATCAAGACAAACTTCTGCTAACTGTACCCAAAATCATTGAATGACTGGCCTGGCCTGGCCTGCCAACAGGGGAGGCTGCAAAGTAAACCAGCCCTTAAGAAAAGTCACTCCAGGGAAGTGTTAGTTTTGGAGAAAGATCAGTACCTGGAAATCTGTGCATTGCTCAGGGCTCCTCACCTGAGGACCTGGCTCAGAAATCCTTATTAATTGGGTCCAATAGGAATGTGTCTTCTTCAAGTGACTGGATTTTACCGTGCAGCTGGTCAGATGAATTAAACTTAGAGATTTTTAAATCAGCTTGGGTAGTTCCTGGTCTAGTGGAAAGTGTCCCTGACCATGGCAAGGGAGTTGGAACTAGCTGATCTTTAAGGCCCCTTCTAACACAACCCACGTCATGATTCTGTGCTTTAAGAGTGAGGTTTAATTTGCCTTTGAGTGCAAACTACTAATACTGCACTGCATGGAAGTGGAAAGGTCAAGATCGTAGCAGGAGCTGGACCTAGGTGCTGTTTCTGTGCATCACCTCTAATGCAAAGGATTCCAAGTGCAGGAATCCCAGAATTCTGCAGCTACAACCTGACCTCTGGGCATTTTCAGCCATTTACCCAGCTAATGGGGTTGTCTCCAAAACCTACAGATCCTACACAGACCTTCACAGTGGCATCAGAGATGCCCATTTCCCTTTGGTCTTTTTTTCAGACCATTTTAGTGGCCTGTGATTTGATTAAGGTGACCTAAAAGCAAGATCAGAATGGTTGCAGAGAGGATCACACCGGGGGCTCAGAGACCAATCGGGCATAGGAGAGGCTAGCACCTCCTCCTGAAACACCTCCTGGTCAGATGAATCCAGGGTTGCTGCAGATGACAGAGATTTCTGGTTTGTCTCCCAGGAAAGTTTCTGCCAGCATCAAATTAAGGTCGGGACAGAGTGGAACGATGGCCTCGTTCCAGCCTGGCAAGGGAATGTGGAATGAAGAGTGCAGATACCACAGTCATGTTGGTGCTGCATGACATGCTGAGGAACCTTTGTGTGATTTATTTTCTTTGTCCTCCTGCTATGAAGATGGTGCTTTGGGCTGTCACGTGTGGACTCACACTTTGCAATTTGTGGAGGGCAGGATTGAGGTGGCGGGGTGGTGGGTAGGGACACCAGTGAGACTTGTGGATGGCAGGTTCTGAGCAAGGATGGGGGCTGTGTTGCGGCAACAACTGCAGCAGGATCTGCAGGAGGGGCAGCTGAATTGATAGTGGGGATGGTCCAAGCATTTGTTAATGCCGTACCAGTGCAAAGTTAACCCAAGGGACCACAGCAGCTACTGAGAACATTTCCCTGGGTGATGACAACCCAGCACAGTCAGGTTACTTCCATTGAAAATCGTTTAATGCCGCAGTGGTTTTGGCCATCAGCACAAGTAGACCCATGTTTTGGCTCTGGTCATTTTGTCTCCATAAAAATCAGATATAGAAATCCAGGCTGTATCTCCCATCAGCCACCCCACAGTATGACCCATGTTGGGTCTGTGCCATCCAGGAGCCCAGCCTTCCGCTTTGCTGTTGTGACACTCCACTGTGTCCTGTTCTGGGACCCTTAAGATACAAAGGATATGGACCTGTTGGAGTAGGGCCAGAGGAAGCCACAGAAATGTTGCTCTGATGGTGGAACCTGCATCTGTGAGGCCAGGCTGGAAGAGCTGGGGCCAGTTCAGGTGGAGAAGAGAAGCTCTGGGGAGACCTTAGTGCAGACTTTCAACACTTAAAGGAGTCATAGGAAAGATGTGGAGGGACCCTTCATCAGGGAGTGTGGTGACAGGACAAAGATGATGGTTTAAACAAGAAGAGAGAGATTCAGACTACAGAGAAGGAAGAAATATTTTGCACTGAGGGTGGTGAGAGCTTGGAACAGGTTGTCCAGTGAGGCTGTGGATGCCACATCCCTGAAAGTATTCAAGGCCAAGCTGGAGGAGGCTTTGATCCACCTGGTCTAGTGAAAAATCTCCTCCAGGAGATGGCAGCAGCAGATCTCGCATCCCGTCTGCACAGCATTTGTATGGCAGGGGGCGTGAAGCATCCCCAGAGCTGGGAGGGCAACCGCAAGGTTAGGAAAAACCGTTGCTCACCAGCAAACAGCCCATCTCCCATCTTCCTTGGCTTCTAGAAGGGTTGAAAAAGGCTGCCCACCGCTTTGCTCGTGTCCTGCCCTGCACTGAAATTTTGCAGTCAAATTAGCCAAGGTGTTAGAGTTTCTAAGGGAAAAGGTACTGCAAACTTGCCCAGCTCCTGGGTGTAACCATGAGGGGAAACAACACCTAATCAGCAGGTTCTGGATAGGACCTGGGTGTACTGGTGGATGGAAGGATGACCATGAGCCAGCAATGGGCCCTCATGGCCAAGAAGGCTAGTGGTATTCTGGGTTGTATTGGAAGGGGAGTGATTAGTAGGTTGAGTGAGTTTCTTCATCCCCTCTACTCTGCCATGGTGAATCCACACCTGGAATATTGTGCCCAGTTCTAGGACAGTTCAAGAATGATAGGGAACTGCTGCAAAGAGTCCAGCACAGAACTACATATGATAAAGGCAGTAGAGCATCTCCCTTATGAGGAAAGGCTGAGGCTGCTGGGTCTCTTTACAGTATCACAGTAATGATGAGGCTGGAAAAGACCTTAAAGATCATCCAGTCCAACCTAAAACAACCAAGTAACCTTAACATCTAACGTCTAGATCATGCCACTCAGAGACTGCGATTCGACCACCTCCATGGGCAGCCCATTCCAAAATCTGATCACTCTTTCAGTGAAAAAACTTATCCTAATGTCAAGTCTAAACCTCCCCCAATGGAGCTTAAGACTGTGACCGCTTGTCCTGTCTCCAGTATCCAGGGAGAAAAGACCACCCCCCACCTGATTATAACCACCTTTTAGGTAGTTATAGACAGCGATAAGGCCACCCCTGAGCCTCCTCTTTTCCAGGCTAAACAGACCCAGCTCCATCAGCCTCTCCTCGCAGGGCTGACCTTCCAGGCCCTTTACCATTCTTCAGATTGGACCAGAGGAGACTGAGGGGCCACCTCATTAGTGTTTGTAAATATGTAAAGGGTGGGTGTTAGGAGGACAGTGCAGGCTCTTCTCAGTTATGTACAATGACAGGACAAGGAGCAAGGGGTGCAAGCTGGAGCATAGAAGATTCCATTGAAACATCAGGAGAAACTTTTTTACTGTGAGGGTGACAGAGCCCTGACCCAGGCTGTCCAGAGAGGTTGTGGAGTCTCCTTCTCTGGAGACATTCAAAACTCAGCCGGATGCATTCCTGTGGGATGTAACCTAGGTGATCCTGCTTTGGCNGCACCTGATTATAACCACCTTTCAAGTAGTTATAGGCAGCGATAAGGTCACCCCTGAGCCTCCTCTTTTCCAGGCTAAACAGACCCAGCTCCATCAGCCTCTCCTCGCAGGGCTGACCTTCCAGGCCCTTTACCATTCTTCAGATTGGACCAGAGGAGACTGAGGGGCCACCTCATTAGTGTTTGTAAATATGTAAAGGGTGGGTGTTAGGAGGACAGTGCAGGCTCTTCTCAGTTATGTACAATGACAGGACAAGGAGCAAGGGGTGCAAGCTGGAGCATAGAAGATTCCATTGAAACATCAGGGGAAACTTTTTTACTGTGAGGGTGACAGAGCCCTGACCCAGGCTGTCCAGAGAGGTTGTGGAGTCTCCTTCTCTGGAGACATTCAAAACTCAGCCGGATGCATTCCTGTGGGATGTAACCTAGGTGATCCTGCTTTGGCATGGGGGTTGGACTAGATTATCTCTAGAGGTCACTTTCAATCCATAACCTTCTGTGATTCTGTAAATCTGATGGCTGTGAGCAGGGAGTGTCCAAAGCAGGGAAATATTTGTGAGCTTCGATCCCTTCCCGCTGCTCAAAAGCAGTTGATCCTCAACGTTTAGGAAGCTGGCTGCTCCCTCCCAGATCTCTGCTCTCCAGCTCCCCCCTAGAATAAGCTGCTTAGTGCATGTGGCCTAATCCATCTTCAGGCTCGTGGCAGAAGCAGCAGTGGGAGCTAATTAGCATGTGCTAATACGCATGTTAACAAAATCTAGCTCCTACAGCAGGAGAGTCATTACGGATGTTGACGTTTATTTGCATGCTGAATTTTTTGCAATTAAACCCATGTAAGGTGGAGGTGCCACTGGGGACCTGTCCCTCCATCCATGGCTAATGCCACTCACATGAGGGGTGAGTTACGGGTAGGTCATGGAGGAGAGCTCCTGGGACCTGGCTCTCACCTCCTCTGAAAGGCTACAAGGAAGGTTTGTTGACACAAACAGTGTCATTCCTTGGTGTTAGGACATAGCTCAGAGTTGTTCAAGGAAGGCAAGGGAAGTGTCTGCAAAGGGCTTTGTAGTAAAGAATCGCAGAATGCCTTAGTCTGGAAAAGACCCTCAAGATGATAAAGTCCAACCATTAACCCAACTATCCCAAGGCCCTGTTGGAGGGTTACTCTCTAATGGCTAGATCTTTCCCTTTCGGACTGTAGCTCCAGCAAGAGGTGCTGACCATGCTGGTGTTACCCTGCTCGGACCTGACACAGCATAAACAGACATTTCTCCTGTGTTTTTCCAGCCCTGATTTTGCGTGATGAACTGCTGTGGTTTCAAGTCCCAGCTATGGTCTGACACAGCAAATACGGCTCTACAGAAAAACACTACACTGGGACATCCTGAGGTATCTGCCAGATGGCTCCTGCTCTCGTGTAGTTTCAGGTTTCTCCTCTCTGAGCGGGGGTAATGAGGCAGGTCTGAGGGCAAGCTGTAAAGTCAATGCCCAGGTATTGGCCAGAGAGTCCATGACCAGGCACGGGCATGGCTGTGGCTAAGCTGGAGACCAGAACACCTCCAGTGAACTTGGACAGGGAGCAGGAGCCCAAGGCTGAGCTGGAATAGGAAGATGTGTTTTAGAGGCCTTCCAATCCCTGAAACAGGCCTGTCAGAAGGCTGAAGAAGACTGTTCACAAGGGCATGGTATGATAGGATGAGTGGTCCTGGTTTTAAAAATAGGTAGAATGAGGCTGGACATTAGGCCAAAGTTCTTTAATCTGAGGGTAGTAGATTGCTGGAACAGGTGAGAGGTGGTAGAGGCTGGAGACATTCAATGTCAAGCTTGATGGGGCTCTGAGAAATCTTCTAGTTAGAGATGTCTCAGCTTTTTGTAGGGGAGTTGGACTGGGTGACATTCAGAGGACCTCCAACCCAATACATATGTGATTCTATGAAACAGAGCCCTTTGAAAAACTGTTCCTCATCAGCCACAGGACCCAGTGACCCAGGAAAATACAGTTTCAACCTTGAAGAATGGCTGACTGAAGAATATGGCATCGTCCTCTGCCCTGGGGAATGGATGAGCTAAGAACTGAAACCAGTTCCCATGTCTCTGACCAGCCACAGGAGCTTATCTCAAAGACCTGGTGAAACAGCAGGTCCTTGGTGCAGGTCAGTTCTCCTGGCTTGTTTCTCCAGAGCTGCTGCTTTTTCCTTTCTCTGCCTGAATTATTTGCCTGGTTGGCAGAAGGGATTCACACTAAGTTATTAGAAATTTATTCACACAGTCATCCTGGAGAGCTGCCACTCACTGGCACACCAAGATACTTTGGGTAAATATAAAACAAGTAGAATAAAGCCAGAATAGAGAGTGAAGTGCTTGTGCAGACAGCAGAAACTCCAGCAATGTTTGCAAAGTGCATTGATATCCTCTGTTAGAAGGTTGCTTATACCAGGAAAATTATGAGCATGAACATCATCCAGGCCAGCCCAGCTATTTCCAAGGAACAATAACCTGTTCTTGACACTTAACCAAGGGATGATTCCAGCTTCACAGTCCAGACAGAACCTTGGGCATTGGAAGTGGCTCTGAAGTGTCCCCTTAGCCTGTTGGGTCTCCTCTTTGTGTGAAAGGGCAGAAAATGAAAATTCCCAACACAGAGAGCCACCTAAGAATCTCATACAGCTCTGTAAGAAGAATGTGGTGGGTGACTCCATATTTCACATACTGAGAAACAAACCTACACTGAGTGGAGTAGCTGCACCTGCATCTCAGCAGAACAAGAGAGGTGATTCTCCCTCTTTACTCTGCTCTTGTGAGACCCCACCTCAAATACTGCATCCAGCTCTGGTGTCCCCAGCATAAGATGGACATAGAACCATTGGAACAAGTCCAGAGGAGAGCCCAACAGGGATTGTTCAGCCTAGGGAAGAGAAGACTCCAGGTGGACATTATAGCTGCCTTCCGTTGTCTGAAGGGAACCTACAGGAAGGTTGGAGAGGGACTTTTCACAAGAGGATCTAGCAATGGGACAAGGGGAGATGGATTTAAACTGAAGGAGAAGAGGTTTGGACTAGATCTTTAAAAAAAGTTCTTCAGTGCAAGGCTGGAGAGACTCTGGAATCCATTGTTCAGAGAGGTTGGGACTGCCCCCTGCCTGGAGGTGTTCAAGACCAGGTTGGTGAGGCCTTGAACATTCAAGTCTAGTTGAGAGGCATCACTGCCCATGACAGGAGGTTGGAGTAGGTGATCTCTAAGGTCCCTTCCAACCAATCGTTCCGTGAAAAGGAAAAATGTTCACAAAGAAAGACACACCTAAGAATTTCATACAAGTCTCTAACAAGAATTTGGTGGGTAACTCTGCATTTCACATACCAAGGGAACATCTATAGCAAGGACAAAACCTACACTGAGTTCAGTGGCTCCATCTGGATTCCCGTGGCTCTACCCTCTGCAAAGATTTTCTAGCTTTATATATAAACTTTATCCTTTAACATACAGAGGACAGGGACCCTGAAAAACTTGTGATCTAGCAGGGGAAGGGTGACCTTTACCACCACAAGTAGAAGAGGGATCCTTCAGTGTCTCAGGCAGCAGGTCAAGATGGGTTGCCAGGACAGATCCAAGGGAGGCCAAGGAGGAAAGATGAGTACCTCAGAAGAAGCCAGGGGCATTTGAAACATAGGTTATGCTGCAGCCTGAAATTGTCTCTGCTTCATTCTTCCTCCCTCTCTACCTTCCCAAGAGAGTGTCTGGGTTTGTTAGCAGCTAGGAAAACATTTTTGGCCCAGATTCAGGCAGCCTATTAAGATCTGCAGTCCCAGCAGGAGCTAGAAGCTCCTTGAGGCTGTGTGCATCAGCGAGCTGCTGAGAGGCCATGTGGTTCCACCAGATCCCAGGAGGCAATAGGGTCTTCCCAATGTGAAGGACACCGTTAGCACATTCTGCACACCCCACCCACCCCCCTCCCATGCCCATGCTTTGTCTGCCCAGCTCTCCTGGCTGCTGTCACACAATGTCCTCAGGTTTGCAGGAGACGTGAGCTCACTTGCTGAGCTGAGCCAAACAAAACAAGCTGTGTAAGACTATTCCCATTTCAACATTTGCCAGAGGAGATTTCAAGCACCAGAGCTGCCATCTTCATGCTGTGCTGCAAAATCTCTGGCAATGCATTATTCCCATCCTCTGCTCCCCTGCCCCAGGAGGCATCTCCACCTGCATCCCCTCCATCAGTGACACCTGAACTGGTTGTCATAGGAACCAGTGGCCTGCCTGTCTCCCCGTGTCCTGACTGCCAAGGTATGATGATGCTCCACTCCCTCCAGCAGTGGCTATTTGCATTCTGGGGTGCTTGGGGTGGCTGCAGTTTCCCCAGTACCTGGGAACAGAGCAGCCCATTTAGCCCATAGTGTGGTGCTGCTATCATTAACATGAAGTGAGAGCAGGCTAGGGTCACACCAAACCCCTGAGTCTTTCCCCTCCAGCAGATCAGTGTGGTCTGAGCAGGCTGCAGCAGCTCCTGTCTCAACAGAACTGAGTTTTAGAAGCCAGTGGGGATATGAATGATCAGAGCCAGCTGCAAGAACTGACAAATATTGCAGGGAAGCCTTTCATTCAAAAAAAACCCCTTAAAAATAAAAGAATCCACCTCCCTTCCCCCCCTAGGTATCAAGATATTTTTCTAACAGGCTGCAGAGGGGATTGACTACAATTAATTTCAGGGTGGTTTGATGCTGTTGGATGAAACCCCAGAGCCTCACATTTCTTTTTATGATGACAGGTTTGCTTTTCATTCTAAATTGTTTTTTCTGGGAAAATCCTGTTTCTGCAATCATCGTAACTGTGAAGACAAGGCCAAGGTGGCTGTTGGAAGACAGTGACCACCCATCACTCAGCAACTCAGTTTTTCTCCCTCATCCCTAGCCAAGACCCCAGGGATAGGCTGGCTCTGGGCATCCAGCCCTAACTGCAGCTGAGCAGCAACACCATGGAGAGCAAACCATGGTTTTTTCTTAAGGAACTGGGCTAAAACAACCCAAAAGGAAAACATTGTCTTCAGCCGGCTACACAAACCCATAAAACTTCACTCTTTGGTTTGTGGCAAGGAACTAGGATCCAGCATCACCCAGGGTGTGAAAAAAAGAAGAGGTCCTGGAAGCCCTCCTGGCTGCAATAGGATGGGGTGTGATAGGGTGAGGTGGAATGGGAAGGGATGGAAGTAAAGGAGATGGAGAGATTGCACACAAAAGGCAGAGTAAAGAGGCCAGGAGAAGTGATGGCCCATGTCAGGTGCTGCCCAGGTTCAGCCATGCTGTCCAGGGCATTGTTGGCCCCACTGGTAAGGAGTCATGGGGATATTCCCATCTCTAGCCACTGCTCTTCTGTGGGCCAATAAGTAGCCAAGTGTTTTCTCCCAAACACAAGTGCTAATCAGCCAGCCTGTTGTGTCTAATTAGGCTTGTGACACAGCAAATCAGCCTCCCCCCACCCCATCCTCCACAGCAGGAGGATGATTTCATCCTAGGCCAGGTGCTAGCAGATGGGTGCCAGCTCTACACTCTTAGCCAAGCTGCTCTTAGAATTAATTAAATCCCTCCTCAACAGGTCCTAGGAAGGCAGAAACCAGCCACAGGAGTGTCTGCACCTCAACCAGCCTTCCTGGACCTTCTTGCCCATCAATTCTCACCATCCAAGCATGGTTGCTGCTACCTGACTCCACTTCTCTGAGGTAATTTTTTAGAGGATAAGTTTGTGTTCCATCAAGCAGGACCTGGTTCCCACTGGTATTTGACTTTCCCACCAGACACCAAGGTGGGAAAATGTGTGAGAGCACCCAGACAGTCACGAGAAACCTCCATGTGAAAATGGGGTCTGGTAATGAAGCAGCAAAAGGAGATTGGGAGTGAGACCAGATTTGACAGGATGCTCCAAAGCATCTGGATGTCTTAAATAGACCTGGTACACTGCACAGAAGGTAGAGGTCCACCCTTTTCACACCAGCTGAAGCTGATACTCAACCAAAAGCAGTGTTTTTTGACAATATCATCCCATTTTTGATAGGGGATGTGGGGACTGGTAGTGGACAGGGAAGGGAAGATCAATCAGGCATTTTATAGCCTTGGAGGAGGACAGTATTTCCAGGGAAAATAACTGATGCAGAAGAAAGCCCTGTGTGCATCCTCTCTACCCAACTAGCAGGCAGGTTAGGAGCTGGGAAGCACTATCTGACAGAATGGGACAACCACCAAAGACAAAGTAGACACCTACAGGGCATGATGAACTCAGCCCGTTAAGGGATCATTATCTCATTAATACCCTTGTCCCGCTGAAGGGACAATTCGTTCTGTTGGTCACACAAGGCTCTTCCTGACCTCCTGGGTAGGACTGAATGCAGCAGATATTGTTAGGGCAGGTGGTGAGCTGGCCAGAGGTGGTCCTCTCCTCCATAGAGATCATCAGCACTAGCAGGATGTCTTAGGAAGTACAAGGACAAAATCCTTCCTGTTTAGCTGGAGAAGTGGAAAACTGTCTTCATGGCCTTGTCTGAAAGAGACTGGTTTTGGCTCTGTTTTAATGACAATCTGAAACTCCCTGTGGAAAGTAAATGTCTCCTCCCAAGGATTTATTTTTCTTCCTCTTGTGGAGCAAACTCCATCCCTTTCCATCAAAGCTGTTTTGGCAGGTTTTCCAGCACACACTCTGTCCCTTTCTGCTCCACTCTGAAGCAGGGGAAACTGAGGCACAGAGAAGAGCACGTCAGGACCTGGCAAATACTTATGTTGACGTGGTGAGAGACCTTCTCAGGACAACCCGCCCTGTGCTGAGATCGCCCAAAGGGGAAATTCAGATAATGTCATATGTCTGAAACGCTGCAATTCTCTGTGCTCACGGCCTTCCAGGCTGTGTACTGACCACACAGGAACAAATCTCTGCTCTTCATGTGCTAAAAAAGGTGCTGGTTGCTTTGCATGTTGACACCAGACCTCATGCCATCCTGGGATCACATTTCCCCTTTAGGAAAGATATGTGGGCAAGAAGGCCATGAAAATAGATCCCACCTCTCATTAGCACCATGCTAATTAGCCACCCTCTGAACAAGAGGCAGCACTTGCAGCCCAGGTGGACCCAGCACAAGGAAACTCGAGGTGTACTGTGGTCCAACTGGGATGAGTCTGCATCTTCCCACCTCCCTCCAATCTGCTTCTATTTAAGGGTAATCTGGGGATCCAGATGAAGTCAGGATGCTGATTGCTGTTCTGTTTTGCTGGCCAAGCCAAACGATGGTGTGAGGCAACAGCCGCAGCTGAAGGTTGCACAAACTTTCCAGACGGAGGAATTAATCTGTCTAATAGAAGTATGGAAAGGAAAAAAAAGGCAGCAAGCACAGAGGGCAGGCTCAAGGCATCATTCTTGGAGCAGGGCTCTGCGAGACAGGCTGCAGCGCATGTTCTGGCTCCCTTTGGTGAACTTTGCTACCACATCAGTATTTGCTCTGTGTGTGCTTGGGTTGACCTGCTGGGTTCCTCCAGGCTTCAGCCTTGGAGGATCTAGTGCCTAGTGAGTTGGTGAGATGGTGCTACCCCAACCCTATAACCAGTCTCTGGGATGACCTTGAATTTGTGAGAGGACTGTATCCCTATTCATCCTCCAGATCCAGGAAGTCCATGGATAATGCTCTTAACTGGGAGGAGCAGATGAGGATCACTGAGGTGGGCATCTCTCCTGGACACGGGAGGTGGGAAAAAGTTCCTGATAGAATCTTACTCCCAAAAGGGGTTTAAACCTCAATATAGGTATGTGGCCATGCACCCTCTGTGTCCTACAACACAAGAGTAGCAAAATGGAGCAGACTGACAGCATGTTCATCCTGTAGACCATCCATCCTATGGACCATCCTAATGGTCTGTCTAGCATGGTGGCCTACTTCTGACGGGGGAGGGGGGGAAGTCAGGCTGAGGTGGAGCATCCAACAACTTCAAATTCAGTTACTAAGGGAGAGGTGGGATCTTTGGCTAAAGGAGCCTTTTGGGGGGGATCAGCTGCTGAAGATTTGGGACCTATTTAACCTTTTTTTGTATCTGAAACATCCCGTAGCAGTAATTTTCTGGCTTAGTTGTGATGGAGAGCAGCTCCCTTTTCTGCCTGAATTTGCCCTTGGTGGTTCATTTGATCCCTAGCTCGGGGGTCCTGATAGAGGAGACAGTGAAGAATTACAGAATCACAGACTAGTTTAGGTTGGAAGAGACCTCAGAGATCATCCAGCAACAAACCCTTGCCATGGGCAGGGACACCTCTCACTAGACCTGGTTGCCCAGAGCTTCCAACTTGGCCTCAGAGAAGAGTTGTCCTTTGTCCACTCTCTGGCTACCCTTAATTTGACAGCTCTATTCAAACTCTCATTGTCCATTTTCCAACTTCCTTTCCCTTCTCTCTGACTCTTCCCCCAGAACTCTTAATGAGACGCAATTAGGATGAACCTAAAGGACCATCCATGCGTTACCGGGTGATGGAAGATGCCAGGGAGCACGTGGCAGCCAGCTGACAGTTGGGCGACTCTCTGATCCCTTATATAACCACTGACATGGTTTGTTTTCCCTTCCTGACTTTTTTGTGTGCGTTCCTGCCGCGTTCGCCACTCCTAAAGCTGCTTATAATCGTGCTAAAGCCCCAGCTTAGCCAGCACCACTCAGCATCCTGGCTGACTCACTGAGCCCTTTTCCCTCCTCCCTTTGCAAGAAAAATCCACCTCTACCCATCCCCTCACGGCCCACAAGGACTGGCTCTGGTGCTGGCTCTGGCACCCCTTTCTCCATGTGAGCACCCACCAGCTTTTTTCTTTCCCTCTTGCTAGGACCAGACTCAATATTTGAGGGACATTATAGAGAGGTGGGTGCTGGTAAGTAGTGAGTGAACAAGGAGGAGCAGCCTCAAGCTTCACCAGAGGAGGTTTTTAGGCTGGACATTAGGAAACATTTTTTACTGATGGAGTAGGCAGGCAACAGAACAGGTGCCCAGGGAGTTGATTGAGTCACCATCCCTAGATGTGTTTAAAGATTGTTTTGATGTGGTGCTCAGAGATCTGGTCTAACTTGGTGAACTTGGTAGAGTAGGATTACTGGTCGGGTGTGATGATCTTAAGAGTCTTTTCCAACCTGAATGAGTCTATGGTTCTCCCCTCTGCGGTGACCCTGATTTGGGACCTGCTCCTCATGATACGGCCATGCAGCCTCCGCAAAGGGTTGGCCAAGGTCTTGCTCAGTTTCATAAACATCAGTCTGCGAAATTCCAAACTTACAGATGGAGTTTGTGAAAATGGATGTGCGAGGAGATAGTGGAGCCCCACAGCAACGGCTGCTTTCTAACATACAGCATCCTAATAGTCTTGTCTAGCATCTTGTCAGTGTTACCTTGGTATAGAATACCATGTGCTCCTCTTGCTCCGTGCAGTGTCCGTTGTCTGAAGGACTTCCAAACACCATGAACAGATGCACACGCACACCAAATTTTGTATGGAGATCCCTACCTGCTAAAATCCCAGGTGTCGCTCATGATGAGCCAGATCAGCAGTCTTGTGATCTCGCTGAACTCTCCTCCCTCCACAGGGTGAATGTGTGGCCCTGGCAGAAAACTGTCCTCATCTTTTCTGTTGATGTTTCTGTCTGTACTGGAAAGCAAATGAATTTTCACGTGGTCTGGAGCAAAAGCCTTTGTATCTGCTCCAGAAAGTCGCAGTCTGTTTGCTGCTAGAAGAATATTCCACACCTAGGCAGTGCCAGTTAAATCAACACTACCCCTTGCTCCACCTCAGGGACTTCTGGGAACAGAGGGAGCCTCTATGGACTTTCACAATGGGTCAGGGTGATCCTCACATCTGAAAACACTGTTCTAGGAGTTGCCCAAGTTGTTCGTCTGTGCACAGCATCTCTCTGTTTGACAAGGCATGGGGTGAACCTAGGAGAGATGCAGGTTCTCAGGCCAAGAAAACAAGTCTTCTCTTTAAAAAGCTTTTGTGCTCTTTGTGATATCTGGGCAGAGGAACATGACCTCTCAAAGCACTTGGCAGGTTGATTTACTCCCAACACAGGCACAGTCAGGAGCTGGGGAGACAGAAATGGGCTGAGACAGGATATCTTTAACACCAGCAACCATACTGCAGTTCCTCCAGCCCAGTTTCTGACCCTTTTCCCCCCAGACTAGTCTCACAGTGGTGGCTCTGTGGGCTCAGCTTGGAGGCAGCTTTTCCCTTTGTGTTACTAAACATCTAGGAAGGAATAATCAAATTATATTCACATGATTACATCAACGAGTGCATGAAGCATCCCATAGGGTTTTGTCCCTTGTCCACTTGTGAGGGCCACCAGATCAGTCAGGCTGGCAAATCACCCCTCTTGGTTTCAAACAAGGCAAGGGCTGGTTGTGGCAGAGGAGGTTTAGATTGGGCATCAGGAAAAATTTCTTCCCTGACAGAGAGGTCAGGGATGGGAATAGGCTGCCCACGGACAGGGTGGAGTTGCCGTCCCTAGAGGTGTTCAGAAAACATGAAGCAGTGGTTCTGGAGGACAAGATTTAGTGGGGCATGATGGGGGTTGAGTTGACGATTGGACTGGATGGTCTTGTAGGTCTCTTCCAAACATAATGAGTCTATGATTCTATGAATTTCCCCTCCCCGAACGGAGAGGGATCCCTCCACAAGTAGGAGGCAGATGCTTCCTGACACAGCTCCAGCCAGAGTGAGTGCCTGCGAGCACATCCCGCTCCCAGGGCTTATGCAATTAGTGGATGAATCAGCAGCACATCTGGGCACCCGATGAGGCTGCACAGTCACATTTTCCCCTTCATCTCTCCATCCCAGGCCGATGAGCTCTTAAGCCCCAGGAAGGCAACAGGCCAGCCCAGCCTGGCGGCTTGGCTGAGAAGTGGAAGGCAGAGGAAGCTGGGTTGGCTGAAGAAAATATTAACTGCTGCCATCCAAAACTAGGTCATGTCTCTTGCCCTGTGTCTGCATGATCACGTCTGTCCTCTGCAGACGGTGTTTTCAGGTTCACCATACTCTGAACTCGGGTGTGAAGGGGAGATATGGAGCCTCCCCTCTTTTTCCTCCTGACTCCGGGCATTGAAGCAGAGGGTTGTTCCTGAGCTCAGCCCCACAGCACGGAGGTGTCCTGTAGGGCTCGGTTTTATGGAGCCAAGTCAAGCCCATGGCATCACAATATAGGACAGCCAACAGCAAGGCTGTCCCAAGCACAGGGAGAGCAGAAGGAGCCAGGAGGCTGGGATGAAAAAGACGAGGTTGGCAATGGAGAAGGTGAGGCTGGGGATGAATAAGGTGAGACTGTGGGTGGGGAAGAGAGGTTAGGGATGGAGAAGGTGAAGCTGGGGGTTAAGAAGGTGAGGCTGGGGATGGAAAACGTGAGCCTTACCTGCATTTGAGTCATAAGGAGGTGAAACCAAGCCGAACAGGCACCTTGCACCCTCAGCCATTGGGGATATTTCCCTCGGTCTATCCCCCAAATCTTCAAGTCATAGGAGTCACTGTCCCAGAAACATCCTGCCCTTCAACACCACACAGCTCATCTAAAGGATGAACCCTCACCAGCAACTGACTGGAGGCTTTTTTCTAGCCATGCCTCCCCAGCTGCCCTTTCCCACTTGCTCCATCACCCTCCAGATCTCCAGAACCCCTCAAACAGCCTCATGCCATGCTGAAGGGCTGCACAAGGGGAATGGGATGCTGATGGGCACCATGGCTGCAGCTCCCAGGTGCTGTTGGCTGAGCTCTGATGCTGTGGGAGGGCGAGCGGCTGGCGGGGGGCCATCATCTCCCCGCTCTGCATAGTCAAGTGTCGCTGCACATCACCATCACCCTGCGCAGCGAAGGGATCAGCCACAAGCAGACAGGACCGCAGGCAGTGTGTAAGAGCATCCCTTCCCCCACCAACTCGTTCCTTCCTCCAGCACCTTCCCTGTCCTCACAACTCAGACTCTGCCCAGGATGCAAAAAGAAAGGGGGAAGGTGTTCACCAGTGGAAACAAGGCCTGTGGGTGCTGCTGGGTTAGTGGTTCTCCTCCTGGGTTATGTAGTTTCCTCTCCTGCCCTCCTAGTTTCCCTTCTGATTGGGAGATTAGCCTGCAAAATTGTAAGATCTCACCAAGAAGGCAAAAAATGTGCAGGGACCACACAGGACAACCAGCCCCTTCTGCAGCAAAAACACTTTTCTGTGTGAAAGTGGGAAGCTAAAAGAATCTGGTGAGATGTCCCTGCAAATGGAGAGCTGCTTCCTTTAAGCTGTGCATCCCAGAGGTGACTGTCTGGTCCTTCCTTCTGCCAAGAGGCACCAGCCAGCCCAAACTGGACCCTCAGACCTCTGTCAGTAGAGCTTGTCCCCCAGTGAAGCATCCTTCACCCTCAGTCAGGCACTGGAGCCACCATGTGAATGGGTGATGGAAGGAAAGGGACACTGGTGGGACACCTCCATGCTCCCATTACCTCATTATTAATAATAATAAATGGCTCATCAGCCACCACCATGCTCTTTCTCAAACCAGGTCCTGAGAGGGGACAAGAGGCAGAGAAGGAGGGAGAATTTCTCCAGCCAGCTCAGGTCACGGTCTGTCCTGATTTTTTTCTGCACAGAGCATCTGATGCCATTTGCAGATGATTATCTTTGAAGTGTTTCGCTCAGGCTTTAGCAGCAGGCAAAAGGGAGCAGACCTGATGCACAGAGCGGGGAGTTGAGTGTTAGTCTCATTAACAATCAAATCACCATAAAACAAGTAATTTCTGTTAGCCTCGTCGCAATGAGACCAACATGTACCATCCACATTATCCAATTACTGCTAATTCCCATTAATAATGCAATCAGGATTGTTACACAAAGACTTCCAACTGTCTCTGAAGCTGAGCTTCCTCCTCTTCACTGTCATCACAGCATGTCACTAGCCCCCCCAGATTTGTTGCTGGAGGTGCTGAGGGTGGGAACGTTACCCTGGATGGTGCTGGGGGTCACTGGTGCTGTTTTCACACCCAGACAGTCATAAAATCACAGATTGTTTGGGGGTTGGAAGAAACCTCAGAGATCATCCAGTTCCAACCCCTTCGCATGGGCACGGACACCTCTCACCAGACCAGGTTGCCCAGAGCCCCATCCAACCAGATCGGGTTATAAAACAATCCTTTACTTTTTACCTTTACTGATGGGTAGAATTGGTTTTAGAGTGAAACACAACTGCAAAGAGCTCAGCTAGAGCTCGGTGCTCATCACCTGATGGCTGTCACAGCCAACAACACTCATCTGACCATTGGGCAACATTTTCTTATAGCTAAAAGTAGCTAAAAAAAGCTCCAGCCAAGTCTACCAAGGCCTCACAAGACCTTCGTCTATGAATTGCTAAGCTAGATAAGGCTTGTGACCTGAAGGCAATGCCCATAGCTTCTTTTTGCATACCAGGTCATATGTGCAGTGTTCAAAAGTCCTGAGTCCTCCCTGGAGTGATGCTGACATCAACATAAGGCATCAGCAGAGCCAGCCTCAGTGGAGCTGAGTCCAGACTCAGGTTGTTCCCTGGGCAGAAACAGCCCAGGGAAAAGCAGCATCATGACTTAGTGGGCATTGGGTTGACGGTTGAACTTCGTGATCTTGGAGGTCTCTTCCTACCTTAAGGTTTCAATGGATCTATGATGTCTGCAGGTCCTGCACCCCCTTGCATCTGCAATGCCGTTGGGTCCATCCACATCCTTTATGCTCTCCAAAAGAAGAAACCACTCTTGGAGGCTACTAGACCTCCTCTTTGGCTCCTAAAGCCATTAACATATACTGTGTCACTACAGGATTTTTGCCTAAACCACAAAGCTGAGGTTTCCTTGTCTTTCAACTTCCTCTGATTATTATTAATAGTATCCCTTTAATTACTGCCACCAGCTCTTCTGCCTGGTGGGGTCATTGCCCATTCATTTCCTAGTTACCAGAGCTCGAGCATGATGGCTGGGGAGGAAGAGCAGGAGGGTTTGCTCTCAGAGCTGAGTTGGAGGTGAGTTGGAGCTCACTTCCTGCGGTGTGAGCTAATAGCAAGGAGAGATTTTTTTGAGCTTGTCAGTAGGAAGCATATGGCTGCCACTGAGCTCGCAGGCTTATTTAGGATTTAGTGACTATTTGATCTATTTTAATCCAGATGTTCAGCTCATCACATAATGAGATCTCACTAGAGGAACCGTATTGTGATGCCTCCCAGATAGCCAAGCCCCCCAAAATGCACTGAGGAGAAGCAGCAGCTTCATCAAGGCCATGCACGTCGCTGAGAAACCCAGGAGGGTGAAGGTGAGCTGGGGTCACTTGGCTTTCCACAGGGGAGAGATCAACTCCCTGAGGCTGGAAATCTAGTCAGCTTCCCAGGTCCTTCTGGCATCCAACCCAAGCTGCTTCTAAAAGCTGAACTATTTATCTTAAAGCACAGAAATTCTGAGGGTTTCACCAAAGCTCAGATGAACTTCTCTCCTTTTCCCTGTGACACAGACCTTCTGACCAGATAGAGGCATCGTTCTCATTTGGATGCAGGGACTGACCACTCCACTGTTCTCCTGCCATTGCAGACATCAAAAAAGAAAAGCTACTGTACTGGGTGGCATCTGGTGATGACCTTGCTAGGTGCAGGTGTGGTGTTTCAGGTCTCACTGTAGACTAGAGAGGGAGAGGAGAGTCTAGATCTGGAGTCGGCTGCCTGTTCGTAGAATAACAGAATCATAGAATGTTGGGTTGCAAGTGACCTCCAAAGGTCACCTGGTCCAACCCCCCTAAAACAAGCATCTCTAAAACATCTCTAACTAGAACAGATTGCCCAGAGCCCTATCAAGCCTAGAATGTCTCCAGGGATGGGGTCTCAACCACCTCTCTAGGCAACCTGTTGCCTCTTCATGCTGCTATCTAAGCTTTGTTAAGTGCTTTCCAGGAGAAATCATGGTTAGTTTGGAACACTGAAGTTCTCTGTCTTCCGAGTTGGTTTGTGCTGTGGGCTCCCCAGCAGCTGACAAAAACACATCACATCCTCCCCAGGCAATGACAAAACTCCTCTGTCATCACTGCAAGAATCACATTGAGATCTGAAAGTTTACCAAGCTCTAAAAAGGCTTTTCCCACGTGCAGCCCTGACACTAGCCAGATCTGAGGCTAGAGTGTCCAGCAGGTGAAGGTGACCCTAGGTGGTGGCCTGGGTCAGGCAAGAGAGCTGCATGCTTTTATGGCTAGTGCTGGACTGTGGGAAGATGGAGGTGATGACTGTGTCCTGCTTTCAGCTCCTCCTCTGCCTGCTGCTTCCCGCTGTGCTGCTGCTACTCCTGCTTCACCTCCAAGCCTCCTTGGGAGAACAAATTGTACAGGAACATCTCATTGCACAGAAAGCCTCCTTTGGGAGCACCAGCACTCGGCATCCAGCCCTCCAGCAGCAACTAGAAAGTACAGCTGGCTCCACTCCACATCAGTCAGTGCACCTTTTGCAGGGTCACTCTAAAGGACTCAGGATGGAGAAGAAACAAAGCCTGGTAGCATCTCCACAAACCTCTCAGTTTTGCATGCAGCCCTTTATCCTCCAGGTCAGCGCACGCTGGTGCAAGGCAGGGGTAACTTCCCCTTGGGGTGATGCCTCACGACTGACCATCACACTGGAGATAAGGGAGGCATCTGGTTATAGCAGATCTTTGCGAATAAACAACCCAAAGTATTTCCAGCAGGTGCAGGCTGGCCATAAACATTTATCAGATTTAATTGAGTTGCTTTCCAGGTTCGTCAAGGGGGCTTAATGGTTTCATCATATGAAAAATCAGAGAGATGGATTGAGGAGACTTCGTGGCATTGGTCGATTTTCAGTCTGGTGAGGTGGGGAGCACAGCCCAGTGCTGCTCTGGGGAGAGATTAAGGCAGTGCCCTGATCCTGTGTGCCTGGAATCCCCATTCTCTGCTATTTTCCTATCCAAAGCTTCCCCTCCTCCCCACCTCCTCACCACTCAGTAATTGAGCTTCCCATGAATCTTCCTGAGCACAGGACTCTTAAAAAACCCCGTGTAGCTTGACATTTAATTAAAGTGGTTCATCAGGGATGCAGAGTGCAGAGCACCAGGCCAGGAGAGCCGTTAGCTGGGTGCCCTTGACAGAGTCTCAACGAGTTGGTGCTCATGAAGCAGAGGTGGGGGAAGGACAGGAAACCCATTTCAGTCAAGATGCTGAGGTTTAAAACCCCCTTTTGGCCTCATTGCTCTTTGCACTAATGACCCTGGTTTCTCCCTGTCTCCCTCCCAGGTGGTTTCCAGGAGATTTACCCAGGGCACATCACAGCACATCCTTGCAGGGACAGGCAGGAGGAGTGGAGTGGAGAACCAGCTGTCCAAAGGTCTGAATTTGCAACAGGGCAAATACTGCAAGGAGCGTTTCTTCCCTTTTTGGCACTTCCTGCAAGTAAACTCCAGGTAGGAAAAGTAGCCCTACTCTCATATGAGAAGAGGTTATAGCAAACAAGCCCTTGAAGTGAGTATATTTCAAGGCTTCTTGCTGGGTTCAAGAGAGCCTGGTGGGTCCTTCAAGGTTCATCCTCTGGCTCCAACAGCTGCAGTGCTTAGGGCACAAAGGAGGAGCAGCTCCCAGAAGCATTGAGCTGCCCCACTGGACCTGCCCCATCTCTTTGACAGCAGGACTCCATGTGTCCAGATGAATCGCTCTGGGTTTTGTGGGTGCCAGACATGTAGAAATGTATTTGGGTGAGGGACGAATGGCCATCATCATCTTCTGAGCTGTACCAAAAATGGTACCTTCCTGGTCCCACACTCCTGCTCTAGCACATCCTTTGGCCCTGCAGACCATGTGGTAATGCAAATGGATGTGGTTGACCCCAGAACACCAGCAGGTGGAGAGCTGGTGATTCTGCCTCTGTACTCTGTCCTGGCAAGACTTTAACTGGATTCCAGTTTTGGAGCCCCCAACTCAAGAAGGATGAGGACTTATTAGAGCATGCTCAGAGGAGACCACAGAAATGATCAGAGGGTTGGAGTACCTCTCTTACAAAGATAGGCTGAAAGATTTGGGGTTGTTCAGCCTGAAGAGAAGGCAGCTCCAGGGTGACCTTATAGTGACCTTCCAATACTTGAAAGTGACCTGTCAGAAGGTTGGGGAAGACTGTTCACAAGGGCATGGAATGACAGGATGAGAGGTCATGATTTTAATCTTGAAAAGGATAGATTTTGGCTGGACAATAGGAAAAAGTCCTTTAGCTGAAGGTGATAGATCACTGGATCTGCCTAGAGAGGTGATTGAGGCCCCATAACTGGAAACATTCAAGGTCAGGCTTGCAATCTGTTCTAGTTAGAGGTGTCCCTGCTTGTTGTGGGGGGGTTGGACTAGATGGCCTTTGGAGGTCCCTTCAAACCCAGCACATTCCATGACCCCAAAAGCTCCAACCATGTTGGCCACATGTCTGCATCCATGCACCCCACAGCAGCAGGAAACCTAGTACTGGGGATTTTCTCTTCCTTCTCCTGCTTGGGGTCAGGCAGAGGTACCCTTGCTGAGTCCTCCCCGTGTTAATGAGCTGCAAAGTGCCCTTTGCTAGAGGAGACCCATCCACCCTAATTCCTGTGGACAGAGTCTTCCCCAGAGAGGAGAATGTTTAACAGAAGCATAAATGGAGAAGGAAAGAGATAGATTATCCTGTGCTGATTCATCAGGTGCTGCCCATGACTGGAGAAATGAAAAACATGAAGGGGATGGATTCATGCTCAGATCATCATCAATCCCAAAGATCACTGATGTTTCAGGCTTCTCTCTGCTCAGGAGTGGATGAATCCACACATCTCTACCCTCTCCAGACCATTCCAACCTTTAGCAAAGCCTTTTCCCACCTATCCCTGCCTACCCTGGACAGGACATAGATGGATTTCTGGGCACACTTGAAATCTTGGATAATCTTTCAGAGTTTCTCAGGAATCACTGGTGTTTGCCATGGTTTTGCCTCTGATTTGGCCAAGGTCAGAGAAGGTGACACCAGAGGTGGGTTCTTGCTGGATCAGGCCATCCACAACCTTAATCAGGATTCAGTAGAGATGCTGCAAGGCTTAGAATAGTGGACTCCTTCCCCCATCCGCCCCCATATGTGGCACGTGCAGATCATCAGCTAAAAGCCTGATGTGGGCAGACAGCCCACGGTCGTTTCTCTAAATAAACCTTCCCCTCCCTCCCTGGCTCTCCATCTCTCTGCAATGGGATGGGTCTATTCCTTGGGTTCATATCAGGGCCTGAGTGTCTTCTGGAAGTTTCTCTGTGCCAGATTCACTCTCTGGAAGGAACCTGCAACTCCCTTTGGACCTCTTTTGCCATACCAAAGTCATTTTCTGCCTCCAGCCGTGAAAATGTGTGACCCAGTGTGCCCCACACCACGCTGCAGAGCCTTTGGCAGCAGATGCCACTCATCCATCAGGCAAGCACATTGCCACTGTCCCTGCTTATGGCAGGGGAGTTGAATCTAGATGATTTCTAGAGTACCTTCCAACTCAAACCATCCTATGATTCTATTCTACTGCCCCTTATGAAGTGGGAAGTGCCCCCAGGCCATGAGTTACAAGTGTGGAGCAGCTTTCAAAGATTTTTCCTCATGGCCAGGCTTCCCAGCAACCCGAAGCATTGCTCCTGGAGAAAGGGGAGATCTGAAAAGCCAGGCAACGCTGGGGGGATCTCATGTGCAAGAGCCTCTCAGCACAGCAATCCCCATGCCGGCAGCATGAAGGCAATTTACCGCCTGACCCCAGCTCGAGAATGAAATCACTCATGCTTGACTTGACCTGTTGGCTGAATCATCATTATGTGGGGAACCTTTTGTTGGTTTTTTTTCTGTGTGAAAACGAGGGAATAAAAGAGGAGAGGCATGGTAGCTGGCCATCTCCTGTGTCCCCCACCTTAGTTAGTCCAAAGAGAGATGTGGGATCTGCCGGAGCGTAAGTGCTTTATGGAGGGGATTGCCTGCTGCCCCTCATGTGCTAGGATGTTGACCTACCTGCTCTCCCCTTCCCTGTAGTTTGTACCCCCAGCACTGCACATACTGCTGCTTCCCACAGCTGCTCTTCCAGCCTCTTGACCCTTCCCATTGCTGCATCCCAGCAGAAGCTCTAGATGAGTCTGGTGCCCTGAGGGTCCATGGTTTGCTTCTCCACCCTGGAACCATCCGGGGTTGAGCTTCCTTAAGAAAGTACAACCCAAACCCATCCCACTTCAGCACCCCTGCTATGTTTATTACAGGGGTTTTTTGCCAAAATGATGGAGTTTCCTGAATTCAAAAGCCAGATTCAGGCAAGAAAGAACTGTGAAGGAACAGCAGGGCCATCTTTGCCTTTTTGTCTTGACCATCTGCCCACGAACCAGTTCCAACATTAGCAGGAGCAGTCATGGGAACAGGATGGGGCTGATCAGCAGCAGCAATACCCCATTCCAGGGTGGCTGGTGATGCTCTTCCCGGAAGGGCTGAATCAACGAATGAGATAACTCAGCCCCTGCTAAGAAGCCACCTGCAAAAACATTTAGTGAGCCCCAGTAAAGTGGCTTAAACTAAACCTGTCCCAGGCATTTTCCAGAGGAAAGAGACAGAAATCCCAACAGCAGCAGCTTTCCCAAGAGTCCTTTGTGCAGGATTTCTGGCACAGCCAGGGATGTCAGGAGTTATTTATGGGTTGTTTCTGTTTTAGCCTGCTGTGATCAATAGGTGTGACCCATCACACAATCCAATACCATATCAGCAGTCATAGCAGGAGAGCAGAGATTGTCCTCTCTGTGGTTATAATACCACGCACTGAGTTGTCCTTCAAGGACAGGAGGAAGGAGTCTCTCCATGCTGCAGAGAAAACTTGGCACACTCCTCCTTTTATGGGTTTCCAAGAGGCCACCTTTAGGTGCCTCAATACTTCATGAGACCTGTAAATCTCATCCTTATCACCTGCTGAAACTAGGGAGAAACAGCAAACAAATGCATCAACCTTGTATTGAAGGGGAAGAAGCAAGACCCAGCGGACTACCTGTGATGCTGAATTTCCTGCCGTGGCTATGGCATCTCTCACCTTAGCATGTCACTTGGATCAGCATATTTCTTCTAGAAGCAGCAGTAATCTGGGGGGTTATCCACACTTTTGTGCTCAAATTTGTGCAGACAATGTCTTTTGTAAAGGGGATGTGTTAGGGTTCCAGGTGCAGCTCTTGATCCACGTTCAGAGTGAAAATAGAACACCCCAAGTGGAGGCAGCGCTGAGCAGTGGTTGGAGGACCTGCTCCCACACAAGAGTCAGGTCTCCGAAGAAAGGATCCTCACCAAACACACAGCTACACACACAGTCCCTACCTCAGCCCTGGGTCTTGATGGGATTCTCCCCATCCTAGGGCAGAACATGACAATGATCCCTTCATTGGTAAAGCAGGTGAACTGCTCCCATTAGCTGAACCTTGCACAGACAGAGCTGAGAGGCTCTCTGGCTCTTGTCCAGCAGTGACATCAGAAGATTTACAGCCTGTGTCCCTCTTAAATTGCTTTCCTTAAGTAAACATCATGAGTTATCTTTGACACCAAGCAATGGACAGCCACAGGTCGATGCTGGAGTGAAGATTTCCAGTCACTGGAGGTAATCTGAACGTGGACCAAGGGTGTAGCACCCACTGCTCCAGATATTGAAGAGTTTATCACCCAAATACATGAGGAAGACAAAGGGATTTGTCTATCTCCAGAAAACGTCTTTGAGAGCACCTTGTCAGACACTGGTATAAAATCCCATCAGCAGATGCTAAAGAACATCAGAGAGTCCCTATCACCTCAACTGATGAGATCACCAAATTAGGTACCCAAATTAGAATAGTAGAATTGTTTGGGTTGGAAAGGACCTTCAAGATCATCTATTTCCAGCCCCCTGCAGTGAGCAAGGACACCTCCCACTGAACCAGGTTGCTCAGAACCCTGTCCAACCTGGCCTTGAACATTTCCAGGGATGGGGCATCTACAACTTCTCTGGGCAACCCGTTCCAGTGTCCTACAACCTCACAATGAAGAATGAGAAGCACAGTCATTATAAGCCACTGCCCAGGGGATAAAAAGTGCTCTTTATGAGTGCAAACCTTCCTTCTCTGCTTGGGTATGTGATTTAAATCCCACAGGAGGACCCTGCATTCCAAAGGTCGCCACCACACGCCTGATTTTTCTTGAGAAAAAACTAGGAGCAAAGTTACAACCTCATTACTCCCCCACAGTATCATCTTAACGTCTCTTGCAAGGACAAGGATGTCTTTTTTCTTTATTACAGTAGGGAAGCACAAGCTCCTGCTCCAGATGGCATACCCAAGAGCAACAGTCCGGATGGACATGTCACAATAAAGTCTCCTTTCTATTTATATAGTGCCCGTAACCCTCAGCTGTTGCTACATCACGCTGAGGCGTAGCACAAACATCTTTTAAAAACATCCTGGCGTTTGTTTCCGAAGGCGCAGAAGTTCACTGTGTTTTCCACGGGGTTGTTCTGCGCATCTCCTCTGAACATCTTCATTCCTTCTGCCCGGCTCATCATTTCTGGGGTTAAACATAGTACTTAAAAACACAGATGGGCTCAGTTTAAAGACTGGGAGAGGATCCAATTCTAAGTTCTCCAGCTGGTAAAACACCCTCACTGTTGAAAAATGGGTGAACTTGAGAATTTAGGCAGCTCCATCTTCTGCCTTTCGCTGCGCTTTTTCCCAGCTACGCCAATGAGCCCTGAACCCCCAGAAAGGTCTTCAGAGTGTGAATTAGATCAGTCTGTGACCTACTCACCCCTTAACCTCCCCTTGCACAAACCCAAGTGACCTCTTTGCATCTCTAGCCATGAATCAGGTTCCTCGGGCTGTTGTAAATATGGTGCTTTCCTCAACTTCCTTCAATTTTTCTTTGTTCCCTTTAACCACAGGAACATGAGCAGGATGCAGGATTGACCCTTGGTGGAACATGGAGCTCTTTGGCTGATGCTCCCTGCAGGTACCTTCTCTCATACAGCATATTGCATTCCATTACAGGATCACAGAATCACTGGAAAAGGCTGGAAAAGACCTCCGAGATCATCAAGCCCAGACTACAGCCTAACATCACCACATCAGCTAGACTATGGCACTAAGGGCCACAACCACTCTGCCCTCCAACAGCTCCAGGGATGGGAACTCCACCACCTCACTGAGCAGTCCATTCCAATGAATTTCCTTGAGGAAGGGCTTCCTAACATCCAACCCAAACCTTCTCCCCTGGCACAGCTTCAGGCCATGCCCTGTCATGCTGTCACTAGTTGCCCAGGAGAAGAGCCCAACCCCCACCTGCCTACAACCTCCCTTCATGGAGTTGCAGAGCATGATAAGGTCTCCCCAAGTCTCTTCCTCTTCAGACTAAACAAACCCAGCTCCCTAAGCCTCTCTTCATCAGACTTTCCCTCTGGTCCCTTCACCAGCCTCGTTGTTCTCCTCTGGACCCCTTCTACCACCTCAATCTCTTTCTTGAAGTGAGGGGCCCAGAACTGCCCCCAGTACTAGAGAGAAGGCCTCACCAGTGCCCAATACAGGGTGAGAATGACAACCCAAGTCCTGCTGGTCACACTGTTTCTNTCCCCAAGTCTCTTCCTCTTCAGACTAAACAAACCCAGCTCCCTAAGCCTCTCTTCATCAGACTTTCCCTCTGGTCCCTTCACCAGCCTCGTTGTTCTCCTCTGGACCCCTTCTACCACCTCAATCTCTTTCTTGAAGTGAGGGGCCCAGAACTGCCCCCAGTACTAGAGAGAAGGCCTCACCAGTGCCCAATACAGGGTGAGAATGACAACCCAAGTCCTGCTGGTCACACTGTTTCTGTTACAAGCCAGGATGCCATTGGCCTTCTGGGCTACCTGGGCACACTGCTGGCTCATGTTCAACCGGTTGTCAACCACTACTCCCAGGTCCCTCTCCACCTGGCTGCTCTCCAGCCACTCATCCTCCAGTCTGTAGCTCTGCTGGAGGTTATTGTGACCAAAGTGTAGGACCCTGCACTTGGCCCTGATAAACCTCTCTGCGGCATCTGCCTCCTCTCCAGCAGATTGACACCCCTCATCTTAGTGACATCCATGAATTTACTAAGGGTAGACTCAACTCCCTCATCCAGGTCATCAATGAAGGTGCTAAATAGGACTGGGCACAGTACTGACCCCTTGGCAACTCCATCGGTTACTGGCCGCCACCAGGATGCAGCCTCATTCACCACACTCTCTGTGCCCGGGTCATCGAGACAGTTTTTAATCCAGTAAAGAATCCATTATATGAATGGGAATTAGGCTTCTACTCTGCTAAACTCTGCTGGTCCAAAATCCAGATCAAAATCCTTAAGAGATAGGACAGAGTAGACTTAAGTTTGACTATGTGGTGCTCCAGCATCATGAGACCCTTGGTAGGCTTTATGTGAGTTGGGGCAAAGGATTATAGCAAATAGTCCTCAGCCTGCCCCCCCCAACAGCCAAGTCAGTTGCTGGTTTATGTCATCTTCCTTTGGGACACATGTAGGATGGAGGTGAGGCAGAGGAGCAAGGCCTTCAAAGTCCATCAGTCTAAGCTTGGGGGAAGTCTGGAACTTATAGTCCAGATTGACAGAAAGCTCTTCTGGGAAAGGAATCAATACAAAAGCAAGCTGTGCTTGCCTTGTTTGGTTGTTTTGGGGATGGGAAAAGGTAGCAGGAGGAGCTGGGGTGTTTATTGGGGTGCATCTTAATGAGCAGCCTTTGAGATGATGTAGACAGGAAAGGAATCCTGGTTTCAAAGAGAATGAGAGAGAATATTTGAAGATGACATGAGTTTTAGGGGCTGAGCCCTGTATGAAAAGGAGGGATTAGCTCTCCCTGCTTCACCTAGGCCTCGGGGTGATGTTTCTAGTTTAAAGTAAGACCAGTATTTCCAGTGAAAACCTACTCTGGTGATCCTTGCCTGGTTCTGTGTAGGATGGAGCTGGCCAGATGGGTGTGCAAGATGGGGTCACGGAAGTAATCAGCAAGTATTAAGTAAACCACCCCATTGTGATGGGACAGAGGGTGACAACTGATCTTCTTTGCATTGCTTTTGTCCAAGGCTCTCACTTAGGGACCCCCGTCTGCTTTCAGCAGAGTGAAATCCCGGAAGAGAATGGCTTAGATCAAGCCAAACTCCTGATGACTTTCAAAAGAACTCAGTTATTGATTTCTGGGGACTGTGCTGTTCCCTGGAGGACTGGCAAAAGCCCAAGGTGGTTGCCTAGGATGCCTGTAAACTCTGGCTCTGAGAGCAGCTTAGTTTAACAAGGACCTTTCTTAATGCAATTTAAGTCTAAGGTCATTGTCCCAGGCTACCATCCTGCAAGCAGACAGCAAAGGGTTGGAGGATTTGTTACCCAACCTGAAAGATGTGGAAAGTGAGTCAATGATCACCTGTCCTAAAAGCCTTTATGTGGCAAAGAGACAGGTATTTCCACCTTGCTTAAGTGGCTGATCTGATGAACCCAGCATGAAGCCTACACAACACAGAGCCAGACAAATGTTTTGGGTTGGTAGAGACCTTTAAAGGTAACCTGAGTTAGGGTGAGCTGTTATTTCCTGTGATGCTCTGCAGAAATCCTGGTGAAATGGCACAACTTTGGGGGGAGGTACTCTAAGTCCATCCTTCCCTTCTTGCCTGCTGGACACTGCAGCAGACTGTCTGAAAATAGCCCTCAATGAACAGGTCATTACCATCTTTAATGACCATCAGCCTCCCAGTGACTCCAGCATGATGACCACATAGCCTCCTCAACTGCACATCTCTTGCCACACAGTCAGAAGAAAAAGGTCCCTGCTTTTTCCCCCCTAAACATTAACCCAAGCTGCCAAAGCTCAGCTCTGCCTGCGGGTTGGCATGATGGATGGCAGAGCTCTGCTAAAAGCTGTTTAATTTGGGTGAAAGACACTGTGTGGGCAGCAATCCTGCCTGAGCTCCCAAGGTGTGTAGGAGCCAGCTCAGTTTCATCTCAGCTGATTCTAGCAGCGACGTGTTGCTTTGGAGAAAATGAAGAGCTGGGAGCTCTGGAGGGGGATGGAGCTCAGGACAAATCTCCCCATTCACTTCTGTGAGTATGAGAGTAGCAGCAAAGACTTCAATGGAGGTTTCTCCAGTGAAGGATTGTGGCAGATCTTTTGTCACTCAAAGAGCAGATAAGCTGGGACATGCCATTCTTGGATTCTTACTTGGAGAAAGCCCCGAGATTTTCTAGCAAAAGCAAGATGGCCTCTCTGCGTCCTTTTAGCATCACTGCTTCAAATTCCCTTGAGCACTGGAATACTTGACACAGAATCCCACAGTGCACACCCCAAAGATCTCAGTTTCTACGCCTTCTCAACATCCAAACAAAGGCTAAAACCATCAGTTCCTCCAAGAGTGGCTCACAGCCCCATTCCTTGGAGAGACCTCTTTGGTCTTGAGCATGTTCACCACACCACAAAGCTCTAACTGGTGATGAGACAGCTCTTGGCACTGGTACTTCTGAGCACCCCCAAACCATCTGCTCTAGTTCCATCCCTCTTCTGGGCTCTTGTGAGGAGGAGGAGACTCCAGCTGAGAGAAAGGGACAGGCCGCCTACTTGTACTGAGTAACCAGTGCCAAATTGGATGCCAGCACATACACACACACACACACGTACACACACAAAAATATTTCCACCAAGGTTGCTATGAACAATGGTTTCTTGATTAGTTCAGTCTTAAACACTTTTGCCTTTGGCTGCCACCACAGAGAACAGGCAGCTTAAGCACTGACCCTGCCCGTTTTGGATGGACTCAACATTTCCACATCCAATGGGATGTTTCATCAGTGGAGAAAAGGACATGATCCCTGCCTCAGGAGCTTGTAAGCTCAAGGTAGACACATGGCCAAGAGTAGAGGCAGGTTTTAAAGGATGATGGTGAGAAAACACCTCTTGCCCTGCACCTTAGACACAACCCCAAACCCACCTTGTTGTCATCTGCTGACCCTTCCTTAAAATGCTGCCATGGTGTCTGAAAATCCATTGGAAGAAGTTTGGGAAGAGTCCAGCTACAAGATGATGTGTGTTGGTCCTGTTTCCAAGGACATCTCAGAATGGAGACACCTCAGCTGGCTCTGTACCAGACAGATTTAGGTCCAGGAGCCATGGAATCACAGAATCACTAAATGTTAGGTGTTGGAAGGGACCTCAAAAGATCATCTATTCCAACCTCCTGCCAGAGCAGGATCACCTAGATTAGCTCATACAGCAACATGCTCAAGGGTGGTTTTGAATGTCTCCAGAGAAGGCGAGTCACATCCCAAAGATTCTCTACCTGAAAAATGAGAACAACAAGTGCCACTGATGGAAGAAACACCAGGAGTTGTAAAAAGCTGAGCAAAGCCCTACTTGCACAAGGTGAGAAAGTGCTTATGGTTCACATGGTAGAGAAACTACAGTGATAGTCCAGAGCTGGCTACTCCATAAACACAGGGGAAAAGGACTGAGGTTCTTGGAAGCAAAATGTTTAACCTGGGCATTATTTATGATCATAGAATGATAGAATAGTCAAGGTTGGAAAAGACCTTCAAGATCATCAAGTCCAACCATCCTCCCTACAAGCCCTAACCACTAAACCATCTCCTGAAACAATGCTGCTTATGGTGATTTTCAGCCCTGAGTTTTCTCCCCTGATGGTTCCTCCATGACTGGAGAGCAAATTCCAGAGGACCCTGTGAGTCGCCGGCTATGGAGGATTTTGCACCGTCTACAAATAGTGGATACTTGCTGAAAAGAGCAGATCTGAAGCCACAGTTGGCAAATTGCATCAACAAGCAGATTCTCAGCGAGGCATTGTTCCAGTTTGTATATGTCTGAAAAGAACTGCTCAGGCATATGTTAAAGTTGGCACCTTTTCCCTGGGACTCGCTACAATCTGACGGCTGGAGCACGATAACCACATCAAGATGCACAAAACACTGCAGCAAATGAGGAAAAACAAAGTCCACTTGAGATGGTAGTGGGGCTGGGCTGAAGACAGGGTGCAGAGGCAGAACAACATCCTCTGGAGACCACGCTCATCCTGACCTGATGTGGGAAACGATGACGTTTCCAAGCACTTCTTGGAAAGGGATCAGCAGTGATGAAGGGATCAAACTGCTGCCCCACTGCTGGTCGCAGGATGAAACTCAGGGAGGATAGTGCTGTGTGAACCCAAACCCACAGGCCTACAGGCTCTGGGCTGCAACCCATGCTGAAGAAGGCAACAGCTTGCAGTGAGGATGGACTTCGTGGAGACACACACAGGATGTGAAGTATTCTCAGTCCTTGTGGAGGTCTGGACCCTGCAAAAACACCTTTCTCATGTTAGTGGGGAAGAGTTTCTGGGAAAATGCCATCACGACTACATCCACTGGGCTTTTGGTCTTCCTGGCAGTCTTGGCTGGAGACCTCATGCTCAGAAAACCCCTTGAATTGAAATGGTTAGAAAATGTTAGGGGTGGAGAATCTTCCTTGGACATCTACATATGGCACAGGGGATAGGATGCTGGGTTCAGCTGGTGGAGTTGCAGCACCACCAAAGCATCTTCTCAGCTATAAAACTGGCCTGTCCCAGGAGAGGCATTTACCATTGCTGGGTGGGAGGGCATGTGTGTATTGCCTTTTCATCCTTTCCCATTCTCTCAGGTTGTCCAAGAGCAACACAGTGCCCCTCAGAGGGTCAGAGAAGGGAGCTGGAGTCTGTCTCCCCTCAGGTGCATCTCTCTTGGTGTCATTCTGCTCAATCCTGGAGGCATGCAGCCAGGTGACAATGGCAGAGCAGTTCATCTGAGGCTGGCAGCATGTGAAGCTCCTGTATGAGTCACCCCATGCTCTTTCGTATCCCCTAGAAGAGGCTGCACCACCCTGCTCAGAGGATACCAGGCTGCCTGTGAGCAAGGTGTTGTGCTGCATGGACAAAGATCATCCTGCTGGGTCCTGGGCATTTCTGGCAGGGCAGTCCCAGCAGGCATGTCTGACCTGACCTTCTCCATCCCCCATCAGCAGCCCTTCTGTCTCCCTTCACCCCACAGCTATAAGGACCACACAGCTGTCCAAGCAGGACCATTGCAGAGTCTGGAGCTCTGCTATCAACAACCTATGTGGAGAGAGAGTCCCAGCCTGCACTTCTAAGGCAGCCTCCGAATGCCTGTCTGCCATTATTGGCAAGGATAATTAATTACCTGACCTGCCATTTCATGGGAAAGCAGCAGAAATTAGTGTCACCACCTGCTGCCTCTCCTCCCCATCTCGACAGGTGCACAGGAGTGGTGGAACCACCACGCACCTATGCAAGGCGTGGAGTATAATGCAGGACCTAACCCTGCTGAAGCAACCCTGGGTTTGGGGTGAAGCTGGGAGCAGGAACATGTGTCACCAACTACTCCATGCATTGGAACTCCTCTCCATGTGCACCAACATGAGCCTTTCCCTTCTGGCATCTCTCATTTCTCCTTGAAGAAGGTGAGTCCATGCTACGTCATTGTCAGGAGCTTCCTTGCCTTTGCTTTGGGACCATGGCCACACGTGCATGTCATTTGCATGTCCCTTTTCCAGCTACTCTGCATAAGAGGATGTTTGGGGAATCTGATCCCTCTTCTTGTTCCTGTCCTCTCATGGGTTGGGGGAATGAAGTCATCATGAGAGAAGAAGGTTTTATATCCCACACTGACTCGATTTCCCCCCTCCCAGCGTTTCTGGAGGACCCTGGGGTTTCAGGCTGGGCTCTGCTCCTGGACATGGTGGGGTAAACAAGGGCCAACATGGGGTTTTCATGGTGTCAGGGTGAACTTGGGCAGACAGACACAACCTCACTGCCAACCATACGTGGGGCTGCCTGTGCACCCCCAAAACCAGCTGTGGCCCCTCTTCATGGGGTAATGACTGACATAATGGGGTGATGTCGGGAGTGATGACCGGACATTATGGGGTGATGGCTGACAACATGGGGTGATACCAACCTGTGTTGGGGGTCACACAGAGCGAGGATGAGGGGGTGCAGAGCTGAGCACCACCAGACCCCAAATGTCCCAGAGCCTTCCACTGGGTGATGGGGTGGATATGCTGGGCACGGGTTGGTACTCCAAGCATCACCCCATCACCCACGGCCAGAACCATGGTGTCACCCGTCTTGGGAGGCGAGGGAAGGGTTAAAGAGAAGGCGAAGCAGATCCTCCCTCCATCCTCCCCTTCCTCGCTGTTAGGCTGCTGCTTTGACAGGGGGTGGGGTCGGGGCCGGCAGCCGATTTGCCGCAAGAAGGGGGGGGAAACGTGGCTGCGAGTGCGGGTCGGGTGCGTGGTGGGGACATGCGACCAGACCAGAGACGAGACGAGATGAGAGACAGGAGATGAGACCCCTCGCACGGCAGCGCCCACGGGGCTGCGCGACCGACTGCCACTGACGCCCACCCCTCTTCCCTCGCC
>VZRI01006833.1:175265-248881 GCA_013397515.1 Upupa epops
ACCTCTTCCTCAGCTTCTTGGATTGATTTCTCTATTTCTTTGCTAGGGAGGGCTGTCTGGGGATTGGGATTGGGAGCGCTGGATTCGAGTAAAAAGGAGGTTGCTGGCAGCCGAGTGATTAACGTGCAGTTGCTGGGAATTATGTCATCTGCCTCAGTGCTGGGTGGTGGGGACGGAAGGGGGGACATGGCTACAGAATATGGCCAAGTTACAAGGGAACCCCAAAAACCTGTGGGGACTTCACCCAAGGAAGCACCGATTTCCACTCCAGGCTTTGCTAGGTGTTGGCATTGAGTGTTTCTCCCCACTTTAAGCTGGTGGGGCAGTGGGTGCAGAAGCCACCCCGATGCCTTCTGCTCCACACAGGTGGCTGAGTCTGTGGGTTCCATCCCCATGCAGGAGAGCAGCCTGTTGCTGCTCTTCCTGTGGCTCATGGCCTGGCAGAAGGGTTTGGAGGAGCTGAAGAAGGTGTCGTCATGATGATAGGATGAAGGGAGGATGAGGGCAGACAACCCCTCTGTCAGCTCCCCAGGAGAGAGCAGGGCTGGAGCTGCTGCACTGCAGCAGAGAGCCCCAGATAGGGCTGTGGGGTGCCAGGGACCCACTCTGCCACCCCCAGCCACTCCTCAGAGCCACAACAAGAGCCTGAGGACCTGTAGCTTAAGCAGCATCCCCAGGCTAGCTGGTCACTCTGGTCTGGAGAAGAACTTTGGGCTGGGGGAAGCACCAGGGCCTTTTGAGCATCTTCCTCAACACCTCCTGCCTCTTCCCCGCATATATGTGGGGAGCTGGGGAAGAAGGGCCAGGCTTCACACCCCATACAGTCCAGTGCAACCCTGTGAAACATCACGCAGCTCCATGCAACTTCCTGCAACCCCGTGCAGCTGCATAAAACCCCCTGCAGCCCCAGACATTTCCATACAGACCCACACAGCTTCATGCAACCTCATCCAGCCCCGTGCAGCCCCGTGCACCACGGCAGAGGGTTGAGCTGGGAGAGGAGCAAGTAGATGCAGGCAGGAGGGCTGCAGGGAGACGACATGGGGTGGAGACAGGAGGGTTAGGCTGATGCTGTAGTGGGGCTGTGCTGGCATTTTCTGCCCCACATCACAGCACACAGGAAGGGTGATGTCAACATCTTCCTCACTTCAAGCAGGGAGCCAGTGGGTGAAATCAAGGCAGGGGATGGCACTTGCCCCCGAGGATAACCTTTGGCAACTCCCTTAGCTCTTCTGCACTCCGCTCTCAACACCCTCCAGCATATCCCCGATCCACAAACCCTGCTCAGGCAGAGGTTTCTGCTAGCATCCAAGCCGTTGAAGGAGGTGCTAGCATGAAAAAGGGGGTGTAGAATCTTGGAACACCCCAGGAATGGGATCAGGCAGGGGTGGGAAGCGCATCCATCACGTGTGGAGTGTTGGCTCATCCCCTCTGTGCGGTTTGTTGATGTGTGGCCCCGGCCGGAGCGAGCGGCGATCTGCCGTGGCTATTTATAGCGTGTGATGCTGTCATCCCAGTTCAGCTCGGCTGGGGAATTTATTTCCTGCAAAGGTTGGGAGGCGAAGGCTTAGAAACCCCGCATGGAAATGCCAGTGCCGTGTGATTCCCTGTCTGCACGACTGGGGTTCCCATAAGAGATCGGGCAGGTTGTTCTAAATGTTGGCCTTGAGGTGGTACCAGGGCATAGGAACAAGGTGTGGAGTGGCTGGAATTCCCCTGTTGGCTCCCTGGTGTGGTAGAAGTGGGGCAGGGGCGTGTGTGGCCCCATGGGCTCCACACAGAGATGACACTCTCTCCTCCTTGAACTCTTTTGTGCTGGGTGATAGAGTTACAGACTGGTTTGCGTTGGAAGAGATCTCAGAGATCACCCACTTCCAACCAGACCAGGTTGCCCAGAGCCCCATCCAATCTGGCCTTGAGCACTTCCAGGGATGGAGCAGCCACAGCCTCCCTTGGCAACCTGTTCCAGTGCCTCAGCACCCTCACAGCAAATAATTTCTTCCCAAGATCCAATCTAAATCTCCCCTGTTTTAGCTTGAAACCATCCCCTTGCCCTATCACCAGAGTTCCTGGGAAAAAAATCCCTCTCCAGCTTTCCTGTACCCCCTTCAGGTACTGGAAGCTGCTATAAGGTCTCTCCAGAACCTTCTGATGTCCTAAGAGACAACCCCCCAGCTCTTGAATACTAAAAGGAGGAGGTAAAGAAGTGTCTGAAAGCCCAACATCTTTTTGCAGGAGACAGCAGAAACTTGTGCTACCAGAGCCTTTCTGGGAGCTGCAGCATCCATCACAGAGGCATGAGCAGATCATGGTGCACTATGAGGGAACCTTTTGATTGTCCATCCCTTTCTGGGGAGGAAAGGTCGTGTAGGGGGAAAAAAGCAGGCAGATGGGGATGGTGGTTTCCACGTTATGTCAGCACTTGCTGGTGGTAGCTCGGAATGGAGCAGGAATCTGGATAAAGTGGGCTGTGAAAACTTTCTGAAGGGAGTTGCATCCTGATGGAGAAGCTGAAGAGTTCAGAGGGAGCTGCTGTGAGGCTTCAGATATGCTTGTTCATGAAGGGGGATTGAGCATGACAAGGAAAGCCCAGCAATGCCCTGGGGCTGTCAGAGAAATCCGGCAAAGAAAGGGTGAACTGAGATTTCTGGTTTCCCTTCAGGAGGATCTTTCCCCATTAGTCATTCCTGTCACAGGAGCTGCCAAACACGGTTATTATTTGGAGGATCTGAAAGTGAAATGGAGACAAGCACCCAGGAGCCCAAATGTGTCTGTCCCACAGTCTGGGGGGAGCAGGCAAGGACACCCCCAGCCCCTCCAGCCCAATCATGCATCTCCTCCGTGGATAAAGCCTTCATACCTCATGTTGGGTCACTGGGTTCCTCCTTGAGTTGTGTTTTCCACAGCCTGGGAACCCCTTCCATGCAGGACTCAGTGGCACTAGGAGTCACAGCTAGGTTGTGGTGCTCCATCCTGAATGTGGTGCTGGTCCAGGCACTCTGAGACCCTGCAATATGCTGGATGGTTCTCACTGGGGAGCATCATGCACCCAAACTTCATGTCTCTGTCACCCCACAGCCCCAGACACTATCATAAGGGGAAAGGATCACACTGACACCCCCCACGTTTGGGAAGCCAGGGGCTGAGATTTCACCTTTGTGAACTATTCCTGCGGGAACACCTTTTGGTGGGTTGTGGGGTGAGAAGGACTTCACTTCTGAGACCCTCACAGACCAGGCATGGCCACGAGGAGGTTACCTTCCCAGGGAGGCAAGAAGGTCCACATAGCTCCTCAAACAGCAAGGAAAGCAAATGCAAGTGCTAAAGCAGCTCTCAGGAGACAGAGAGGTGACTTGTGCCTCATAATCCAGCCAAGAGCTCTCCTGGCAAAGGGAGCTCAAAGTCCCCTTGACCTGGCAGAGGAGCTGCAGAAGCTCCTGCTTCATCTGAGGGAAGCTGCTGCAAGGCTTGGAATGAGGTTCCCAGTGATCTTAACTGTTTCCTCCTCACATCAATTGGGTTTGCAGTGAAACCTGCTGGTTTTTTCTGGCTTCTGAGTCAGAAGGATGAACTTTGCCTGAGTCTTGCTGGAGTCTGACGCAAGGTGAGACCTGGTGGCCAAGTCTCTGCTTTCCACCTCCTCCTTGTTGACTGCTGCTGTGACTGGTACCTTTTGGAGTTGTCACAGGGGCTGGAAATATGTTTGGGATTTCCTTTGGATGAAAGGAGGAGAGGTCATAGCATGACGTGACTCCAGTAGCTGGAGCCTTCACTGGAGCATGTAGACCATGGGCAGCTTTTGTGTGCAGAAGGATCCAGGATGGCTACACCTACAGCATCCTGTGTTAGCTCAGACATCAAAGAAACTCTTCCAGCCACCAGCAGTTGGTAGTTATGAGGTTTCATCAATGATCTAAGCCTTTTTCACTGTGCACCATGATCTTTTTCTGGTTGCTTTCTGAGCCCCTGCTTATCCTTCAGCATCCTCTGGCATGCTCCCACCACCCACCCAAGAGCCATCTCCAGCCTTCTGGTCCTCAGCTGGTCCTAGTGGGTGCTGCTGAAGTCTGAACTGATGCCAAAGGAACTCACCCCATCCTCTCACCAGAATGGGGACAACCAATCCTCCCTTTCTCCTGGGGCCAGATCCTGATCATGGGCCAGCGAGCTGCCCCAGATGTAACAGAGCCCCGTTCCCTGTACAGGAAGCTCAGAAAAAAAGATGATCCCATTATTAACCACATGCTGCTCCTCACACAACCCACCTTACAAATATTTATCAACTGGAGAAATACAGGGGCCCAGAAGTTGCCAAGTAACATAACAAGAGGCACTTTTAAATAAATATCTGCACGTCTGCAGGTGATGAATTAACCAAATCCCTTGGTGCGTGGCCCAAAGACGTGTTTTCCTTGGGAAGCCTAGCACTGCTAATAATAAGGAAAATTTTAAAAACCCCACCCTGGGATAAACAATTTCTGACCACGTGTCCAGCACCTAGTGAATCCTAAGGGAAGTTGGGTCCCTGCCAGGAAGTTCTGTAAGCAGAGCACTGCCCATAGCACTGTGTCTGTCAGGGACAAATCAGGAAAGAGAATGGGACAGGGGAGTTTATTTTGCAGAGGAGATGGGAGCAAGCCCAGAGTGCTTGGTTGGGTTTCGTCCTGCAGTGGTGCGCCTCTGCTAAACACCTGTAGAACACTCTTCTCCATAGGCTCAGGCCTTCAAGATACTTTGCTGTATCGAATCATAGAATGCATTGGGTTGGAAGGGACCTCCAAAGGCCATCTAGTCCAACCCCCCTCCAAGAAGCAAGGACATAACTCACAAAACCAGGTTTTCCAGAGCCCCATCCAGCCTGATCTTGAATGTCTCCAATAATGGGGCCTCAACCACCTCTCTGGGCAACCTGTTCCAGGTATCCACCACCCTCAGATTAAAGAACCTTTTCCTAATGTCCAGCCTAAATCTACCCTTTTCCAGCTTAAAACTATAGTTCTTCCCCAGCCTCCTTATAGACTCCTTTCATATTAGATTCATGCTATAGACCCTGTATCACTCAGAATCATAGAATCATTCAGGTTGGAAAAGACTGAATCAATGAGTCCAACCACTAAGACTACAAGTTAGCCCCTAAACTCTATCCCCTAACACCACAGCTAAGTAACCCTTGAACACATCCAGGCAGGGATGGTGACACAACCATCTCTCTGGGCAGCCTATTCCGCTGTTTGGCCACTCTTTCCATGAAGCACTTTTTCCTGATGTCCAGTCTCAACCTCTCCTGTTGCAGCTTGAAGCTTTTCCCTCTGGTACTGTCACTAATGACCTGTGAGAACAGACCAGCACTAACCTCTGTACATTGTCCTTTCAGGTAGTTGTAGGAGGTCTTCCTTAGCCTCCTCTTCCTCAAGTTAAACAGTCCCAGCTCCTTCAGTCGCTCCTCATAAGATCTGTTCTTCTGACCCTCACTCAGCATTCTCTGTATTTCTTTCTCTCCATCCCAGAGGCCAGGCAGAAGGGCACGCTACGTCTCTTTCTCTCCAAACAAAGTGCTTACATCCCATAAATCCTGTTTTCCTGCTGTGAGGCCACTTTGCAGATTTGTGGGGTTATTTGGGGAATAAGCACTGCCAGAGGGGACAGTGTGTTTGCAGATGAACAGAGCTCTCTCATCCTACTCCTCCTTCCATGGGGAAGCCCCAGTTTGTGGATTTGGTGGTTCCCTTGCAATCTATCACCAACTCTACCACCTCTGACCCACCGTCACCAGCCTGAGGGCTTTGACAGAGGGGCCATTCTGGGGTTCTCGGCTGAACCAAGGAATGAAGAGACACAACGTGAGCATGAAACTGGTAGGCAAAGTCAGTGGGGTGAGCATCCCCAGCTGCATGGTTTTGGGGAGGACCAGGGTAAGAGGAGATAGACTGGCTGAAGGGATGGTGGTAAATGTTGCCCAGAAAGACTGTAGATGCTCCATCCCTGGAAGCATTAAAGAACAGGAGCAGCTCCTTGAGCCCACGACCATCACAGTGCCCTGCAGACATGCACTGGAGACGATGCTCAAGGGGAGGTCAGAGCTTTTATTATCCCAGCTGCTGAAGCTGGAACAAACAGCCCAGATACTGGGCACAGGAGCTCATCTCCTTGTCCCTGCTTTCTAATTATATCAGTTGATCTAGTCCAACCTTGTTCCACTCCCCATGGGCCATTGCCTTCATTACCTCCCCAGCTCTGCCCTTCACAAGCACTTGGAGCAGCAGCCAAGCCATCCCACCTGAGATGTTTGGGCTGGGAGGGCTGGCTGTGCCACCTCAGGCATTTCCCTGCAGTGGGGTCTTCTGGCTCCTGCACTGCAAGGACTGGGCCAGGGGACTGGGGCCAGGGACATGTGTGTAGGATGAGCTTTAAGCTAGAAAAGAGGAGGTTTAAATTAGATATTAAGAGGAAATTCCTCCCTGTGGGCGTGCTGAGGTACTGGAACAGATTGCCAGGGAGGTTGTGGCTGCTCCATCCCTTGAAGTGTTCAAGGCCAGGTCTGTGAGAGGTTGGAACTGGATGATCTCTAAGGTCCCTTTCAGCATAACCCATTCTGTGGTTTTGTGGTTGTGCCCATACTGCACACCTTGCTCTGCTGTTCTTCACCTGGGGTGCTTGGTCCCAGTAGTGGGGTGGAAAGCCAGGAAAGACTGTTCCTGTGGTGGGACGGGGCAGCTGGGTGATTCAGAGAGGTCAGAGCAGAAAAGAGAAGATGAAAATATCCCCAAAACCATCCATAATGCTGGGCTCAGATGGGCAGATCTGCACCCCAAGGCCCCAGTGCTGCACAGAGCAGCTCTTCTTCTCCTGCGTCTTTTCTCCCCCAGAGACCATGGTCCCTCTCGTCCTGCCCAAGACATGAGGGCACACCAGGAAAAACCAGGACCTGTCCTGCCTCTAATTCTTCCCTCTTCAAATAAACCCATTTCTCAAAAGACCTTTAGGAGAAGCCGCAGCTCCACCCAGTTTCAACTCAGCAGGGGGATAAGGAGTGATCCCCCATCTCCAGGAGCAAGCCCAGCACAGACCGGAATGCTCAGCTCTCATGCCAGTCTCAGGGAGACCCTGATGTTCTCCACAGCTTCCAGCTCCTCCTGTGATGTAAATAATAAATCAGAGCTGGTCCCTGGCCAGCCGCTGTGCAGGAGGAGCCTCCTCTCCTCCTTCCTCTGATGGAGGGTTTCTGTCCTGATAGACTGTCAAGCAAGGGTGCAGCCGCAGCTCATCTGTTTCATGCCCAGCTCTGGCATTTTGTGTTCTCCTCAGCATGTTCCTCACCCCTCTCCTCAGCGTGTTCCTCAGTTTCCCTCCCTGCAGCCCCCCCAGCCTAGGGCAGCAATGGGGAAGGACTGGACTGATTGGGAATATGCAACTTGGAACAGGCTGTCCAGGGAGGGGGTGGAGGCACCATCACTGGAGGCAGACATGGTGTTTCAGGAGATGGTTTAGTGGTTAGGGGTTGTAGGGTGGACAGTTGGACTTCATGACCTTGAAGGTCTTTTCCAACCTTGATGATTCTAACCTGCCCATGTTTGGCAGGCAATGCCCAGTCTGCTTCCCAGTAGACCCCAGCAAGCTCCTCTCACCTGTGACCTGTGTCTCAGGAGATCCATGCAACCCCACCACTACCAGCCAACCACCCCATGGCCTGTTGACATTCCTCAGTGCTAGCCAAGGGCTTTGTCTTCCTCTCCATGATCCCAGGGACCCAAATTAGCTTTTAATAGTAATACATGAAAAAAAAGATAAGTAAAAAAATCACTGAGCAAACAATTGTGCCTGGGCGGCCGCTGGGACAGCAAACACTACTGGAGGGGCCCCAGGAGTGGCCATGCCTGATAGCTGGGAAAGAAGGGAGGGATTATTTCCCAATCCCTGTAGTGTGAGAGGCCCTGGCCAGCCTAGCTGGCAGCAGAGGGCTAGTTCTGGCCATGCCCAGCGCTGTGGGAGGTGGATACATGGCTTTGGGATGAGGTTCCTCAGCCAAGCGTGAGCGTCAAGCTCCAGAGGTGATTAATAGTGGTGTTTTGTGGTAGAAAACATTTTCCTCCTGTGCAGGGTGTGGAGTTTCAGGCAAGAAAAGGGATCTGTTTATTTAAAAAACAAGCCCTACAAGTCACCTGAGCTATCCCATGCCATGAATGCCCGCATGACCTATGCAGATATCTCAGCATCAGGTGGTGGGGATGCAACCACCAACCAGAGGTTATTCCTTGGAGCCAGAAAATGTAGTTGTTTTTTCTTTAATGAACTTTTCCATCGGTCTGTTGGCGTCTTTTCCCAGAAGAGAAGGATGGGTAGGACAATGGTGGTTGTACAATCATAGAATTGTTCAGGTTGGAAAAGACCTTCAAGATCATCAAGTCCAACCATGAACCCAACTGTCCCAAGGCCACTGCTAAACCATGGCCCTAAGCTCCAGATCTTCATGGCTTTGAAACACATCCAGGGATGGTGATTCAACCCCTCCCTGGGCAGCCTCTTCCAAGACCTGATGACCCTTTCCATGAAGGCTTTCCCCATGATCAACCTAAACTTCCCCTGGTGGAACTTGAGGTCATTTGCTCTTGTTCTGTCACTTGTCCTTGTGAGGTAAGATCAACCCCCATCTCCCTACAGTGTCCCTACAGGTAGTCATAGAGGGTGATTAGGTCTCCTCTCAGCCTCCCCCTCCTTTGGGGGATTCCTGGGTATTCCCCCAGTGAAGAGCTGACTTCTCCCTCTCACCACAGCCTGGCTAGTTGGTGGGCATCATCCCTCTCTGTCATTCCCTTCATGTTCCCAAGCAATCACCTGGATGTTTTTCCATTCTTGACACCTTCACTCTCAAATTTATCTCAGAGATGGGACTTGTTTGCCTTGTCTTTGCTTGTACCCACATGTTCTGCTCACTTCTCATCCATGAGGACTTTAGGACCCCAACAGCACTTGCAGACTCTCCCGGGATGGCTTCACTCCCCAAGCCTGTACTGGCATAATAGCTGTTGACACCATAACTTCATTCAAATCGATCTTGTTCACTGATTAGCCGATTGTAGTAATTGCTGTGAATTACCTTGGGGGATTCTGTGGCAAGTATGTCCCACGTAAGAAGTGAGAATCACAGCATTGAGGTGGTTTCTGTTGCAGGGCCACCTCTTACAGATATCCCTGTGACTGGTAGAAATGAAGAGGAGTTACCAGAGGGGAACCACAGCCTGGTACAGTGATTTTTAATTCCAGAATGCCTCAGAGGCCCCAAAACTTTCATAGAATCATAGAATGGTCTGGGTTGGAAGAGACCTCAGAGATCATCCAGTTCCACTCCCCTGCCATGGGCACGGACACCTCTCATCAGACCAGGTTGCCCAGAGCCCCATCCAGCCTGGCCTTGAACACTTCCAGGGATGGAGCACCACAACCTCTCTGGGCAACCTGTTCTAGTGCCTCAGCGCCCTCACAGGGAGGAATTTCCTCCTAAGAACTATAGGCAGATGATGACTGTCTACTGTAGATCCTAAAATGGATCAAAGTCCCTATCTGTGGCATGAAACCATGAATGATACGACTCCACTCTGCCTCAAAATGCAACTGCACATGACTCAGATACTGGGTTAAGGATAAACTGAAGTAGATTTTCTCCAAGGGTGTAATTCCTTTGCAAAACTCACTGACAGAGAGGACAAACTAAGTGTGGAGAGTGAAGGGCCAGAATTTCCATCTGTGAAGCTGCCTGGGTCCTCTAATACAACCTGCCCCAAAGGAATCCACAAAGTCCTGTTTGGCAGGAGCCGTCTATTTACATCGACAGCTTCCCTCCCTCCAGGCCTTCATCACTTTCTGCTGTGCTAAGCTGCATCTCTCCATCTCTTCTTCATTCCTTTTTCTTGAATATTATTCTGCAATTATCATCTTTCCAGTCCTTTGGGACCAGAAGAGCAATCCCAGGACATCTTGGAGGGGCTTGAGCAGCAGGGCCACAGCACTCCTCACCCTGCTTTGAGGGGACTCCTGGGAGCAGATGGATCTGAGCCCACTCTTTGAAAAAGTTTGTCCCCAGGCTATGCCATTTAGTGTTTTCCTGGGCCACTAATGGACTGGAAAGCACTTTGTTGCCCCTGTGCTACCGGAGAACGTCAGCCTGCTCCTGCCATGGCCACGAGAGAAATTATTGAGCGTTTCTGCCCTTTCTCTGTTATTATCAGCAATTTTTTTTGATCTCCAGCCTGGGGACAGGGAATGTGGCTGCAGCTCAGTTTTTTCACTTCTCTTTGTTTTGCAAAATCAAGTTAGAAGTTGTGGCCTCTCTGTTGTCCCAGAACCTCCAGGAGAGAGTTGGTATGGCCAGCATTCATTCACTGCCAGCAGAACTGCAGATGAATGCCATCACTTTGTTGAGCCAGAACACCAACAAGCTCTTGTCTTGGTAGCCAGTGTTGGCTCTGCTGTATTTTGGGTAGAGAAAAGAGAGCCCTGGTGTACTGAAGCCTCCAAGACCCTCTGACTCTCTGGTAGTGCTGCCAAAAGGCCAGATTGTTAGCCAGACCTTTTGTTCTTTGTTTTAATGAGGTGAAATTGTGAGCTGAGCTGAATAAACATCATAAACAGGTCTCGGCCACATGTAATACCATCAGTCACTGCCAGCAAGCCTGGCTGCAGAATGCTGTCACCTTGCCATCTGTGTGGGTCACTGCTCCACTGAAATCATGTGAGGGGTCCATAGGGAGTCCCAGGGCCAAATGTCACAGTTGCAGCAGATGGAGCCCATCTCTGCAGCCAGGTTGGCAGGTTGGCATCACCTGAGGCTCCCATTCCCCTCTGTAACCATCTCTGATGCATTCTGAGCACTTGGCAGAGTAGGAGCAGGCAGTAGTCAACATGAAGGGAGATCCTTGGTTTGAACTATTTACCTAGGCTGGACACTAGGAAGGCTTTTTTTACTGAAAGGGTAGTCAAGTCTTGGAACAGACTGCCCAGGGAGACTGCGGCTGCTCCATCACTGGAAGTGTTTAATTGCCATTTAAATGTGGTGCTTAGAGATCTGGCTAGTGGTGAACTTAGGAGAGCAGCGTTATGGGTAGGACTTGATGATCTCAAGGGTCTTTTCCAACCTTAATGATTCTATGATTCTACCTGGTGGCTGAGACTTCAAATGCTCAAGAAGCAGCTGGATCCATGCCTGAGGTCTCAGCAGCACAAGGAACATGCTGAGGCATTTTGTGATTACTTGGATTTGCTACAGCAGAGGGCTGAAGATCCCTGGCAGTTCACGAAGACCCAGCCAGATCCAGTCAGGTCTGAGCTGGTGCTGAGATGGATACCCCCAGTTTTACCACTGTGGAGGAGTTTTTGCCAGTGGAGCAGTCGGTGAAGAGCTCTGTGAAGGATGAGTGGCATGTGTGGGGGTGGCTAGCTTGTTTGAGCTAAAGGAGGAGTTGGGTGAGGACTCGGGACTCATCAGAGAGAAACAGATCCAGGCAGAGAGCACCAGCACTAGCAGAAGGTGATGCTTTTCTTCTCTAAAGGTTTGCAAGGTTGGACACAAAGAAATTTCCTCCTCCTCCTCTTACCCAGAGAAGCCACATCCCAGGAGGCATTCAATGCTGCCTTAGAATCCATTCAAAACACATCAGGGTCAGACCTTTTAATGCAAGAAAGAAAATAAACCCAAAGACAAAAGGCTATTCTGGAGGAGGGGAGGAGAAGGAAGTGGCTCCCAAAATATCAACAACAGCCTTCCCTCAGCTGCAGCCATGGGTCAGGTGTCCCTACACCAGTGGGATGTAGCAGAGCAGGAGATGGGACTCATTCTTCTGCACCTCTCTCTTGGTGGTAGAGAGACCGGTGATCAAACCACAGAGCTTTTGGAAGTCTAGGTTAGGATTATGAGAGTGGAGGAGAAGTCTCATGATGGGAAGGGTTGAGCAGGACAGGGTGGGGTTATGCAGGCAAAAGTGAGTTGACTGCTACTGAAGCTCACCAAGGTGTTGGCATCTGGCTTAAAAACCACTAAACACTACAGGGATCCCCTCCTCTGTCCCCTCTCTTGTGGTCACCACCTCACTGGCCAACAGGACCCCACAGCTATGTAGCTCCTGGGGTCATTTGGTGGCTTTCTGAGGTTGCACTGTTCCTGGCTGTGGCCACAGCTGGATGGCCAGGGGCAGCTGGACAGGTTTCTGATCCTCACATCTGAAATTATTGGGGTTGTGTCCTTACTGCATTTCTGCTTTTTAGCTGGAACCACTAAGCGAGGCTTTTTGAGAAGGGATGTTCATGCCATTGCTGTGTGGTGTTAAAGCTCTGGAACTCAAGAAGAGATGGGGGGACGAGAACTGCAAGCCAGAAGAGGGAGTGGGTTTCAAACCAGAGACCACTGAAATTCACACAAAATCCTGCCTCCTGCTGAGCATCTTACTGCAGCAGAGGAGGGCACCTGCAGATACAGAAAAACTCACTGGCAGGCCAAACCCCACAAACAACTCCCCCAAATTCCTGTGCAAGAAAAGAAGGAGGGTGCTCACCCCACCTCTGCCTGCTTGTGAGGATGGGGCTGTCCCTCAGAGGATGGCCAGAGGTCACCCTGGAGATGTGATCTGGCTGTTGCAGCTCAGAGAAAGGCGATTTCCCCACAGCCCGTGACGCGGCTCAGGAATTTGCGGTCTGTGCCGGGTGAGTCAATGTTAGCGGGAAAAGTGGGCTATTTTTAAAGCCTCTGACCTTTGGGGGTGTTTAACCCCCTCCCTCTTCCCAGATCAGCATCGCAGTGGTGCCTCAGTTGTGGTGCAGCCACCTGGGATGGTAGTGAGGTCAAAGGCAACAGCGCAGCAGCCATCAGTGGAAACGAGTGGTAAAGATTCTTCAGGAACAGCCTAGAAGCGGGCAAAGTGGACCTTACCCAGTGCAAATAGGTGCCAACCTCACAGGTGGTGCTTCCTAGGAGAAGGGGCTGAAGAAGGCAGTGTCAAGGTGACCAGGACAGGCTGTTAAGAGCCACTGAGACAAAGCAAGAAGCTGTGAACAGACATTTTGCCCAAGCTCTGCCTATACGGTGCTTAAGGAAATGGTTTAACATTGGCTGGGACAGTTTGGTTTATCACAGAATCACAGACTGTTAGGGATTGGAAGGGATCTTGAAAGATCATCCAGTCCAATCCCCCTGCCAGAGCAGGATACCCTAGATCCAGTCACACAGGAACATATCCTGGCGGGTTTTAAACATCTCCAGAGAAGGAGACTCCACAGCCTCCCTGAGCAGCCTCTTCCCAGTGCTCTGTCACCCTCACTGTGAGGAAGTTTATTCTCATCTATATGTGGAACCTCCTTTGTTCTAATGGTTGGATTTGCTGATCTTAAAGGTCTTTTTCAACCTAAACAATTCTTTGATTCTATGATCTGCCTATCAAGACCTTGGAGATTGAATCCCTTACTAGAAATGCAAACGTGCCTAGTTAAAAACCTCCTCACCAAGTCACTGCTAGCTGCTCCAGAGCTTTAACAACTCGTGGGACTAGCAGTCACTTGGCATCACAACATAATGTAGCCAGGCTCATATGGCCATGTCCTCCTCTAAAGCTCAGAGGACCTGTGTCACCTACGCTGCCCTGCCTGGTGTCACTCCCAGGGTGGGGTGCTGGTGAGACGCATTTCTTGGCGTCCTCTTTCTGGAAGTCAGCACAGCCTGCTGACTCCTGCAGCTTATGTGCTTCTAGAATGGCATCACAGGACTTGTCCAGCTTCCAGCTGAGCTCTGGGAGCTCAGTGTTACCACTGAGACAAGGCACTCCTTGTGTTCAGGCTCCTGCACAACCACATTTTGGGTGGCCTGTGATTCACCACACTGTGCTGAGCCTGTCCTTACCAGGGGATTTGGGTCCTCAGCATCTCCTCAGGGCCCCAACTGCCTTTTCCCAGGGATGATCTTCCTCCCCACAGCATGCCCAAAATATCAGCCACCATCTTCCCTTCCCCACCAGCCCACTTTCCTGCTGGAGATGATTTTCTTCTCCTGTGTTGCTCTGATATCTGCCCAGCCTGCTGCTCTCCTCTACAGAGATTATGTTCCCTCCTTCAAGTCTTGATCATGCCCAGCCCTGGCCGCCCAAAAGAAGCAGCTGAATGTTTCCCCAACAGCCAAACGTGGTTTTGTGGGGGCTGCATGCAGCATGGTCCTATTGAAAAGCTCACGAGGCATTTTCAGTGTCTAAGCAACTAAACCAAGCAAGTGATGCAGATTAACTACCTTCATGCCATATCATCTGTCCCCAGTTCTGAACATTTCCTGGGTTATTCTAATTTAGCAAAGCATGAAGGTTTTTTGTGGAGGGTGTTTTTTTAATATCATCCTCTGGAGTGTCATCACTTTTGTTTTCCCAGGTTTCTCCATCCAACCTGTTGCCTTTCTGGGACATGGTGGGAGCACTTAGTGGTTCAGGGGTAGGGAGATTTCACATTCTGCTTTAGATTTCCTCAATACATTCCCAGATTTGACTGCTGTGCCTTTTGCCCCAGATGGTGATGAATTCCTGGTCCTTTAATTTGTAAAGTTTTCCCCTGAACCCGTGTACCCACAGAGCATCAACTGCATCCCGTGGCAGGGAGCTCCACATGCCAGCTGCTGCTGCACGAGGAAGGGGTTTCTTCATTCCTTCGTGATTTCTCTCTTTATCTGCCTCATAACAGGATTTTGGCTAAATGCTCCTCCCTCCCACACAGAAAAACCTCCTTCATGGAAAGGGCCATCAGGCCTTGGAACAGGGCTGAATCGCCATCCCTGGATGTGTTTCAGTCATGGAGATCTGGAGCTTAGGCCAGTTGGGTTAATGGTTGGACTTGATGAACTTAAAGACCCTCTGCACCTAAACCTTTCTGAGATTCTGTGACAAGGAGACAGGGATCAACATCTGTGTGTCATTTGTCCGTGGCTGCTGTCCTTCTCACAAGTGTGGGCTGTCTGAAGCGCTGCCCCAAAGCCACAAACATTCTTGTAAAGCCTCCTGGGGGTGGCTGAGTAATTCATCAGCACGGATTCATTTAAAAACCTACCAAGGAAAAAAGCGCCCAAGATCCTGCTGGTTATTTGTAGAGGCAGATCCCATGGCAGGCTCTGTCAGCAGCCCAGGTGAGACGAACGGCGTGGGATTGCTCACAGCTCAGACAAATTAATAAGGATGCTGTGCTGAGATGAATTCTGCCCCAAATATATGAAGTGCAAGCTTGTAACATGTGCTGAGCTCCTCTGGAGCTTGTTTCACAAGTGCTTCCTGATTTACCTGCACATTGGAGACATCCTGCTGCCCCGAGCTCAAGGCAGTGATGAGAAAAAGATACAGGAGTGGTGAAAGCAGGTGTTGGCTCAACCTTCTCCCTTTGCACATCTTTGTCCAGTGTCCTGGTTTTGCTTATTTGTCTCAAGGTCAAAAGAAAAATCCAAGGACTTGTTACAAAGATAAGGACTTCATTAACAGAAAGGTAACGAAAAGGTTTTAAAAGATAGAAAACCCACAGCCAAAGCCTTTCACCTCCCTGCCCAGCTCCTGTGCCCCCCCTCCCCCCTCCTTTCTCCCAGTATGGAAGAAACCATCTGTGCTCCTAACACCATGAAAACTGCACCCCCCTCTATTGAGAGAGAGAGAGGAGGAAAACAAATAGAGGTGGAGATTGATTGTATATCAACCCAAACAACTGTAGAGCTGGAAGAGAGAGTGTCTCTGATCTATAGGCAGCTGGAGAAAACACCCCAAAAGATGGAGACCCCAAAAGCCTGAGAGCAACACAGTTCCGAATTGCAAAAATTCCTTTGATGAGTAGGACTGGGGGAAGGGATATCCAGTTGTCTGGATATGTCCATGGAAAGCATCAGTTTTACAAGCAGAAGGGCCCCAGTTCAAATCCCACCTAGTTAAACGTCCCACTACAGCACCTAGTACCAGCACAAAGCACCAGGAGCTTTGACTGGCTTTGGATTGTAGATGCTGGGCTGACCTACAGTCTGGGCTGCTGTGGGTGGACAGCACAAAGCATGGCGGTGGGAGCTGGCGTTGAGGTGCAAGGCACGTTCAGCAAGGTCTTCTCATTCAGTGGGGGTTAGATGCATCCTGGGTGGATCCTTGGCCTGATCCAGGCTGTATTGGCTAGTTGCTTAGGGAATGAAACAAGGATGCTCTGAAGGGCTGGAGTGTGGTCCAAGATCAACAAGAAAAGAACAGGTCATGAACCCACCTTATATATGCTACAGTGCTGCTTAAAACCCACATCCAGGGGCTTGTCCCTGGCCTGGCTTTACTCTTTCAAGATTTCTGGTCATAGCATCCCACAAGAGGTACAATAGGATTGGAAAGGAGACAGAGATTCATGCAGATAGGGAGCTCAGGGACATGGTTTAGTAGTCAGCTTGGGACATTTGGGTTAATGGTTGGACTTAACCAAGCTGAAGGTCTTTCCCAGCCTAAATGATTCTATGATCCTATGAAAGGAAATTTTTAGGGGGTGAGTTTTTTATGGAGAACAACTTTCTAGACTAGGAACATCCAGCCTGGAAAACAAAAGACTGAGAAGGAGACCTAATAAAGCAAAGTACAAGGTCCTGCAGAGAGGTGTAAGCACAAACACAGGCTGGGAATGAAAGGATGGGAGAGCAGCCCCAAGGGGAAGGACTCCGGTAGTGGTGGGTGAAAAGCTGGACAGGAGCCAGCAACATGCACTAACAGACAAGAAGCCCCCATGTCCAGCAGGGTGGGTAGCAGGTCAGGGAAGGGACCATGCCCCTCTGCTGCTCCTTGGTGAGACCCTTCCCTTGCAGGGCTGTGTCCAGCTCTGGGCTCCTCAGCACAGCAGGGACCTGGAGCTGGTGGAGCAGGGCCAGAGGAGGCCCCAGAAATGCTGCTCTGAGGGTGGAACCTGCTGCTGGGAGGCCAGGAGAGTTGGGGGGTTTCAGCTGCAGAAGAGAAGCTCCAGGGAGACCTTAGTGTGGCCCTTCAGGGCTTAAAGGGGCCAGTAAGAAAGATGAGGAGACTTTATCAGGGGCTGTTGTGACTGGACAAGGGGTGAAGGGTTAAACTAAAAGAGGGTTAATGTGACAAAGCAGAAAGCCCAGAGACCTGTGGGATCAGCATCTCTCTGCAAATGCCACCATTTATTGGTCAAGTGAAAAATGGCTTCCCAAGACCATTTGGAAGAGGAGGGAAACCCAAGCTCTGGCTTTGCTGTTCCTGCTCACCCACTGGATCCCCATCAGCCTGGCAGGCACCAAGGAAGACCACGAAAATACTTCACTTCTCTCACATCACCTGAGAGCCACTCTTTCCACAGGGACTCGGGTCAGCCGCCACTCAAAACTCCAAATACTTTCCCAAACAAAATCCCTCTCTCTGTGTCTAGCTCCACAGCCAACGTATACAGAATGATAAAGCCCCTGGCATATATCTTGCGAGAGCTAATTATAGGATTTGGAAGCCAATGTGATAATATTTTCTTTAGATGTGCGGTGCAGATGTAATTACTTCTCCGGAGATGCCAGCCGCAGATGACGCAAGACGCCCTTATGTAATCAGCTTTTAGTATGCAGTTATGGAAATCTTCCCTCTCTGGGCCATCCCCTACTTTCCCCTCAGCTCCTTCTTGTCATTTCTCACCCCAGTCTCCCTATGGCTTATTCAGAAGCTGAGGTCAGTAAGCCAGCTGGACTGTAGGCTGAAGGGTGGTTTTGTAGAAAGCCTTTACCTGGGTTTCCACATCCACCTCATCTATGAAGGAGCAAAAAGAGTTAATGGCTTTGCACCTGCTGCATTGGCTTCTTTTCCAACCTAAATGACTATGATTCTGTGAAGGGGGTCACACTGGAGCCAGGTTTTCCCTCAGCCCTGTGGCATCTACTGTGGCTTGGACGTCAGCAGACTCCAGGCAACCGTCTGTGCCATCCAGCATAGAATCACAGGGGTTGGAACGGACATCTAGAGATCATCAAGACTATCTCCCTGCCAAAGCAGGATCACCTAGGTCAGGCCACAGAGGAACCCAGGTGGGTTCTGAAAATCTCCAGAGGAGATTCTAGTACCTCTCTGGGCAGCTTGTTCAGTGCTTTGTCACCCTCACAGTAAAGAAGTTTCTCCTCGTGTTGAGGTGGAACTTCCTATGTTCTAGCTTAAACCCATTATTTCTTCTCCTGTTTCTAGGAACCACTGCAAAATGATTTGCCCCTTCCTCTTGACAGCCACCCCTCAGATATGTATAAATATTAATAAGATCCCCTCTCAGCCTTCTCCAGACTAAACAACACCAGTTCTCTCAGCCTTTCTTCACAGGAGAGATGTTCAAGTCCCTTAATCATCCTCATGGTAGCCCTTCATTCTACTCTTTCTAGTAGATTCCTGTCTTTCTTGAATTGGGGAGCCCAGAACTGCACACAGTATTCCAGGTGTGGTCTCACCAGGGCATGTAATGTTCATATCATCAGTTCAGATGAGCAGGACCAGGACAGCAGTAGCACAAGGTTAGGACTAGCTTTGATGGTGAATCACATCTTCCCCCCACCATGTAGCTCAGATCTGACCTACATAGCATGACCAAACCACCACGCCAGACAGCATCCCAGCACACAGAACTGGCTTTTCAGCAGCTGGAGGTGCCAGAGCTTCCTCTGATTTATGGGAAGACCTGGCTGATGCACCAGGTTGTGGCTTGCCAGCACTGCGGAGGTTTTTGTCTGCCCAGTGTCAATACAGGAGGAGATAGCTTATTCCAGCAGGGATGGTTTTGCCAGAATAGGAAAGCATCTCTCCAGATGACATAAACCAGAGTCTTTTGGCTTGTTCATGCTGCCTCAAGCTGAGCAGGCAGATGTTGTTGTGGATTTGAGATAGACCATGTCCCCCACCACAGCAACTGGCATCAACTCCGCCTTACAGTGCCAACCCAGCTCCAGGACCCCCTGCCAGTCCCCTGTGGCTTGGAGAAGGTTCTCTCCCATCCACAGTTCTGTGGGGGTATGAAAGGGCCTCACACCAGTTCAAATTATTCTACTTAGGAGCACAAACAATCTCTCTCAGGATTTCAGCTTTCAAAATGGTGGGATCTTAAGGTGCAAGTGCTGGTGCAGATGAACCTCCGGGCTTCAGTATCATGTAAGCAGTCAGCAGTGAATGGACACCTCCACGAATAACCACTGTGTGTTCACACGACGTCTTTCCTGGGAACTCACCAGCAGATTGTGCTCAGGGTGTGCAGTCTGATGGTGATTTTATCAGTAAGACTGTGTTCTGCCATACCCCCCTCGCAGGAGCACACTGCCCATTTCACTGTGGTTCCTGCAAGATGCACACAGAAAATCAGGCAAAGCAGCATCTCTTCAGAAATATGAGGGTGCCTTTGGGTGTTCTGCACCCACTGAGCGTCACAGAAAACAGGTTCAGGTCCTTTTCCTGAAGTCTGGACTGCAAATCTCTGCTCTAATAACAGATCCTGGGGAAGAGCTTCAAACACAACCTGATCTGGAGACACTGCAGGAGATTTCAGTGTACAGCCTGTCGAACGGCAAGCGCTTACAAGTGCAGTCAGTTCACAGCTGAGGTCTGTAGATGGTTGTTCTGATGCCAGTTGGAAAGCTCTGGAGGTCTCTGTCATCATCACTAGGCTGGCCTTGGCATTACCCAGCCAAGGCATGAAGACATTCTGGGATGGAGATGCCTCCACTTGACCTGAAACTATATGCAATAACCTAATTTAGGAGTTCTTTTCTGCTCCTCAAGGCTTTGAAAGTGATATTCTCTGTAAATAAAGGAGTCTGTCTGGAGAGAAGGCGGCAGCTCTTGCTCACATCAGGATGTCTTGCATTCAGAAGTTGCTCCCCAGAGCTTTTAAGGAAGAAATCTGAATGCAGAGAATGGTGTCTCTGCTCCCATTTCCATCTCTTGCTGCTCCTCACTGCCTGCCCAAGCATATCGGTGCTTTCTTCCCAACATTCCCTAAGGAAAGCCCCAGGCCAGTGACTCTCCTTCAGACCTCACTGCAGCTGCCATTCAGCCTCTTCTGTGATCAGTGCACAAGACACTTAACCAGCTCTGCAGCTACAGCCCTGGGACCTCAAAGAGCTTTGGGGATCTTGAAGTGGCTCCAAAAGAAGTGAAGCCACCCTGCCAGGGGAGCTGCTCAGAGCACGACACTTCAGCAAGAAAAAGAAAATGAAAGGAACTGAGGAACAAAGTCTGGGGGTTTCGGTAGAGTTTATTTTCCCATTCCTCAAGGGGAAGAAATATTTGAGTTAAAAACAGGGAAAAACCAGTCTTTACACTTCTGAAAACTGAATTTTCCTTTTTTCAAGGGGAGAGGGCATTGAAAAAAGCCCTCATTAAAATGGAGAAAAACCCACCCAACGTCTCCAAAGAAAAGCCCCAAAACCTTGGAGCGTTCCCACAGAATAATTCCTTCTGTGGAAGAGGAGAATGCAACAGGAGTCGCTGGGGTCCCATTTGACAGCAGCCAATCCAAGGGATCCGTTGAGCAAAGAGGATCTGCTTTCTTCCTTTTCTTTTTCTTTTTCCCTTTATTTGTTGAAAGCTACAAGTGCTTCTTTTAATGTGGCTGCCACCCGAAGCTTCAAACCTCCTTAACTTTAACCTGCTCTGTGCTTTGCAGTCTTAGAACTTGTGCCAGAGATCTGTCAGCTCCCTGGCAAGAGCATTGTGGTCACGAACATCTTCAGCCTAGTGAGGAAAGGAAGGTTTGGTGAGGTGCTGCTACCCTGGTGTGGGCTACTGGAGGTGGGAAAGGCAGGGCAGACCTTTCTCCCACTGAGGGAATGGATGTGTCTCCCAGCTGGTTTCTGCTTCTCACCCATGGCTCCACACATGGCTTCCCTGAAATGGGCGAGCTGGACCTCCAGCTCCAGATCCCTTTCACCCAGACAGACCTTTCATAAGGTTCCTGTGGATTCTGAGTGGCTGATGAGGGAGAAGAAAATATCTCCTGGTGTTTTCTCAGCACAGGAACAGCTTAATAGTGACTGAGCTGAGGATCGTGAGCAACTTTCAACTCATCCTATGGTGCTACATGGGAGAGAGCAGTGCAGGTAGGGGTTGAGACAGGGACCACAAAGTGTAGGCAGTGCAAGTGATTTGGTCTGGCCATGGGGCAGCAGAGACGGAAAAATCACCCAAACAGATGAGACCAAGTCTTGGTGGTTCTGTCACAAGGAAACATCATGGCATAGATGCAGTGCCTGCGTGGGAGATCCTTCACAATGGCATAGAATGTCTATGTGAGCTCTCAGAGGCGGTGAAAGAGCTTTGGTAGAGGTGAACTTGGTGGGCAGAGAAGTTTTTATTTCAATGACTGTAGACCTGAGATAGCAAAGAGGGTTCAGGGTTCAAAAGTTTATGACTTGCCTGAGAGCACTAGGAGCTCGGTTTATTCTGGAGGTTCCAGCATTCTCCAAAGCCTGTTCCCTCATGATTTATTCATCCGTGGGAAGCTCTAAGACATAACACAAGTCCCAGAGGGAGAATGAGCGCAGCCTCAACCAGCTGTAGCATCAGGAAACTGCTTGTCTCCTGTGAGATCTGCTGAGCCTGGGCTTGTGCAGCTCCACACTGTGTGGCCAAGTGCTCCTTCACTCAGGCAGCTTCACCAAATCCCACTGGTGGAAAAGGTCCATGTCCTGGTGAAGCTTCTGGGTCAGCTCTGGTTACTGCAAGAGATCATAGAGTCATAGAATCAACAAATCATTAAGGTTGGAAGCGACCTACAAGATCATCTAGTCCAACCATCAACCCGACCGCAACATGCCCACTAAATCATGTCCCCCAGGGCCACATCTACTCATTTTTTGAACACCTCCAGTGACAGAAGCTCCACCACTTCCCTGGGCAGCCTGTTCCAATCCCTGACCACTCTGTCAGGGAAGAAATTTTTCATCATGTCTCATCCCCTGGCTCAGCTTCAGGCTGTTTCCTCTTGTTCATCACCAGTGACTTAGGAGAAAAGACCAAGCCCCACCTCTGTACAACCTCCTTTCAGGTAGTCGTAAAGAGCCTCCTTTCCTCCAGGCTAAACAATGTGTTTCTCAGCTGCTCCTCATCACACCTGCCCTTCAGGCCCTTGACCAGCTTTGTTGCCCTTCTTTGGACACACTCCAGCACCTCAATGTCCTCCCTGTATCGAGGTACAGAGGACAGAACTTGCTATATGTAGTTATTTCCAAGGCGTGTGCCATGCATCCCGTGGCTGGGCATGCCTTCTAGCCACGTGCAAACCAGTCCATTCCTTGGAATTTTTTACTTCTGAAGCCAAAGGTGAAAATTAAGAGCTCAAGTCTCGTCAGGAACCCGTTTGGGTTTAATTCACACCTCCCACACACATCGCAGTGGTGCGTTTTGCCGTAGCTTAGCCACTGCATAACCCGTATTTGATTATTGTCAGCATTATTGCTGTTGTACTGCTCTGGCTGCTGTCACCCTGCCAGAGACGATGGAAGGTTTGCAAGGCTGCAACCAGCAACTCCTTTCACACAGAGACATCCTGCCAGTAGAAAATTCTCCTGAGCAAATCAGAGTAAATTAGCAGCAGTGCTGTAGGGTTTTATTTCCCTCACCAGGGTCCCATCATGACTGCAAATAATCCAATAGCAGTGCAGAGGCCAGCCAGCCCCCGATGAGACCTGACTGCAATCCTGACACAGCCAGGGAGGAAGGAAAAAAGAATCATCAAATCACAGATTAGTTTAAGTTGGAACGGACCTCAGAGATCATCTAGTCCCAACACCCTGCCATGGGCAGGGACACCTCTCACCAGACTGGGGTGCTCATGCCGACCTGGCTTTGAACACTTCAGAGATGGAACAGCCACAGCCTCTCTGGGCAACCTGTTCCCATGCCTCAGTGTCCTCACAGGGAGGAATTTCTTCCTAAGTTCTCATCTAAATCTCCCCTCTTTGATCTTGAAACCATCCCCCTTGTCCTATCACTAGAGTCCCTGGGAAAAAGTCCTTCTCTGGCTTTATTGTAGCCCCCTCAGGTGCTGGAAGCTGCTGTAAGGTCTCCCTCGAGCCTTCATCAGGCTGAACAGCCCAAACTCCCTCAGCCTGTCCCCATAGCAGAGGTCCAGATGCTCTGGACCACTGTGTGTCCCTTGGACTCTGCCCTGAAGGATAGGAGGGGTCAGATGGCAAAGAAGTGATGGCAAAGGTGGGAGGGCAGGAACTGGGTCCAACTGCTGGGGTGCTTGGTATCATCCCTTTATCCAAACAGGCTGAAATCAGACACAAAATGCCCGAGTTAGGAGAACAGACAGAACATTTAAAGTTCATTTCCTCCTCTGCAATAACCAGGGGAGAAAATGAGTGCTCCTTTCCATCCTGTGTGTGCCAAAACATATCGGGGAAAAGTTCTTTGATCTGAGGGCAGTGGATCACAGCAACAGGTTGCCTAGAGAGCTGGTGGCGACCCCATCCCTGGAGACCTTCAAGGTCAGGTTTGCTGTGGCTCTGGGCAATCTGTTTTAGTTAGAGATGTCCCTGCTTGTTGTAAGGGAGTTGGACTGGACGGCCTTTGGAGGTCCCTTCCAACCCAGTACATTCTATGATTCTGTGTAGATGGGCTACAGCAGGACCAAACCCCTCTGTACCTTCTGGATACTGATGTTGGGTCAGCATTGACACAGAAAGAAACCACAGCCTTTCCAGGTGTCAGACTGCCTCTCTTGTGTGCTTCAGTGAGATTTAGGACACCAGTTAACCCAAAGCATCTCCAGAAGAAAAGCTGAGACTGTTTCAGTGTTACTAGGCTGGACTTGTGCTCTCTGCCCCTCTCAACATGATGAAGTGGCTCTGGGTTCAGTCATGGAAGCATCCCCACTGGGATGGGAAAATTGAGGAAGGGGGTCCTGTGCTGGGAAGATCCTAAAAATAACTGAATGAACACAAGCTATGGGATCCCAAAATCCCTATTTAAAACAAGACAAGCTATCAGATCCTAAGCTTCCTCCCTTTTTGAGCAAAAACAAGCTGTCAGACCCCAAATATCCTTGTTAAAAAACCCCAAAGTATTAAATATTTAAAACACAAAAATTCCCATTAAAAAATATAAAATCAAATCAGGGAGTCAGACCCCAAATCCAGACTCTGTTTCAGCAAAACTCATCTGCTGGACTCCAGAATCCCCACTGAACAGGCTGTCGAGACCCCAAATCCTTGTTTGGGCTAAAATAAACCATCGGACCCCAAATTGTTCACTTAAGCAAAAGCAGGCTTTCAGTCTCCAAAATCCTCCTTTGAGTGAAACCAAACTATCCGATCTCTTTTGGAAAAGCCCCACAAATCAGACCCCCAAAAGCCCAGCTTGGTACAAACAAATCATTAGACCCCAAAATCCCTGTTTGAGCAAAACCAAACCATGGGAGCCCACGTCTCTATTGGTGAAAAACAACCAAAAAAGGCTATCAGAACCCAAACCCTGCATTTGAAAAACAACAACAAAGGAAGTTTTGTCCCCCCTTAAGGCCCCCAAATCTCTGTTTTAAGAAAATCAAGCAGTCGGAGCCCCAAATCTCCATTTGAGCAAAACCACAGCATTGAACCCCCAAAATCCCTACCTGAGCAAAATCAATGAGATTCCAAACCAATCCTTTATTTGAGCAAAACCACTTCGTCAGACCCCAAAATCCTTTATTTGATCAAACTCAGACCATCTGACCCCAAAATCCCCACTGGAGCCAAATGAAGCCATCGGTCCCCAGCATCCCAGGAGGACTTGGGTGTCCTCTCGGCTCCACGGGCACAAAGAGTTAAGATCCCGTGGGCAGCAGTGGCCAATCACACCGAGCAAAGTGCAGGCTTGGCCCCAGCCCAGCAGCAGGTTGTTGTCTGAAGGTTCATTGTGGAGTTTTTCTTGGGGGACCGAGCAGGGAGACGATGAACCTCGACACCAGCAGAGGATGGGCAACTGGAGGATGCACCCCGGCCATTCCAGGTAAACCCACTGGTGTTTGTGGGAGTTTTTCCTTCCTTTCCTCTTCCCTCCCTCGCTAGGTGTCTTTGTTTGAGCCCAGAAAGGGGCCAGGCAGGGGGAGGAAGGGTTTTCTTTGGATTAGTGAGGGGCTGAGCCGGTTGGACCCACTGCAGGTGGTTTTTTGGGAGGTACCCGCTGTGGGGTTTGGAGCAGAGATGGGGTGCACAGAGGTGGGCTGATTGGGGTGGGAAATCTTGCTATTTGCCCCCCTATGAGCTCACTCTGGATCCAGCTGGCAGCCACCAGCACCGGGACCATGCACCCAGTGGGGTTTGGGGCAGTGGGCTGGTGGTGGGGACAAACCACTGTGGGGACAAGCCACCATGGGGGCTTCCTCAGAGCACGGGGTCAGAGAGGAGCGAGCATGTCCCAGGCTGGCTCCATGCCCTTGAAATTCCTCAGGGCGAGTTAATGATAAATCACGGCTGGGTCCTGGTATGGGTGGTGGTGGGTCCCCGTGTCCTTCCTGCTGGGGTAGAGGTTTGGGTAAGGACTGGGGTGGTGGGAATGGTGGCTTGGTACCTCTCTGGGGATGATGGCTCACCCCAAAGGGCAGGGTCAGGCCTCCCCTTGCCCAGGTGTCTGCATCATGTATGGGAGGTCTGGTGACAAAGGGGGTCCCTCCTGCTCCAACCACAAGGTATTCAGGGTCAAAGAGTGGATCTGTGGCAGGGGATCACTTTGGGATCCCTGAGGTTTGGGATGTAGGGGCAGATGCAGATGCTTAGGCAGGCACTGGGGTCCCAGGCAGGGGATGTTACTCCACAGTGGGAACTTTGAAGGGACAGAAGCACCATGCTCATGTTCTGCAGTGGGGCAGGACCTTCCTCATACCCCATGCTGCAATAATCTGTGTCAGGCAGCATCATGGGCTCAGCCAGCAGCATCTTGTCTCCATCCACCTATCCAAAGAGGCTGTCTGTGAATAAGGGGAAACTGAGGCACACAGAACTGCAGTGACTTCCAGTGATCCAGCCTGCAGCATGAAGCATCCCAGACCCATGGCCCTGCAGTCAGCACCAAGGCTGCTCCATCAAACTACCCTTTCCTTATATGCAGGGAATTCATGGAGTCTCCTTGTCCCACCAAAGCTGATGTTTCCTGGGCAGTGGTTGTCATTAGGATGTCACTGGAGACAATGACCAGCCCCAGAGCTGGTGCTGAGTGTCTTCTGAGGGGGCCACCACAAGGGTAGACAGGCATGGATGAGGCCATTCCAACCCTCTCCTGATGGACACACAGGGTTTGAACTGCCAGTTTGAGTTGAGCTTGGAACCATCCTGTGTCACTGGCACTCTCTGCTCCTTGGGATAATGGGGACCATTAATAGAGGATCCTTCTTGCCTGAACCCTGGGGGACACCAGGCTGGATCTAAACCCAGGGCTTTGGGAGCAGCCTGAGGAAAGGAGCAGAAATGTCCCTGAGGATGAGGTCTCAGGTTTTTCTTACTGGAGTAGCTCAAGACTCCTGCCCACTGCTTGGTCTTTCATTCCACACCGTCTGCTCTGTTAGATCCAGAAAATCCTGTGGATTAAATGCAGGAACACCTGAAGGATCTGCGATGGGATTGGCCTTGGGACAGATGGAGCAGCTTGTTCTAGATGAGCAGTAGGAATACCCAGATGGACTTAATTATTGGGTTTTGGTTGATAAGGGGGTTCCTGGTAGCCGCGGGGCTTGTGCTTGCAGATAGATGCTCTGGGCAGCAGCATCATCCCCAAGGAGGACACAGCCAAAGCCATGTGCTCCATAGTGGTGGTTTCAGCCCCTCTTTGCTGTGATTCCCCTTTCTTGGGGGATGGGGACAGGGAGGGGTGGTGGTGGAGCATGTTCCTTAAACTCAGTGAGCAACCGAGTAGGAAAACTGATAGCAAACGTGGAGGATTAGCCAGGGAAGGTGGAGCAGGCTGCACTATTCAGGCTTTGTCGGGGGAGAACAATGAGGCCTTTATTGAGGAAGGGAGGTGGCGGTCTGGCAGGCTGGCAGGGACCAGTTGGCACACAGAGTGTCCTTGGCCAGCTGGGAGGACATGGTACTGGAACGTGGGATGGGACAGTTTGGTACCCAGTGTCCCCTAGACAGCTATGGGGGCAGGGAACTGGGACATGGAACGGGATAATTTGGTACCTAAATTGTCCCTTAGCCAACTGGAAAGGCAGGGAAGTGGGACGTGGGATGTGGGATGGGAAAGGCTGAGCATGTGCCTTGGTGCGCTAGGTGAAAAGGGGACTGGAATGTGGGACATGGGATGGGACAGAATTTACCCTAAGTGGTCCCTTAGTCAGCTGGGAGGGCAGGGGAACAAGACATGGGACATGAGACAAGGGTCATGAGATGTGGGACGTGAGATGCAGAATGGGACAGGTTGGTACCCAGTATGTCCCTTGGCCAGCTGGGGAAAAAGGGAGCTGGGCTGTGAGACATGGAATGGGACAGTCTGGTATGAAGTGTGCCTCTTGGCCAGCAAGTGGGACAAAGAACAGGGAGGTGGGACACTGGGTAGGAAAGGTTGGTTGCCGCATGTCCCTTAGCCACAGCTGGGGACATAGGGAAACTGGGACATGGGAGATGGGACAGGAGATGGACCAGATTGTTACTCAGCATACCCTCAAGTGGTGGGACTCATCCCAGCATGTCACCTCAAGCTCTATGCTGACTATGCTAGGGCAAAGCTGACCTGGCTCTCTTCCCCACCCACATGGGTTCTCCATCCACAGCCACCCCTCCCAAACTCTTTGGCAATGGGAATCACAATGGCATCATCCCTGGAAGTGTTCAAGGCCAGGTTGAATGGAGCTCTGGGCAACCTGGAGTGGTGAGAGATGCCCCTGCCCATGGCAGGGGGTTGCAACTAAAATGATCTCTGAGGTCCCTTCCAACTCATTGTGTCATTCTTTGGAGAAAGTCACCATCCTGTGCTTTCTTCCTGGGCAGCTCAACATGGGTTCTCCTGAAGAGCCGCCTGGGTCTTTTCATCTCATCTCTTTTGTCTCAGGCTTATTATGTAAATAGCTGCTGCGGCCCCTGTAATGAGAAAGTAGTTTCCCAGAATACAAAAGGCTGTAATTATCTCATTAGCAGGCGCAAAGGAAAAGGAAACGTTTTGAAGCCACTTGCTTTTATTTCCCACAGCAGCCCAAGAAAGTGAAGTCCCCCAAAAAGGGGACCTGCCTGCCCCCAGTCATGCCCCTTTCTCCTCATACAGCCACAACTGTAGGAAAGAAATCAGAGCCTTGCCCTCATGTCTCTGAAACAGCCACCTGCCTGGAGGGTCATTACTTTTAACTGGGCCCAGTAATCCAGAGGATTGTGTGAGGAGGCACTCCAGTACCCTCAGCTGCTGGGACAGGAGGTAGTGTTGGAATGTGGAGGGTCATAGAGGAATAGGATGGTCCTCATCTTCCCAATCTGGATGCTCCTCAGCACAAAGCTTCAAGATGGGTTTCCATAGTTGTGACAGCATGGGATAGGAAATAACCTTCAGACACATGGAGGTTGCTCACAGGAGAATGCAGCTATCATTGCTTTGGTGTTACTTTGCTTTCTGAGGGTAACAGAGCACTGGAACAGGCTGCCCAGGGGGGTTGTGGAGTCTCCTTCTCTGGAGACGTTCAAGACCCACCTGGATCTGTTCCTGTGTGACTTGGTCTAGGTGATCCTGCTGTGGCAGGGGGATCAGACTAGATGATTTTTCGAGGTCCCTTCCAATCCCTGATGATTCTATGAATTCACACCTTCCTCACTAAACACCCAGTCCTTGGGGAGCAGAGCTAGAAAGGTGAGCAAAGCACCCCAGGCTGCATTAGGACTTGATCCTTGCTGAGGTCTCCAAAACCACTTGCTGGTGGCTTGCTCCTGCCCAAACTCTCTGTTCCTCTGCCCTGTTATCCTGGCTGAGTCCTCAGTGAACCAGTTGGGAGCTGCCAAGGCAGCAGCAAACTGCTCACTGGTTTGGGTTGACTTTCTGCCAGGTTTGTGAGCTGGATCAGGCCACGGCGAGAGCCAACCAGTAGATCTGCATGAGATATCTCCTACAGCAGGGACTCAGTGGAAAGTTGGTTATGGGCCATGATTCCTTCAGTTCCCCTAGGGATCTGCCTGGCTCCAAGAGGAAAACCGCATGGTTTTGGAGAGAGAAGATAACTTTCCACGTGATTTTGTGTGCAAAGCAACTTCTGGCATTTAAGCATCGTATAGCACCTCCTCAATACCTCCTGCAAGCCCTGGGCAGAGACATGAGATGACCAAGCAGCGTTGGCATGTCCTGCTCAAGAGAAGCCCCAGCAATCAACCTTTTGAAGATCGGCATGACCAAAACCAAACACTGATGCCCCAAGCAGGGCTGATGTGTTCACCACATTCTATCAGGCTGCTCATCACAGCCTCTTTTAAGAACCTCCCTAAAACCTCATGGGACTTCTCCATAGAATCATAAGGTTAGAAGGGACCTGCAAAGACCATCTAGTCCAACTCCCCTACAACAAACAGAGACATCACTCACTAGAACAGGTTGCCCAGAGCCCCATCCAGCCTGACCTTGAAAGTCTCCAGAGATGGGGCCTCAACTACCTCTCTGGGAAACCTGTTCCAAGAATCCATCACCCTCAGATTTTTCTCAAGTCCAGCCTAAATCTGTCCTTTTCCAGCTTAAAATAGTGATCCCTCACCCTGTCTTTCCCTGCTCTTGTAAACAGTCTTCCCCAGCTTTCTCACAGGCCCCTTTCAGGGATTGGAAGGTCACTATAATGTTCCCCCAGAACCTTCTCCTCTTCAGGCTGAACAACCCCAGTTCTCTCAGCCTGTCCTTATAAAAGAGGTGCTCCAGCCCTCTGATCAGCTAGGATGCCAGAGTTAGAGGAAGTGCAGAAAAGAGCCACAAGAATTATTCAAGGGCCAGGAAAAAATGCCTGGAGAGACAGGAACAGCTTGCTCTGTTCAGCTTTCAGACTGAGACAACTTGAGGAGGGGGCACAAGGAGGTGCTGACACTGTGAAACCAGGTGAGAGAGGAGCAGTAGTGTCTCTGCCTCTTGAATAGAACCTTGTGAAGGTGCTCAGAGGCAGGTTTGGCTCCTAAAGAGGTAACTAGTAATGGTTGATGATGTACAGGAGGCAGGGCAGGAGCTGAATGGTCTTTCTGGAGGACATGACGTGCACAGAGAGTCCAAAGGCTGTTTGCTCAGCTCAGAGAAGATGAATGTGATTACAAGTTGCATCCGAAACTAATTGATGGGAAGACAACCTTCTCAGAGGTGCATGGAGGTACAACTAAGGCAAGCAGTGACCTTCTACAGCCCTGCAGCAGTCTGCTGTGCCCTTGTCTGCCCTTCCCCAGCAGGGAGCAGAAGGTGGGGTCTCATCTCGCTATCACTGCTGGAGCTGCCTCAAGGGAACACAAGGTGTCCACACCAACCCAACTAACAACATTTGAGGTGCGAGTAGCTCTGCGAAGACACAGTGTCAAACACCTTCTGCTTTCAAGGCCAGGTTGGATGGAGCTTTTAGCAACCAACTGTAGTGTGAGGTGTCCCTGCCCATAGCAGGGCATTGGAACTAGATCATGTCTAAGGTCCTTCCAACCCAAACCATTCTGTGATTATGGAATATACTGGCTCAGCCAGGTTTCAGGTCTTGACTGTCAGAGGTGTTTTTTTCTCCAGGACTTGTAATGCTTCTCTGGATGAAGGTGGGTTTGCTCCTTAGAGCTGTTTTCTCACTGCTAACCCATGACTGGCCTTCCTTTCCCTTCTCATATCTTTTTCTTTAAGAGCTGAATTGACCACAACAAACTGGCATTTACTCCTTTTAAACCATTTCCAACCTGCTCCATCACTTCAAGATGCCTCAACTTTTCTCCTCCAGCCACACCGTCTCTCCAGCAAACTGGGAAGCCACCAGACCCCTAAACACCACCCAGGTGTAGGTCCTACCCAAAAAAAAAACCAAAAGAAAAGCCTGTTTTCATTGTATCAGTAATTGCTTGCTCATTAGAACAGAGGCAAACAAACTCAGCTCTCAAAGGTCTCGGGCACACACCTGTTACCACAGCCAGTGGGGGGTGGAATTTTTGACCTTCAGATGCCTTTGCTGCCCCTCCCACTGGGCACCGCGTGCCTGGGCTGGTGCGTGTGCCAAGGCTCTGCTGCCTTGCTTTGGGGCTGTTTGCTGTTTGCCCAGGACCAGTGATTGATTTCCTCCTTGCGTGGTGGCAGGGTGCCAAGGTATGTCTTCCAAAGGCCTTTGTTACCAGAGTGTTAACAATTAACTACTTGGGCAGAAACAGAGCCAGGCCACCATGTTGGTTTAGTTAACCATTCAGCTGCAAAGCACAGAATGATAGAATCATCAAGGCTGGAAAAGACTTTCAACATCATCAAGTCCAACCATCCACCCTACAGCCACTAACAATTAAACCATCTCCTGTAACACAATGTCTGTCTGTTTTTTGAACACCTCCAGAGACGATGCCACCATCCCCTCCCTGGGCAGCCAGTTCCATGGCCTCACCACTCTTTTCTGTGAAGAAGTTTTCCATAATATCCAACTTAAACCTCCCCTGTCCTAACTTGACCCCATCTCCTCTTGACCTATCGCTAGTCACTAGGGAGAAGGGACCAACACCTGCTTCACTACAACCTGCTTTCAGGTAGTTGTAGAGAGCAATGAGGTCTCCCTTCAGCCTCCTCTTCTCCAGGCTGAACAGCCCCAGCTCCCTCAGCAAATCTCAAAGCATTGTTTCTTCTGCCCAACTGGAAGGCTTTCATAAACTTGTTGGGGCACAGCACATGTGGAGAAGAAGGATTATTGTATTTGTGAGAGCATTCAGGGGTGCCTCAGAGCCACAGACATGTTGGGAAACCTTGGAAAGAGGTTGCCATGAGCAGTTACCCACCACAGCTGTGGAAACGGAAAATTCACCTTGGCTTTTCTGCATCAGGTATGAAAATGTTGTTGTTTCCAAGGCAGGGCTGCTGGGGGAAAGGCCAAGAGGTTATCATGGTTGTGCAGGATGGGAAGGTTGTGCGACAGGGAGATGGTGGGGAGCTGCACCATTGCATGAAGTCCTGGTGTCCCCATCTGGAGAGGAGGCTGGCTGTACCGAGGAGACATGGCACCTTTGCTAGGTATGGTGCTGGTGTGGAGATACCTACCGGGAGTTGATACAGGTAGAGAAACCAACTCTTTCAGCTTGTATTGTGATAGAGATGCTGGGAAATGAGAAATTAGCTGTGTTTGTTCTGGAAGGGTTCCCTTCCCCTTTGCATCTGCAGAAAGTCCCATCTACTTTCACACCTCAGTGTCTCTGCCCAGCCCAGCCCAGCCCAACCATGCTTGGAGGTGACTCCTCTTTCATTCTAAAGGTCAGAGGGAGTTAAATTTGGAGTTAAAAACTGATAAACATGAGCCATTCAGCTTCCCTCAGTCTGCCTGTATTCATGGACTGCCAGACTCCTAATGCCTGTTTCTCCCACTGGGAATTACCTGTAAACCCAATTTTAATTCATGTTCTCAGGGGAGGGAGGCAGTTATGAGATTTAAGGAGGAGAAACATCCTGGGGAAGTTTTTAATCATGCATTCCTCCAAACCTGGAGAGAGAAGAAACAACCCTCCAGCTCTGAACTGCAGCGGTATTATTCCTTACCTATCTCTGCTCAGAACTTGATTTCACACTTCACTTGAGGGATGACCAAGGGACTGGCTGAAAACTGAAGCTGGCCAGAAGGTACACAGACGAGAGCTTTCCTCAGAAAAAAGTGGCCCTTTTTGGCAAACCAGGCTGTGCTGTTGGGGATCTGTTGGCACTTCTGGAGTCTCCTTACTAACAGATTTGTAATGCTTGTCCGTATGCTCTGCTTATCAGATCCCGGGTTTACAACAAACAGAAGCTAATAACCATATTTTTTCCCTCCAGAATATTTTCTGGGATGATTCCCAGTTAAAATAGAAAAAAGCAAGAAGAAAGGTTCATTTTCAGTCTTTCCCTGTGGTGCAGCTTTGGTCGCATATCTTGAGAAGGCAGATGAAGCCCAACCCCAGGTTTGGGTTGCAGGCACACCAGTGGTGGGCTTGGGACATGGCCCTAAGCATCCCTCCTTGAGGCGGAAACCAACATCTGGGAGCCAGGGTGTCCTCAACAGCAGAGAGGCTGTCATATTCTGCCAGTGAAGACCACCATGGAGATGCCATGGGGCCTTGCAAGCCTTTGAGGTGTCTTGGAGAACATTACTACAACCCCTTCCAGACCAAGGCTATTGCCCAAGTAAGGACATTTGTCCTCCCCGCTCATTGTTGCATTGGATTTTTTTTGCTTTTTTTGCCTTTATTTTTTTTTAAGGATCAAACTTTCCAGTGACCTCATCCTGCCCTCAGAAAGTCAACACAAATGTGCAAATGTCACTGTGGAATTTACTCAGCGAGGAAAAGGGAACCTGGATTTTTCCTCCTGCAGCTAAGTGAGGCTGTGTGGAGATAGTCCAGCCACTGCCTTTTGCTTGTCTGGAGCTGAGACCTGCCAGGATATCTCCCCCCCTTTTGTATGTTGTCCCATAAGAAAACCCCCAACATAGCCTGTAAAGATCCCAAAGTCACTGAAAGCAGGTTACACCTAATCTTGTAGAACAAAGAGTCTTCATAGATTCATAGAATACCAGGTTGGAAGGGACCTCAAGCAGCATCTAGTCCAACCTATCAAGCTGAAAGTACAGTAAAGTCAAGCTGGCTGTTAAATCTGTCCAATGTAGAGGAATTGACCACTTCCCTTGGGAGATTATTCCAGTGCTTAATTGTTCTAATGATGAAGAATTTTCTTCTGGACTCCAACCAGAATCTCCCCAGGAGTAACTTACACCCATCACCCCTTGTCTTTTTGATATGACTCCTTGTAAAAAGGGGGTCACCATCTTCTTGGTAGCTACCCTGTAGGTAGTGGTGCATGGTGGTAAGGTACCCACTAAGCCTTCTCTTCTCAAGCCTTTCTTAGCCTTTCTTCACATGGCAGGTTGACTAATTCAGCTACTTCTCTTGACTAATTAAATCCAAAGGCACCATGAGTAGATATTCTCCATCATTGCCCTGTAGCCAAAACAAGTTTCCAGGTGACCAGAGGGCATCCAAATTGATCCCTGGGCATCATGCACTCGTGAACAATGGTTTTGTCCTTTGGAAAATACCTCTAGAGAGAAACCAGATTGTGTGTCAGAGCAATAGGACTAGAGGAAAAGCCTCTTCCATCCTTAATGATTCAGTGGTTCTGTGATCGTGTCCAAATGTCTCACACTGGGTGCATGGCTAGACCCAGACACGTGCTGATGAAGGTTTTGTTTCTTATGACCGGAAAACATCTTTTTATTTTGATTGTAGTGGGTCCCCACCCTGCACTGTGCAATGTTTGTGTGACACTCACTTGCTGCCCTGTCTTCAGTTCTCCACCAGGGAGTGACATGGAGATGTCTCTGTTAGGGAAAATAGCTGCAGGAAGGTCATGAGCAGTGATTATAAAATCTTCACTCAGTGCTTATCACTTCATACTGCTGATGGTTCAGTGGGGCAAGTTCCCTGGATACCATCCTTGGGGATGTAGAACAACCAGAGGATGATGTTAGACAACTAGGCACATCCTCCTCTGCCTCACAGCTCCCTTATCCACTGTCCATGACACACACAGGTGTGTCTCAGACCACAGAGGTTCCTTCAGTCTTGAACAGGATGGTGGCCTTCACCAGTACACCCCATTAAACCATGTTTTCCTTCTGTCCCCACCTCCATATCCTGCTCTACCAACTCTCTGTAGGTCTCAGCTCGATGTCTTCTCCCTCCAGCAGAGCAGTTCGCCACATCTGCCTATCAGTCCCATAGCACTTGGGCCATATTTTGGTCAGGGCAGCTTTCCATGAGAAGATCAGGGTGCTTGAAAAAGGGAAGGTGCTCCAGGCAGCACAGCAGGAGGTTCTAGAAACACAATTTAATAAAAGTGAAGTTTAGAAGCATGGACCCTGCTTTAACCTTGTTAATTCTTTTCCCATTCCATTATCACTGCAAATAGCAAGAACCTGTGAAACACCACATCAGAGGTGAGCTCTAGACTTACTCTAGCTCTCCAGGGAAATAGCCCAGCTCTCCTGCTTTAGTTGGGGAGGGCTCACTAAACATTCCTAGAAGGGGGAAAACTCCTCTGAAATGGGGATTTTGTCCACCGTTTGGGCCTGCCTGAACTGTACCATCGCTAAACATCTCTCTAAAGGGCATTACTTCTGTTATCCCTCCTTCATCCTGGGTGAAACCTGGACAATGGTTAGTCAAAAGGGTTGTCCAGGCCTGGGCCAGGCTGCCCAGGGCAGTAGGGGAGTCCCTGTGTCTAGAGGGATTGAAACCCCATGGAGTTACAGTGTGAGAAAAATGATTAGTGAGGACCTGGCAGTGCTGGGGCAACAGCTGGATTCTTGAAGGTCCTTTCCAACATCAAAGAATCCATGCTTCTATGGTTCTGTCATGCTGATCTGCACAGGGTATGGTAGATAAAAAGCATCTCTTTAACTGTCCTTTCTTATTCCTCATTCTCCCAGTGCCACTGATTTGTGCCTCCACCTCACCGCTGCGCTACCATGGCCACGCTAGAAACACTGCCCGTCCTTAGTGATCCAGCCTACCCCAGCCCAGAGAACTTCCAGGGTTTTGCTTGCCGACCACCCCATCCCATCTCCCGCAGCACCATGGGGAGCGTGGGCAGTGGGGTTGCCAATGACCAAGAGTTCGCCATGAAGAGCGTGGGGACACGGACGCAGAGCACCAGCCGGCAGACAGAGGGCTCTCGCAATGGGTATTCCACGCGTGAGATCTCCAACCGCTATTCTGGCGAGGAGAAGACATACAAGTCAGAGAAGGTCTCCAATTCCCTCTACATCAACGGTGACCTGCGCAAGAGCGAGAAGGTGAAGATGGACATCTGTGGGAATGTGGCCACCAACAATGAGAAGAACATGCCACCTCCTCCCCAGTACCGAGAGCCCAGTAACCCACCAAAGATATTGCCAATCTCCGGCAAACTAGACCAGGTGAGAATCCCCACCTCCTGCAGCAGCTTGCTGCCCATGGCACATCTCAAAAAGCAGAGACCAGGAAGTGTTGGGCAATGGTGCAGCCCTGACAGATAGTCTGATTCTTACTATGTAGACAGCACTATTTTTGGATACAGACAGTACGATTCTTACTGTCAGGGGTCTGAGCAAAAGGAAATGAATGACAGTTCTTGAGGAACCCAAGAGCATGACCATAGATAGCTCTTCCACAGCTAAATTTCCAGCTCAGTTAAGCCTATACTTAAGTCACTCACTATTCTAACCTATCCGAGATACTGCACCTACCTCCTTGATGATGGGGAAGGAGACTGAGTTGTCTCTTATTTCAGTAGGCCCAGCACCTGAACACTACTCTTACATCTTGTGCCAGGATATCTCCAACAGCCCACTGCTGAATCTCATGGCTCTGTATGAACCTTGTGGCTCCTGTTGGCTTCAGGGAGCAAACACCTCCAAGGCCTGGAGAAGCAGTGTTTATACAGCCTGCTGCTCTGCTCCAGCAACTTCCGTAGTTTGTGTGGAAATAAATAAATGCATCCTGGCAACACTGCCTCGTGCAGTTTTATTTCTGCACCATTTGGTGGCCTTTTCTGCTGGGTTGTTAATTCACCAACCCCTGTCATCCATCTCAGCCCCACATGCCAGCTGCCAAGTCTATAGTCTCTAACTTTGCCGACTCACCAGACCTCCTGTTTCTCCTGGAAAGTGTTTTCAAAAGCCTCGTTCTCAGAATGTATTGGGTTGGAAGGGACCTCCAAAGGTCATCTAGTCCAACAATTTGCTAATACAAAGCAGCTTCCTCTGGCTTAATCTGCACCTGAAGGCCAACCTGCGCTAGGGCAGATTTAATCCCATTTTGAGGCAAATTTTCTTTCTCTGGATGCATTCACAGGGTGAGGATTGTGCAGGGGTTTAAAATCCTTTCTGAATACTTGATAGCTGTGGTCCGTTGCCCCCCACCAGCATTGCTTATGCCTGCAGCAAACACAAAATTCAAGTAAAGAACAGCTTCAGCGTGTTCCTTGCCTGCTGTCACTGCTCTTGGGCCAGCAGTGCTGAGCTCACTGCTCCTACGTGGTCATGGTCAAGAAGAAGCAGGACATGTTTATGTCCCCAGGCACACAGAGGGGAGAGATGACTGTCACCAGGAGGGAAACAAACAGGGGCAAAGTGGCTGCTGAACCAAGGGTTCAGTTCAGTTTTCAGCAAGAGCACTGAAAGGTCCCAGGCTGTATTCTAGGGGAAAATCATGCATATTTGGGGTAAGTCAACATGGTTTTTTTTAATATAGGGCAGGGGAAGAGAAAGCATCACCCTACAAGAGACCATAGGTCCCTCATGTTAAATCCCAAATGGTCCAAGCTGAGAAAAACAGAAGTCACCCAAGAGCACTCTAACTCCACTAGCCCCACACTGTGTTGATGAGTTGATGTGTCTCTTTTGTGTTTGTCCTTACCAAGCTTCCTGCTATGTTTGATGTGTGGTCCTTTTTTCTTTTGCAGAGCAATGAGCCCTTAGTTAGACCCTCAGCCTTTAAACCAGTAGTTCCTAAAAACTTCCATTCCATGCAGAACCTCTGCCCACCGCAGAGCAACGGAGTGACAGAAAACAGAAAGAGCTTGAACCATGCCAACAGCAATAGCCCGTCGGCACCCAAGAGTGGACTCGACAAGAGCAGCCTTAACAGGACTACAAACCAAGTGAGCGGCCTTTCAGATTCAGGCCGTAACTCGTTAACCAGCCTGCCCACATACGGGACAGGCTACAGCCAGCACGTGGGTCCAATGAGCGCCTCCACGAGCCACATCAACCGCATCGGTACAACCTACGTGGACAAGAACATTGTGGGATACAACGGGATATCTACCTCAGACAGCGGGCGGTCTTCGAGCAAGAGCACCTCTTCCTTCAACAGACTGAACCATCTCAACGAAACGATGCCTTTCCACTCGCCTTCAACGGACGACATCATCCAAGATCTGGAAGACCGGCTGTGGGAGAAGGAGCAGGAGGTCCTCCAGATGCGAAGAAACTTGGATAAAAGTGAGGCAGCCATCTTCCAAGTGTTTGAGGAGAAGCAGAAGATCTGGGAGAGGGAAATGGAGGACCTGAGACAAAACTATGCCAACAAATTGCAACAGGTCTCCAAAAAGGCCCAGCGAGCTCAACAGGCCTTGCAGCTTCAAATCTTCAAGCTCCAACAGGAGAAAAAAAAACTCCAAGATGATATGGGACAACTTCTCCAGCAGCGAGAGGAGCTGGAGAAGAAATTTGTGGCTTTCAAGAAGGAGCAGGCAGAGTTTCTCCCAAAGATTGAAGAGACCAAGTGGGAGGTAAGAGCCTTGTTGAGTAAAGTTTTTGTTGAGAGCTTTGATAACCCTTTGCCCCAAGCGGACCCCAAAGACAATGGCTATGGTTTGGTGAACTCCAAGTCAGTCTTCAGCCACCTCTTCATTTGGCTGAGCCCCGAGTTCATTAAGAAGTTGGCTTCCCAATCAAGTCACTCCACTGTGTGACATCTGAATCCAGTTTCTGTGAGCACAGGTCTTGCCATACCAGTATTTGTACCTACCAAAAAATGGGTATAAGTCTGTTTTAATTAAATTCTTCTAACATCTGTGTTTGTGCAAACCTTGAAACCGCTTTTCACATACTTGATTCGGTTTTTAATTTAAGATACAAAGCAAGTGAGTTAAGAATGATAGCCATAGCCAAGTTTACCTCATGCTTTCCATCCTAACACACTGGGTTTGGTCACTAATAACTTTATCTCTCTCAAAAGGCTGAAAGGCAAATTCCTTTTTCTAATTTGAGTCTTAACGTATTTTTTCCTCCTGTTTCTATTCCTAGACCATTTTATCAGAGTCTGTTTGCATAGCCAGTGCTAATGTGTGGTTTTTTTTGCAGCTTGATCATGTGAAAAATGCTAATCCTGCCATGGCTAGAAACTTTTAATGCATTAAAGAGTGCAGAGGCAAAACGTAGCTTTAGAATGAAGAAGGCCCTATTCTGCTAATCCTGATGGAAAATCAATGAAGCTGGGATTCATTAGGCTCTGAAATGTGCTATTTGCAGATGTTCAGCACAGCTTATTAGAGGCTTGCTGTAAAATCTCTGCAAGTCACTTCCCAGAACAAGCAGGCTGCATTGTCCCACATGATGCCTCCTTTGGCCAGTTGCTCTGACCAGGCCTTTTGTGTCATCTAACAAGTTAAGTGTGGCAAGTTCTCTGATTTTGCACCAGTAGAAGTGCATATAGGATTCCAGTTATTTGCTCCACTGACAGCTCTGTCAGTAATAGCTGACCAGTTGATTCCGATATAAAGATAGGGACTCAGCTTGTGGATCAAGAGCTAACATTTGAGAACACATACACTTGCTGATTTGCTCTACAGGCTCCATGGACTACATTTCCTAGACCTCCACAGGATACAAAGAGAAGCATAAATTTATGTGTTTTAACCTGTAAGTTCTTGCAGAATCACAGGCTGGTCTGGGTTGGAAGGGACCTCAGAGACCATCTAGTCCCAGCACCCTGACATGGGCAGGGGCACCTCTCACCAGACCAGGTTGCCTAGAGCCCCATCCGACCTGACCTTGAACACTTCCAGGGATGGAGCAGCCACACTCTCCTTGGGCAACCTGTTCCAGTGCCTCAGCACCCTCACAGAGAGGAATTTCTTCCTAATATCTCAGTCTATCCTCTTCATTGTGTGTTTCTCTGTCTTTTGGGACAAGTTTCCCGCAGAAAGCATTTCCAGTAAACTGAGAGGTTTTTACCTCGGCAGTAACTACACCAGTTTAACTACAGTATGACACAGTTCTGCATCTGCGTAGGCAAGTGCTGCCATGGAAGCGGGTAGTCACAGTTAGGCCTGCCTGCACAGGGAACTACCACAGCTGTCAGCACGCAGCAGTAAGAGACTGTGGGTATGTCTCCTAACCCATCCTGATAGCTGAGCTTCAAGGTCTTGCTCAACATTATGCATTGGGCAGGTCCTCTATAGCACAGAAAGGTAGAGATTACAATCAGTTCAACAGAGAGTTTATTTCAGAAACATTGACCCAACTGGATCAGAGCAGCAAAGGAATTTGCAGGCACAGCAGGAGAGAGGAGAGGCCAAGCATTTCATGTGTGAAAACAGACAGGAGCTTAGGGAGGACAGGACACCCCATTCCGGAGGTAGCTACCACGTCTGTTTTTAATTAGACTTATGTCCTGTGATCACTGGTGGTTCCTTCATGCTGCTCCCCCACCCAAACTCCTGTCAGCATTGGCAGGGACTGGCTGTCCCTGCAGTTGTCCACAGTAGACAGATCAAATCTGACAGAGCAGAGCTGTGAAGACCATAGGAAAATTAAGGTTTGATCTTTTTTTACAGTTTACTTCTGATACCCTCAACTGTTTGTGCAACTGTCACATTGAATGGTGACACCTGTACAACCCCTGCAGAAAGGGTATTCCCACTGGGATTGTGTACTCTACCCTAGGGGTGAGCCATGAGCTAGGTAGGTTAGAACCTGAAACTCCAGTTCCCGAGGACATGGCAGTCCCATTTCAGCAAGGATGGGTTGCAGCTCTCTCCCTGATCTTTCACTCTTCATGCTCTGCCCCAAAAGAATTAGTTACCAGTCCCCGGACCATCACCAGTGAAGTGAATCCTAAAATTTAGTCAACTGGAATCTTTTAGGAATATTTGGAAGGAAAGTGTCATAGGACAAGTCAGCAGATCTGCTGTCTCTCTGCATCCAGTCTGGGTCTGAGATGTTTCTGTCTCAGTCTTGTTCAAAGTCAGGCAAGGAAGAAACACCACATGTCCCCCAGAAATGTAGGGGCAAGCTCAAGGCCTTTGGTATGGTCAAGGTCCTGGTGAAGTCTGGTACTCAGTCCTTGTGCAGCATCAGTGGTTGTCCCCTCTGCTACTGAAACCTCCTCCCAATGCATGGCCATGGGGAGAGTTGGGGACAAGCACTGATGGCTCCTCACTACCTTCCTCCTACCTCATGGATGCTCTCCCCGCAGGTGTGCCAGAAGGCAGGTGAGATCTCACTGCTCAAGCAGCAGCTGAAGGACTCCCAAGCAGACGTCTCTCAAAAGCTGAATGAGATTGTAGGACTGAGGTCGCAGCTCAAGGAAGGTAAGAACTTCCTAAGGGAAAAGGAGGAACAGATCCTTACCCTGAAAGACTCCTACAGCAACAAGAGTGTCAACCTGGAGATCTGTGAGAGTGAGCTGCAGCGGAAGATGAGCGAGGTCCAGGTGCTGAGGGAAAAACTGAACCACTGTGAGCTGGAGGTCTCCAGCCTAAAGCGGACACTTGCCAGCATGGGAACTCCAGGATCTTTTGGTGGGGACCTTGGTGAGAAGCTGCGGGACCCACTGGCCTGTGAGAGTGATGAAGCCAAAATGAAGCGGCAGAGCGAGGACAGTGTTAACACGCTGCGGAAGGAGGTGGAGCGGCTGCAGTCAGAGCTGAAGCTGGAGCGACAGCAACGGGAGCAGCAGGTAATGGACTTTGAGGAGGAGCGGCGCACATGGCAAGAAGAGAAGGAGAAAGTCATCAAGTACCAGAAGCAATTGCAACTGAACTATGTGGAGATGTACCAGAAGAACCAGCTCCTGGAGCACAAGGTGAATGAGATGAACACAAAGGCCACCAGCCCCCCACACACTGAGGAGAAAAAGACATGGACTCCCTCCAGACTCGAACGAATCGAGTCCACTGAGATCTAAGGTGGGACCAAGACAACACATCAGTATTTTTTTATTGCTGTGCATATACCACCTACTCAAGCCAGTGATCTTCTGAAGGGTAACTCATAGGAGCGGTGTGAGTCTGCTCACGCCAAGCTCCATTACCCTTCTGTGCTCTGTAGGTAAAATAACTGTGGATGTGCATTGGTTTTCTATTGATAAAGCACCATCTCTTTTGGGTTTTTTTTCCTAGTATAGCTGGGGAGAGTCAGTTGTCTCTTTGTAATCTGCTGGACTGTTACTTCACTAGAGACTGCTGACTCCTTTCCTACAATTCACTCCTCTTTGGTTGGTTGCTTTGGAGGGTTGTATTTGGTTTCTTTGGTTTTCCAAGCATTTACATGCAGCAAAACAGTTCAAAAAGGCAGGTTTTTTCAGGGCATTTTTTAGCCACATTGGCTAATGGAGTAAAGCTCTCGGGATCAAGAGCAAACTCACTGTTCTGCATCAAGTATCCTGTCTAGACGGTGGTCTTAGTGAAGTCAGTGGAAGGTTGGCCACTGATTTCAGTGAAACCAGACATATCTCTACTGGATGACTTTCTCTTACAGCCCATGGCTAACATGGTTGCAGGAGGTTAAGACATCCTTGAGGAGCAGGATGAGCTGTCCTGCTAAACATAAGCCAACAAGGAATTATCACCCAGCAGGAGCCTCTTTGAAGGCTCAAAAAATCTTAACATAAGCTGTGTTTTCATTTCATTGCGGTTTCCTTCTGCAGTTCCACTCCTCTCCTGGGTTGTGACCCAGCAGAAACACCTTCCCACCTCTGCCTTGGTCCCCCTATTCTTACTGTATATTCAAGCTGGCTACAGCAAGAAACAAACCTTGGAAATCCAAGCTAGTTTCCCTTCCCAAGAGCCCTCTCACTTCCCAAAGTCAATGGAATCAAGGTTTGGGGTAGCCTCCAAACCCGTGGGACGTTTATGCAAACTGAAGCTTTAGCAATTTTCCCCAAAAGCGGGCAACTGTGCTACCCTATTCCCACACAAGTGATGCTTCGTGCACTCCCTCTGGCACCTGAACATCACTCAGGAGTTGCAGTGAGCAACATCAGCATTACCACAAGATCACAATGGGGTGAGCATTAGTCCTCAGCACAGCCATTCCAGACAGCACCCCAAGCGATCCCATACAGTGTCACATATTCCAGGGACAAAGATTACACTGGACTATCTTAAGAATATACTCAGCTACTAACTCTGAGCATGAATGCAGTCATAAGAAGGGAAAATGCTTGAGATCACGCAAGTGCTTATGCCCTGTCAGAATAACCAAATCCTATGTGCAGTCACTAAGGACAGTGCAGATGTCAAACTCCAGCACTGAGCTGAATAAGATGGGCAGTGTGGACCTGGTTCTCCCATTCACGGACAATTTTTTGGCATGAGTCCCAGTAAAGAGGAAAATGATGTTGCGAAGTGGAGTTTGCACTGCCCTGGCAGTGGCTAGAGCATCACCAGTGGGAATTTTGGCTCTTTGTCCTAAGGAGCAGCTAGAAGAACAAAGATAGAATTAGCAATGAGACATCTTGAATGCCTGTGAGGTGACTCCAGGAAGAGTTTGGCCAGATCACATTTCATGTGCAGACCACAGAAGAACCTCAGGGGCTGAAGACTTTCCAGACAAAAAGTCCTGAAACTACACATTTTCCATGTTCCCTTCCCCAGAAACTCCCCCTCTCCATCACCAGATCTGACCTTCAAGTTGGGAACAAATGTTGTGGTGAGCTCCAGACAAAGCAAGGAGGATAAGCAGGAGAGAGGAGACTTCAGTTAGTCACACCAAGCTCCAGCCAAGATCAGCAGATCATTTTAGTGGGCAGGAACTATTGGTGGCTGTCAGCAATGCCTGGGGCTGCAGATAATGCAGATGTGTGATGAGACCAGGGCATATCAAGATACCAGTTGATGGTACCTGACTTTTCCCACTGTTCTGCCCTGTACCTTTGGAGCTATAGGAAGACACAGCCCATTAGTCTAGAAAATGCCAGGGCAGATCAAGCTAAGTCACTCTCCCAGGACCAGCCATGGAAAGGGGGACTAGGCCAAGTCTTATCACTAAAGGCTGTAGAGAGGAGTCTCACTGTGAATCCTGAAGGTGTTCCAGTGCTGCTGGACATCAGCCCTCGGACTACAATGCAAAGCAGATGTAAGAAGCTTAGACTCAGATGGTTGTCTGATGGTTTTATGGCCACCACATGAAAGGCAAACACAACAGCAAATGCCTTCACTACAAGACAGGTCAAATAACCTGGAGGATCATTTCCACCTTTGGTCTTCCTGTTCCCACTGATGTTGAGGTGTGTTTCCCATTAACCATCACAGAAATTGTTGCAGTTGATGGCTGAAGCATACCATGAGTTTCAAGGACTGCTGTTGAGGTGATGTATAGTACAACTCCCTGCTGTGCTAATGCTCAAGAGAAATGGACCAGCATAGCTTTATTGGGACAGCATCTCTCCAAAACTCCTTAATAATCCACAGAAGGAAAAATGGGCTTGTCTGACTTCCCTATATATCTGGATTCAGTAAGCAGCAGGCAGCCAAGCTCTCCAGTGTACCAGGTTTGCTCCCTCATCTTCCTCCTAGATCTTTTTTGCAGTGGTGCCAGGAATAAGTGTCTTGATGGACCCAGTGAAACCTGGAAGAATACAGGTTTGTCCCACTGTTGGAAGGTGACAGCCTGACTCAGTGGCCTCACAGTGCATCCATCACAGACTGCATAGCAGGATCATCAACGAGAGACTTGAAGGAGGAGAGGAAAGGTCCACTCCACTTTTTTCTTCACTGCATCACTTTGATCTAGAGTTTCAATTTTATCTGGGCAACCTCAACTGTGGCCATTCCCAGGATGACAAAGAGCCTTGCAGACATCCATGAAGAAATGGGTGCTGCTGATGGTGGTTTTCCCTCTCTGGGGAATAATTCAACATCCCCCAAGCATTCAGATGTCCTGCAGAATCCACTCCATGATGGTGACATAAAATAGAGATGGTTTGGGCAAATGCCCCAGCCAAAATGCCATGAAGGATTCCCATTCTTCAGGAATTCTCAGCACAACTATATGCACTGCTCCCCATCATGTCGTCTCCCATGTGGTGGGACTGTGTGGGTATATGGTGGTAACCAGTCTTGAAGGCAACTGCCCTCGGCTCAGAAGAGATGGAGCAACATGATGGTGGGACATCGGGTTTGTGTTGTTTGTGCCCAGATCTGGCCTAGATGGGAGCTCACTTAGCCCTTTCCAGATCTTAACACTTTCACCTACTGAATAGACAAAGCCTCCCATCACAAGCTAGGCATGTGTTGAGGCCTTGAGGTTTTGGCCTTGGACTAAGACAGCCAAGGGATACTAGACTGCTGTTTTGATGACAAATCCTGGGAATGTCCAAGGAGGATGACACCATGTCCTTTGGAGGCTCAGACAGGGCTGATAAAATATTTCCATCCCATTAAACTCAACACAGAGTTTGAGCTTGACCATAACCCAGCTGTCTTTTCCACCTTTGCTCAGCCAGCTCTGGAGCTGGTGGAACTCAGTGTGACATACTGGCTCTCACGTAATTCTCGAAGTTCTACCCTCAAAATCTTGTACATGGTATCTGTTTTGAAACAAGTCATCTTTAACTTGCCACTGGCCAACAGCCAGAGCTGTGATCACAAGAGCTTCAGGACAGTTCCTCGCACATGGGGCCCAGAGACATTATAGCTGCTCTGAGATACCTGATACATGGGGCTGGCCAACATGATCCAGACCTATGACAAAGCCAGGCCTGTGGTGGAAGGTCTGGCACATCACCCATGTGTGGGCAACTGAGTCATGCTCTGTGCATATACACACAGCTCCAGCAACTTCCATTCATGAAGACTTGGGACAAGCAGGCCATCCTGGTGCCGAGGAAGGGCTAAGCATCTTCTCTTGCCCCTTGCTGTGAGTAAGGTAGCTTTGCTCCACCATCAGTTGCACGTTGGTGGCTGTTGCAATAAGATGTCAGCCCAGCTAAGCCAGTTCTCCTTGCACAGCCAGTACTCCTGTCTCGTCCCGAGGGTGAACACAACCGTTGCACATTGTTGTGCTTACACAGTCCCACTTAGCTTCTGCCACTGTCTTGTGGCAGCTGGCTGCACTGTTCCTGCTGTTGCTGGCATTGTGCCTGAGGGAGATCACCTCTGGGTTCCCACACTTAAGATAGGAACTGAATTGTTGCTCTTCTGCTGCTACATTATACGGAGACAAGTGTACCTGGATGTAAAAACCAGTCCAGCTCTGTATGTACAATGATTACATGAAGACACAAGAAGGCTCTGTGGCTTCTATACTGGTGAGTGGGACCTATGGCAGCAGCTGACGGTGCATTCAAGAGCTTAACAATACATGGAGGGTGCTCAGCACTCCTTGAACTGTTGCTGGCTGCGGTGGAAATGGGAAGGCAGGGTTCAGCACCTCCCAGGAAGGCAATCTGGACTTGCAGTTGTCCCCTGGATAAGACTGAAGCTCCTTCTGCCCATCCTCGGTTCTCCCCAAAATCCCTTGCAGACAGTGGCTCCCTGTGATGCCCTCTCGAACCCTGCTGCCCACGAGGTCTGCTCATGGAAAGGACCAACGCACTCCACTCCTGCCCCTCACAGTGGCACTTTATAGCTTGCTCAATACAGCGAGCTCACATGCAACATGACCAAAGATCTCCGGAGGTTGTTGCACTGTGTGCATGGAGCTGCCTCCCCGCTTCCCTGGGGAGGGATGAGGCTGATGTGGGAACTGATTGTCCCCAGCTGGTGACACCAGTATCCTCCGTGGTTATGACAACTCCATGCATTGTCTAGGGAAAGTGCAGACCAGGGGCTGTTCACAGAAGGTGGGATGGATGTAATTCCCCTTTTTGTCTTGGGGAAAAGAGAGGATGCTTGTCAATCCATTACACTTGTCTCTGGGGCAACAGGTCTCCTCTAGCTTAGGAGCAAACATTGCAGTGGGATCCAGTCCAGGCCCTGTTCTGGCTCAGAGTGAACTGGTTAGGAAAATGTGTATTCTGAGAGCTGGTGGTCCTGCTGGCTACTCCCTTGGTGTCTTCTCTTCAGCTCACCCCAGGGCATCCTTAGCACACTCCTTACCAAGGAACCATCTTCCACAGTGAAGGCACCACGTTTTCCTGCTTCTCCTGCTTGGGGTGCTGAAAGCTTTCTCTGCTCACCTTAGCTCAATGAAAGGCTCTTAAACCTGGCCTTGGCAAGTAGAGCATGAACCAATGGGAGACCTGTGCTTCTTCTGCCCACAGTGCTCCTATGGATGGGTACTTGGGTAGACCTTGGCTTGAGCCTCCTAACACACAGCTCTCATTTCTGTCTTTGATGGGAACAGGCAAACATTATTCTTGCCCAACCCTTCAGCCTAAGCCTTGAAAGCCACTTTATTATGCTTCATCAAGACCCCTTGCTGAAGGTCTGCTCATAAAGTTGCTTGCACTCCCTTTCCCCAGCACGCAAGACCCTCCTGCCTCCTTCTGGATCATCACCATCTCCACTGTGCAGGAGTGGTCAGGGCATCTCCTAGACAACATCTCAAGAAGCCTGAAGCCCCATGGCTTGCAACCATTGGAGATCACATCATCACAACCACATCCAGACAGCTCTGGGGCTTACCTGGTCCTTCCACCTTCTGGGAAAGACAGGTGTGTGAGTGGTACAGAAGCGCCCCTGCTCTATAGGGGCATGGAGCACCCCTGCTACATGGTCCCCAGCTTATTGAGGGGTTGGGATCCAGCTGGTGGCAGATGTTGGCTTCCCAACAGGATGTTCCATGCTGGCAGTGCAACCACCAGACACACCAGAAATGAACTTCTGTGTTTTCTGGATAAGCCTCCTCCCTGCTTCTCCCAAAAAAGGGCATCGTGTCAGGTCTGGAGCCTGCGACAATGTCTGATACACAGGTTGTGTTTTCTTGACTCCTCTACAGATCTGTTTTCTCAGGCAGAAAGTCTCTGTTTTCTGTGACAAAGCAATAGGTTTTCCTAGGGAGATTTAGAGGGGACTATTCCCAACTCTAATACACAGCTGCAGTCAAGCCATTGTTCCCTTGAAGACCTTCACAGCTGCAGCTCTGGGCTCTCCTCCTTTGGAAAGGGATGTGAGGTCTAGTCTGGCTCCAAATAGCCACCAGTGGGTATTTGGTGGTTAGCTTTGTAGTCCCCATTCACCTGGAGAGCCCAAAGCTGCCCATGTATGGCAAGGCCCACCAGTCTAGGTGCCCAGAGGTATGGTCCACCCCTCTCTGGCACCTACCTCATGACTATTACCGGGTCTTTGCAGTAAGTCTTCTCTTTAAGTCACCCATGTAGGAGCCACTGGGTTCCCCGGAGCATCTGAGATCACAGAGTCATGCTCAGTGGCAGTGGGAGACATGTCTTTGGCTCTGCCATTCCTTGGAGCCAGGCTGTCATAGGAGCCCTCTCATAGAAGGCCCCCTTTCCCCCAAGGGTGGCATGTGGGTTCCCTTCCAGCACCTAAAGGGATCAAAATGTGCACAGGCAGAACCCCACCACTGGTGCAAACCCCTACCACCGGTGCAACAAAAAAATGCTGCACAACTGGACAATGTGTCTATGCAGTCCCTTTCCATGCAGAGTGTCCCTGCAGAGCCTAGCCCCATGGCTGGAGCCACTCCAAGGTGTCTTCATTTGCACTCACTCGGACCTGATAAACGCTGTGAGCCAAGAGGAACCCCTCTTGGTCTTTGCCTTGCATCGGGCAGTAAGCTTGGGAGGGTCTCCTCATCTGAAATTGATGCACGTCACTTAGTCACCCGTCTTCTGCGTCCATTCTCCAGCAGATCAATAGGGGTGTGTGTGTGTATGTTTGTCTGTGTGTGTGTGTGTGTGTGTCTGTCCCCACCCCAAAACCCAATTCCCCAGTGGGAGAATGTCAGGTGGGACCAGCCGGTGCCCCCCCAAGCAAGCCTGCTCTCTGAGTTCACCAGCAATAAAAGCCCCATGGAGGAGTGGCCAGAGCTCCCCACTGCCACTCCACCGCCGGGCAAGCTGCAGGCTGTGTCTGTGTGTAGGACCTCTGCTGCATTAGCCCTGTTGTCCTATGTTTTGGACCTACCCAACTGTAAATTCCAATCCCAGCCTTGTGCTTTACTTTTTTCTTTTGTTGGTTTCTTGACGCCTCAGTCTCTCTTTCTGCTCTTACTGTGAATTCAAACCAGAAGTGTTCTGAACTTGACTCCGTTACTGTTTTCGTTCCTGCGTTGACTGTTGCTGGTTCTCCGAACTGCGTTTCATGAGACTTTACAAAAAAAAAAAAACTAAAAAAGAAAATCTAAAAAAAAATTATAAATATATATATGTACTTTAAAAATAAAATACTTTAAAAAGAACTCCATAGAGTTGGATGTCTTTTCTTATCCACCACTCACTTTCAAACACCGCTGTCTTGACGTTGCCTCTGGTCAGTGTCTTTAAGGGCAAGAGGTTGAAAAAGAAAAACTGACAAAACGCAGCATTCCGGGATTTTTGTACAGCAAAGGTGTATCTGTTTTTGGAAATCCTCGTTAAAACTCAATGACACTTCCTGACCTACTGCTAGTCTGTTGTATGTTTTCATGGGGTTGTCAAGATGTGAAAAGCTACTGCCTTTGCGATTTTCTATGGTGAATATATATATATATATCTGTACAGAGGTATGTATATATATAAATAAATAGAAAGGTCTAGATGTATCTCTCACTCTCCTCTCTCTACCTGACTGTGAAGGATTTTTATTGGGCGAAATAAAATGGAGAAAGGCCCCATTCTAACAACCTGACTGTGTGGCTTGTCTTGTTATGCTGGGGGTAAGGGAAGTGGCAAAACAAGAACAATGACTGTCCCTCTATACTGAGGCACTGGAAGAGGCTGCACCTTGAATCCTGGGTTCAGTTCTGGGCCCCTCACTCACTTCAGAAAGACACTCTGGGGCTGGAGTGTGTCTAGAGAAGGACAACTGAGCTAGGGAAGGGGCTGGAACGCAAGTGTTCAGAGAAGTGGCTGAGGGAACTGGGAGGGTTTAACTGCAGAAAAGGAGGCTCGAGGGAGACTTTCTCACTCTCCACAAGTACTTGAACTTCAGGAGGTTGGAATGAGGTGGGGCTCAAACCCTTCTCCCCAGGAAAGTGACAGGACAAGAGGAAATGGCCTCACGTTGCCCAGTGGAGATTGAGGTTGGCCCTAACATTTTTTTCCCAAAAGGGTTGTCCAAGCCTGTCCCAGGTTGCCCACGGTCCTCATGTCTGAGGGGATTACAAAGGTGTGGAGATGTGGCAGGAGGGACAGGAATTAGTAGTGAAAAGGCAATTCATCTGGGTCAGGGCATCCCTCAGTGTCAGCACAATCTGGGGATGATGTGGAGAGCAGCCGCAACAAGAATTACTTGGGGTGCTGGTGGGTGGAAAGCTGGGTAAGAGTCAGCAACGTGCATTTATAGCCCTTAAAGCTCCAAGAGTATGGACTCTTCTGAGCCGCGTGACCAGCAGGGTGGGCAGCAGGATAGAGAGGGCACTGTCCCCCTCTGCTCCTCTCTGGTGAGACCCCCGCCACTGTGGGGCTGGGTTCAGCTCTGGGCTCCTCAGCACAGCAGAGACCTGGAGCTGGTGGAGTGGGGCCAGAGGAGGTTCCAGAAATGCTGCTCTGAGGGTGGGACCTACTACAGTGAGACCAGGCTGGGAGAGCTGAGGGTGTTCAGCCGGAAATTAGAAGCTCCAGGGAAACTTCGGAATACGTCCTCCGCCGCTTCCCAACATGGCAGCGCCCATAGTGGAATCAGCCGCGTGACCATCACATGACTCACCACGTGGGGCCTCGCGGCGGCGTCAAACTCCTCTTGCACCACCTGCCGGCTGTGCTCAACGCTGTGGAGGGCCCCGCTCGGCTTCCGTAGGGCCGGAAGTGCGTCAGTGCGTCAACAAACCGGAAGCGGCGGGAGGAAAGGAAAGAAGGAGGGAGGCGGTGGGACCGGGTCTGGCGGAGGGGCTGGCGAGCGTTTGGGCCACAGCCGGGCCCCGGTGAGTGACGGGAGGCGCCGCGTCCTCCTTCTCCCCCTCATCGCTCCCGTCCCAGCGCCCTCTCGCTGCAAGCAGGGTCGGCGGAAGTGGGACTGGGGCAGCGCCCCTTCCACCAACCCTGCCCGCAGCGGGGGCGGCTGCGCCTTGGCCTGCACTGGCCCAGAATGGGCGGTTATGACTCTTTCTCTTAGATATCTATGTATTTCCCTATGACTAGGGAGGGGGTTGAATTGCCATCCCTGGACGTTAATCAAAGTCATGAAGATCTGGAGCTTAGGGCCATGGTTTAGCGATGGACTTGGGACAGTTGGGTTAATGGTTGGACTCGATGATCTTGAAGGTCTTTTCCAAGCTAAACAGTTATATGAGCCTCTCTCACAACAGTTTTACTCCGAGGAATGAATGTGGCATCTCTCCAGAAATACTGTTTTCCCCGATGTTCAACTGTGCAGTTATGCTTTTGGCTCCAAGTGTGGTGCACAGACACGCACACAGAGATGTTTCCATTTCACAGAACCTTCACAACACTGCGTTTGCAGTTGTCAGGGCCTAACTCCAAAACTTACTCACTGGAGTTGTTGGAAGTGAAATTTCTGGAGAGATTTGCCCAGAAGTGGAAGGAGATTGTGACTGCTGGAAGTGTTTAAGGCCGAACTGGATGGGGCTTTGGGCAACCTGACAGGGCATTGGGACTAGATGGTCTCAGAGGTCCCTTCCAACCCAGACCGGTTTGTGATTCTATGAGAAGAGAAGTGGGGTGGGAGAAGGACAAGAGGCTGTTTACTCAAGATAACAACAGTAATAGAGAAAAATCAAGGTATAGGGTGAGTTTGAAGAGAATTGCAACTTGGTCTAGTGTATGGTGCCCCAGTCCATTGCAGTGGATTTGGAACTAGATGATCTTTAATGTCGCAAACCAGCCTTGTGATTCTAAGTGCTGTAGAAACAGGTGATTTACGTTGGACGTGGGTGAAATTTATGGGCAAGAGGACATGTGGACTCTATCAGCTTCCTTCAGAGATGCTTAAATTATCTTACCCCATGCCAGCCTTTCTCTCATGTGTATGGTCTTCTCTGTTTTTTGCTGGATTTGGACTGAAAGAAGATTAAAATACTCTTACTGAGTAGCCAAATGTATCACAGTTTGGCTCTAAACTATGTGCATGGTGGTTGTGAGGAGCACGTGGTGTTTTTTCAGTGTGCAGATGCTGTGAATTTGATTCATGGCGTAGAAGTAGGGCTGTTGTCACGAAGGGTTATGTTTCTGGTAGCAGCAAGGCACTGGATTCCCTCAGTGGCATCACTTTGAGTAAGTGGCATGTCAGTAGTGAAAGAAAAATAGGTGGAATATGGGTACAAGAGAGTCGGAGTGGAAAGACAAGGTAAATCTCTTCCTGTCCAAGATAATTTCAAAAGGTTGAATCAGCTTGTCTGAGTATCCTCCAGGACAAGCTCTGTGAGGAGCTTGCGAGGGTGAACTTTCCTTTGCCCAGCCATGAGGCTGAGCTGAGGAAGAAATGGTACTTTTATCGAACATTTACTGTGTTGAACAGGAAAGCTTTGTTGCTGCTGCTGTTGGCTCGGTGAGGCCTGGGCTGTGCCACAGCATCACAGCTCTTGACTTGGGTTTTGCCTCCTAGGTTCTGAGGGAGTTTTTTCCTTTCCCCAACTCAAAGATGGTCAGAAAGTGTCTGAGTCTCTGCTGCCTGTTGTGATTTGACTTGTCATGCTGGAAGCAGACAGTCACAGCCATACGGGCCAGCAGTGCCTGGTATCTGTGGAGCAGAACCTGGTCTAGGGCAGTGCCAGATCTTATGCTTTGAGGTAGCAGTAAGGTGCCCAGTGAGCTTAACCGTGTCCTCAGGCAGAAGCTGAGCTGCATGAAGACAGAGGGGAAGCTTTCTGGTGAGAGAACAGCCTGCAGAGAGCAGCAGCCTGCTTGTGCTTCTGCCAGAACAGCAATGTCTTGCCTGCCCACCTGCTTCTGCGGCTGCTTTTGCTGCTTTGTGAGAGTCCAGGCTGCACAAGATGCAGGGAATCATCCTCACAATGGGAAGCACCCCATGTCTGGCACCATGAAAGGGCAAAGACGGACTTTTCACATTCTCCCTACCTTCCTAACTCACCTTTTGTTGATGCTGCAATGCAGGGATAAATCACAAGAGCTGGGGTGCGGGGGATTCTCTTACTTCAAAAGACCTTTAACTTATGTTCAGCCAGAGTTGCATGTGATTCTCCCACCCCATTATAGCCCTTTCCTACTCAGGTACCCCAAACCCACAGTGTTATTCCCGTATCTTCTTCCAACAAGGAAACCACTTTACTGCTGTGTTAACTGAGTTTACCTGCATGGGTTCACCATCTTGTTAGGAAGGTACAAGCAGGACTTGCAGGGTGCCTGTAAAGGATTTATTTCCCTAACATGAGGAACAAGTTTGAAGCATGAAGCTCCATTCCCTCTCGTTCTTGAGGTGTAGCATCTCTTAACAAGTTGTGTCATTTGTCTTCCCTGACTTTGTTCTGGGGCCTCATTTCTCCTTTCCACTAATCTTTACCTGTAGGTTTTGGACCCGTTTTCCTTCTGTGGACTTGTGTTACTGGGAATTTCTCCACAGTCTCTGAACAGTTTATCACCCGCGATGCTTCAGGAGCTGCGTGGTGTGTCAGACTGTGGCAGCCACAGTAGCAGAAGTATCTTTTTGAACATGCAAAGTCTCTTGAAGCTGCATCGCTGCTGCAAAAACATGGTTTGCTTGTTTAGAATGAAAGAAAAGTAGTTTGGGTCTCTTGAAAATGAAAAAATGATGAGTTTTGGCTTAACTCCTGCTGTTTCTGCTGGGTTACATGTAGCTGTTGAGGGACAGGTGATGCCTGGCTGCTGCACACCCTGATGTGAGGTTAGTCAGGTCATCTTGAAACCACCTTTGTACGAGGTCGTGCTGGATCGTAGCTGCCTTATGGGAATCACTGGCACTGCTTTGCTTTTGGTAGCATAAAGGATAGATGGGAAAGTGCTGCATGTCGGGTGGAAGCTGCTCACTCTTCATCTGCCCTTTTTTCAGTACCTGGAAGCAGTTCAGACCCCACTAAGTTGTGACCCATGGCTATGGTGCTAATGTGCCGAAGATTTCCAAGGCTGAGCAGGATGACTGCATTTTCTACCACAGTCAAGCACGAGGCCAAGAGGGGAAGCAGCAAAACTCAGCAGGAAAATGAAGAGAACCCAGAAAGGGCCAATGCCAGACCCAAGTCTGTGACTACAATCCACCTGCTGAACCCACTGGGCTACAGAGTCTTGTATAATCCATCAGCCTATGCCAAGAGCAGAGCTGCCTCGCAGCAGGACACAGCTGGGAGCTGCAGCCACATTCACAGTGATGCTTTCACCAGCCCTGGCACAACACAAGACCAGCACACGCTTGGTACTGCCTCTTCTCCAGCTTCGCCACCCATTGGAAACACCTCGCCAAAGCCCAAGCCCCAACAGCTACTCCAGCAGAGCACCTTGGTGCTTCCACTCTCTGCAGTGCAGGCCAAGGAGGAGGCAGAAAAGGACAAAGCAGAGACACACAACTCCAAGGAGGACCCTCGCACGTTCCAGGCTGGGAGACCTGAGTACAGATCCCTCAGCTACAAGTTTGAGCCAGTGGAGACCCTTCCTATAGAGGAAGCTGACTCGATTTTACATAGCATTTCCTTATGCTTTAAGGGCAGATGGAGCCCAGAGGCCATTGCTGATTATTTTGTCAAGCTGAGTTGCTTGCCTGTGGAGCGACATGCAGAGCTGCTCTGCCATCCTGCGTTTAACTCACTGTGTTGTGCAGCCAGTGGAGCCATCAGGCACTTCAGCACCTCAGAGCTCNACCTGGAGCAGCTGCTGCTGGTGGCTGACTGCTGGCGCTGCCTGGAGCGCAGTGTGCCATCCTACCTGAACATTTTGTTCAGCTATGCCAACATGCACTGGAGAGACCTCACCTTGCCTCAGTTCGTTCAGCTCATGTACATCATCGGTGAAGGCCGGAGGTCGCCTGTGGACTTGATGCCAAAGGTAGAGAGCTTGATTCTCAAGTACTTGGACTCCTTAACCTTGGAGGAGGTGGGTGCAGTCTGCTTGGGTCTCTTCAAGTCCCTCAGTGGGATCTCTGAGCACGTCATGAAGAAGATTGCAGACAGGGTCTCCGTGCAGATGGAAGACATGAGCACTTATGCCTTGGTGAACGTCCTCAAAATTCTGCGCTACTCTCGCATGGCCCATTTACCTCTCTTGAAGGAACTGGGGAAGGTTATTCCCGCTCGTATCCCTACGACAAATGTCCAAGGCATCATGCACATCGCTCTTACCTATTCATCCCTGCACTACTTTGATGAAGAGACCTTGGCCACTGTGGCGAGTTCTTTGCCATCTAAGGTGACTTATTGCCGAAGCAAAGATGCCGCCAAGTTCTTGTGGTCTTTTGGCTGCCTGGACTACGAACCTCCGAATGAGGAGGAGTTTTACTCCAGCCTTATTGAGCAGATGCACAGAAAACTCCATGAATTCTGGAAGTTTCCAGAGCATCTCCTCACTGGTTTGCTTGGCCTGGCATTTGTGAAACGCTTCCCGGAGGAGATAATAGACTTTGCTTTGAGGGAGGATTTTGTCCGGAAAACCAGAGGCAGTAAATATGAGCTCAAAAAGGACCTGTTCACCCTTGACAAGAGTGTGGAAATTGAGTGCCCTGACTACCAGGGCAACCGCCTCCTACCTCAGCTTTGTCAGGAGGTCACCGAGATGATTCTGAGTTTTGCAGAGCAGGAGACCTATGTCAGACCTGAAATTGTGGAAGCCACATCTCTCCTCAAGAGCATGTTAGGTGGCCCCAAGTATGTAAAGAACCACATGATTCTACCCCACACGAGGTCCAGCGATCTGGAGGTTCATCTGGGCACAGATGGACGTCCCATCCCTTTCAACCTCAAAGACCCCGATGCAGATCACAAATTGGAAGACCTTGGAGTGAGTCTAACCGATGACTTAATGGCTCAGCTCATAAAAGGGAGATCTAACAGTCAGTCTCCCAAGAAAGTGGAAAAAGAAACACAAAGACCACTTGCTAAGCTGGAGATTAAATCCAGGAGCTGTCTCGAAGCTCCACCACAGCCTCAGGGGGTGAAACTGGCCATTCAAGTGTCCAACCGAAACCACTACTGCTACAGCTCCAAGCGGCTTCTGGGGCTCCACCGCTTGAAACGGCGGCAGCTACAGCAGCTGGGCTATGTGGTGGTGGAGCTTCCCTTCTGGGAGTGGTTCCCCCTCCTCAGACGCACACGCTTGGAGAAGCTCAGCTACCTGCAGTATAAAGTATTTGACCCGATGCTGCTCGCCAGGGCTGGCTAGTGGTGGTGTGGGGCTGCTGCAGTAGCACCCAGAAGTATCTCCTCATCCATAACTGATTAAAATGGTCTCAAAGTGTTGGTTTTATGTGGCAGGTGCTTGGGCAGCCTTGCTGTCTCTTTGCTAAGGGTCACATGTGCTACCCTCTCCTCTTGTATATAGACCCTCAGATGCTTCCATCAGAAATAAAAAGACTCTCCTGTTTATTTTTCTCACTGTTTACTGTTTTTTTCTGGACCTTAAATGGAAGTGGATATATTTGTGACTCCTAAAGAGCAGAGCAGAGAGATTTGGTAGAGAACTGAGATGGTTTTTAGTCATGAAGCTGAGCTGGGTGCCAGGAACATGCACGCATTGTTTCCCTCAGCTGGTGGCCAGGCAGTCTGAGCTGCTTCTTTAGGAGCATGAAACCATGTGGTGGGGTGGAAGCTGGGGCTGTGGGTTGGGTGACTCTGACCCAAAGACATTAATTTCAAGGTCAGTACTCTGTGACACCTGCAGAGAGGATTTGAATCCCTTCAACACTTACTGCTAAACGGGGCTGCTAAATCCCCTCGAGGTGATTCTCCAGCCTGGGTGACCCTGGAGTCCTGTGCAAACCCCAGTTGTGTAGAGCATCTGCTCTGGAGGCTCTGGAGGGAAAACCCTCCTCACTGTTCTGTTTTCTTGCTTGGGTTGTTTCAAGGTGTCCCAAGGCAGAGGAGGGTGAGGAGAGATGGTGATAAGCGGGTAGCTGTCCCAGGACTAGTGCAGTCGTTCAGGCCTGTGTTTCAGCCTTTGTGGTCTCCAAGTTGTTTGTTTTGATGAGTAATGACTTGAGTGTTGTGGGTGTTGTGTTTTAAAATGATCCTAAAGTTACAGAATCTTTGGTTGGAAGAGACCTTTAAGATCACCAAGTCCAATCCTTGACCCACTGCTGCCAGATCACCCCTAAACCGTTTCACAGTATCACAGTAATGATGAAGCTGGAAAAGACCTTAAAGATCATCCAGTCCAACCTAAAACCAACCAAGTAAACCTGCCGTGTCAGAACCTCCCATTTCACTGTTTTTTAACATCTTTACAGTCTGCATTTCCTGAGCTTTTGCTTCAGCCCAGGCTTTTTGCTAGGCAGGTCCTGGTCTCCCTATTGTCATCCAGTCTGTTCCTGTCCCTGATGGTTCTTGTTTCCAACCTGCTTCTGTGGCCTCAACCCCTTCCTACCACAGAGCATCCACCTCACTCAGGGGTTGAATGGAAAAAGGAGCTGGAGTTAAGCCTGTCAGTGTCAGACAGGGAGGAGAATGTCGAATTACCTGTGGAATTCTGTACAATATACCTGTAGATGCAGCCAAAGCTCTTCATGCTGCAGAAAGAACAAGGAGAAACTGAGGCACAAGAGTTTAGGGAAAGAAGAAATTATTCATAAGTTCAGGTTGAACATGAGACTTTTTCTTCCTGGAAAGAGTCATGAGGTCTTGGAACAGGCTGCCCAGGGAGGGGCTTGAATCACCATCCCTGAATGCATTTCAAAATCATGGAGACCTGGAGCTTAGGGCTGTGGTTTAGCGGTGGCCTTGGGATGGTTGGGTTAATGGTTGGACTTAATGGTCTTAAATGTCTGCCACCATAATGATTCATGATAAAGGACAGCTCGTTGCCACATAGTGTTAAGAGTGTGGTTGAAAAGGGTCTAAGTTTGGGACACAGCCTCCATAACAGCATAAGGCTTAGAAGCATATGTGCCCTGGGGAATGGCTTACACCAACCCTGGCACAGTTTCCATCAAGACTCATTAAAGGGCTGCCTGTTCTTGAAGAGAGCAGCGGGCTCCTCGTTTGCAAGGTTGCCCAAGGCCACGACGGAGTAGAGCGGAGGTTAACAGGAGGTTAAAACTCACCTCACACACCATTTCATTCATGGGAGAGATCTGATTTAGCCAATTCCAGTCACACTGTTTTTCCCAGGGAAGGGTGGTCCTTTCACTTGAGTTTCATTAATGAATGTTTCCAGAAGAATGAGGCAGATCAGTGTCAGAATACATTGCTCCCTCAGAGCTATTAAATCCCCATTATTATTAGTCCAGTTTAATCTTATCTCACATCTGAGGCCTCCAAGGCCTTCCAGAAACATCTTAGTGCTGGTGGGGTTACCCTTGTTTTGTTGGGTATTGGCCCAGAGCTCAGATAGGTCCCAGAGCAAATAGATGCAGCTTGTGGGGGGTACTGGGCACAGAGACAAACCAGTTGAAGGTCACAGGGTGGGAATGGACATGTACTCCACCTCTGGCTGAGGCTGCTGAGTTCACCACAATTCCTTTGACAACCTCCTGCAACATTTGATGCTTTGCAGTCTACAAACCCTCCTGCTTTGATAAACTCCAGATCTAATTTCAAAGTCAGGTGTTTTGAGTTTAAATAGCTGATTTCTCTGTGATGTTTCACCAGGTAATTAATATTAAATCCATTTTTTTCCTTTAGATCCTGTCTCTCCAACACAGTTGTTGGGGATTATATTGGGTTCACACCCAGCACTCAGATCTGAAGCTGCATTTTAGGCACTGCTGAGCTTCTAACTCACAGAGGCTCTGAAGCACGAGATTCTTTTGCTGATGTTGACTCTTTTTTTCTTCCTTTTGCAAGCTGGATCTGATGCTCAGAAATTGAAGCTCTCTGCAGCTGCCAAAATGGTCATAAACGTCTGTCTCCCACAGTTCAAGCCAAGAATTCATTGCAACAAGGTAAAATAATGACATGTGGGGTTGAAGGGAGCCCAAGAGTGGGACTACATCTTCTGGGAGGTGTGGGGTAGCACCCACCTTGGTTAGGTTTGTCTCCCTTAGGGATGGGTGGGGTTGTTCCAAGAGTGGGAGAAAGTAGGTGGCTGCCTGATCTCAGAGATTTCTCTGGGATCCTGCACCAGCATGATTCACAGTGTTTCCACATGGCAGAGTGAGGTGACATAGAGATTTGGGTTGAAGGGACCTTCAGAGCTCATCCAGTCCAGCCCCCTGCTGTGAGCAGGGACATTGCAGCTAGAGCAGGTTGCTTAGAGCCCTAAGGTCCAACCTGACCTGGATGCTTCCAGAGATGGGGCTTCTCTCACCTCTCTGGGCAACCTGGGACAGGGTTTCACTCCCCTTTACAATGGCTTCCTTGTCTCTTCATCTGAATCTCCCCCTTTCAGCTTAAACCCATCATCCCTTGTCCTGTCACAGCAGCCTCTGTTTGAAAGTACCCNTTATCAGCCCCTTTAAGCCCTGAAAGGCCACACTAAGGTCTCCCCAGAGCTTCTCTTCTACAGGGAAAGCCACCCAACTCTCCCAGCCTAACCTAGGAGCAGCTAGATCCGTCCTCAGAGCAGCGTTTCTGGAGCCTCCTCTGGTCCTGCTCCACCAGCTCCAGGTCTCTGCTGTGCTGAGGAGCCCAGAGCTGAACCCAGCCATGAAGGGGGGGGGTTCTCATCAGGGTGGAGCAGAGGGGCACAGTCCTGTCTGTGATGTGCTGCCCACCCTGCTGGACACAGCCCAGGACAAGGGAAGCTTTGGGCCTGTGGGCTCACATTGCCAGCTCCTGTCCAGCTTTCCACCCACCAGAACCTCCAAGTTGTTCTTGTTGGGGCTGCTCTCCATCCCTTCATCTCCAGCCTCTGCTGATACAGGGGATTGCCCTGACCAAGATGCAGGACTTTGCAGGTGGCCTTGTTTAACCTCACAAAATTCACACGGATCCATTTCTCCAAGTTGTAACATTGCCCAGCAGCCACAGTGGAGGAAACTTCCATCTCCACCACCCACCTGTGCTTTGCTCTTAGCCCCAGTCCAAGCCACATACTGTCATTTTCCACTCTTGGGTATCCACGCATGTGTTTGTGGAATTCATTTCCTTTTCTTGCTTCACATTAAATCCAGTTCTCCCCTCACACACAGATATCTGCTGATGGTTATGAAGTGGAGAACCTAATCTCCGAAGACCTCGCCAGGAGGAATCGTGGTTTCCGCAGTGAATACTTCATCAAACCTCCAGTCCACGTCACCATCTCCTTTCCCTTCAACATTGAGATCTGCAGGATTAATATCGACATCTCATCTGGGGGATACCAGACCTTCTCTGGGCTCGAAGTTTACACCTCTACCTCATGCAATAAAACCTCTTGGCAAAGCCCCGAGGGTCAGTTCTCAGGTCTGGCCGCGCAGCTTGTGTCTGACAAAGACTCTTTCACCCTGGTGGGCAAAGCTGTCTTAAAAAATCAAAGCAAAGTGACGTTTGGCCACAGAGGCTTCAAGCCACGGCCTCCTTTCCATCAGATGGAACATGTTTTTTCCTACCCTGGCTCTGCATCTCAGGACCTCTGGAACAAAGGCCCTGCCTCACTCAGCAGCGTGTCTCACCTAAAGATCTGCATCACCCATGTGGCAGGAGGTGGCTTGCCTTGCATCAAGAAGCTGGAGGTGTGGGGACAACCTGCCAAATCCTGTCCGCAGGAGGTTATCGAGGGGGTCTTTCAGGTGGCTTCCCAGTTCTTCGCTCAGGATGTTGGCAGCCTCAAGCCAGAGCCCTGGACTCCAATGGAGAGCGACTGCATGCCCTTCAGCGCCAATGACAGCGAGCAGCAGACCCTCCGCAAGCTGGTGGACATCATCCAAGACATCCCTGAAGAATTCCTTGACCCCATCACTCTGGAGATCATGACCTTCCCCATGCTCCTGCCCTCTGGGAAGGTGATTGACCAGACCACCTTGGAGAAATGCAATCGGAGTGAGGCATCCTGGGGCAGGGTCCCCAGCGATCCCTTCACTGGGGTGGCCTTCAGCCAGCATTCACAGCCCCTACCTCACCCTACGCTCAAGGCCAGGATAGACCACTTCCTGCTGCAGCACAGCATCCCTGGCACCAACATGCTGGGTAGGGCTCATGCCTCTGACACGCCGGTTCCTTCTTCCATAACTATGTCTTCTCTGAAGAGGAAGATGGACTGTCTGGAGCAGAGCTCCATGCAGCCGCCCTATTTCTCTTCGACACACCTTCTCGTCACGGCTACCTCAGAGCACAGTGCTAAAAAAATGAAAGCTGACAGTGACTCACACTCCATCCACATGGACTGTTCAACAGGTATCATGGCTCCCTACCTCACTCATGCTTATCCAGGGTCCTCACAGCCCCAAGACAGGTTCCTGAGTCAGGAGGCTCCATCCCACCTCTAGAAAGCTTGGAGATGGTTGGTGGATGTGGTGAGGGTCAGGTCATGGGCTCATTCACTTCCCCTCTCAGCTCATCCTGCTTGTTCATCACAGAATGGCTTCAGAAGGGGCCTCAGAGCATCCAGTCTCAACCCCCTGCCATAGGCAGGGACACGTCTCATCACACCAAGTTGCTCAGCCCCGTCCAACCTGGCCTTGAACACTTCAGAGATGGAGCAGCCGCAGCCTCCTTGGGCACCCTGTTCCAGTGTCTCAGTACCCTTATAGGGAGGAATTTCTTCCTCAAATCTAAATCTGCCCTGTTTTAATTTGAAACCATCCCCCTTGTCCTATCACTAGAGTCCTTCATAAAAAGTCCCTCTCTGCCACTGTCCACATGGAGACAGCATGTTTCTCACTGTGTGCCGGTTTGAAATTTCTCTTCAGGGTGATTTATTAGCACAACCATTCAGTGTGACAAGAAAACAGGCAACAAGAGGAAGAGAAGTGTCTGGTGGTGCAGTGATGGGGAGCCCCAGCTGGGGTGGACCTTACCATGAGGAGTGAGGTAGAAAGGAAAGCAGGAATTAGGCTCTGATACTGCTCTTTGCTTTTCTCAGCTGGGTGTTAGCTCTGGGAGGCACAAAACCAGCCCAGAGCTGCAGCTCTCAGATGAATTCCCTAGACATCTCAGAGCTCACTCTATCCCCAGCTTCTGTTCAGGTGGGCAGAGCAGTGCAGGCAGACCTTGGGACTTGCCAGGCTCTGGGACCAGCGGGACAGGATCCTTTTGTAGATCCTTAGAAAGCAAAGGTGATCTCTGGTGTTTGGCCCTTCAAAATCTCTTTGCTCTGGGTGGTTTCATGGCCACCACCTTCAGCCTCAGAGCTGTGGTGAAGAGCCTGGCTTCTGGGCAATTACTTCTCTGGGCTCCACACTGGGTCTGTGGCCCACATCCACATCTGTTTTGCCATATGTGCTCTTCCCTGCGTCGCTCCCTGATCTGGTGGTCAGTGACCCATGGTTCCTGTCTACCTGTAGCTCCTTTCACCTTTCTCCCAGGGTGACTTCAGATTGAGCCAAAAAATAAAATCGTTGAACACATGGTAGGAATTAGCTCCCCAAATTTAGCTGGGGAAGGGTCTGGAGCACAAATGCTCTGAGGAGCAGCTGAGGGAACTGGGTGGGTTTTAGTGGAGAAAAGGAGGCTCAGGGGAGACCTTGCTCTTCACAACTCCCTGAACTGCAGGAGGTTGCAGTGAGGTTAGGGGTCATTCTCTTATTTCAGCATGAGAGGAAAGGGCATCAAGTTTTGCAGGAGGTTTAGGTTGGCCTAATTGAGGAACAATTTCATCCCCCAGAGGGTTGTCCAAGCCTGATCCAGACTGCCCAGGACAGGGTGGAGTCCTCTGTGTTCCCCAGAATTACCTCTGATCTAGCACACACCAGAAAAATTCCCCAAAAATGTTTTAGGGAAAAGCTCTGCAAATTTTCAACTAATTCACTTTGAAGATTTGGTTGAAGGATGTTTTGGTGGTACCAGCAGGAGGGGACTCACACGCTCCTGCCCTGATCTCTGTCCAGAGCTCATTTCATGTTTTAGGAGTGATCACCCAGGGATTTTGTGACCTTATAGCAACCTTCCAATAGCGGAGAGGGGCCTACAAGAAGGCTGAGGAAGAGTTGTTCACAAGGGCAGAGAACAACAGGATGAGGAGTCATGGTTTTAAGCTGGAAAAGGGTAGATTTAGGCAGGACGTCAGGAAAAAGTTCTTTAATCTGAGGGCAGTAGACCCCTGGAACAGGTTGCCTAGAGAGGTGGTAGAGGCCCCATCCCTGGAGATATTCAAGGTCAGGCTTGATGGGGCTCTGGGCAATCTGTTCTAGTGAGGGATGTCCCTGCTTGTTTCAGAGGGCTTGGACTAGATGACCCTTGGAGGTCCCTTCCAACCCAATACACTCTACGATTCCCGTGGCAGAGATGTGTGGCAGCTCTTGCTGGGGATGTGCCTTGGCTGTCGAGAAGCAGGGGCTGCCCAGTGAGGTCCAGGAGCACCTGAGGGACCCGTGGCCCACACAGACGTAAAAGCACCGTGCTCCTGCTCAGATGTCTCATCCGCCCTGATTGCTAAAGCAAATGTGCGGCCCCAACTCGGGGATTTTCCTCTGGGAGACCAGTTTAACGAAATTAGTGATGCAGCTGATGATCTCTTAACGCATTGTCTTAATTAGTGCCCTCGGGGTGTCACACAGGATGGAACAGGAAGGGAAGGGTCCAGCCCTTTATTCTGACTCAGAAGCGGGGCAGAAAGAAGCAAAATAAGTCCCCCACAGTTTTGTTAGTGGCTTAAATGTTCCCAGTTAACTGCACAAAGGCAGCCTGGGAACACTGGGCTGGGCTCTTGGTGCAGCTGCCTCGGGGTTTCAGAGGGAAACAGGTTTCTGGGTTACTTGCTGTTTGCCCTGTTGCAGATAAAGATGGCACCAGGGTATGGTGTAAGTACCTGACGGCAGTCGGTAGTATTTTTCATCTTTAGGACCCAGTAATGACAGACTTTCACCATCCCACCACCTCAGTGGGGGCCAAGAGACCTCTCAAGGCTCCTAAATCCCTGAGTGTTGTCCCAAAGGTTCAGAGCAGAGTTTTCGTAGCTCATCCTTTGATCTGACATCTGCTTCTTGAACTTCTGGCTTCTCTTTCTGCAGATCTGGTTTCTCATGAACAAAAACTGTCAGAGAGTTTGGACACTGCCCTGACCTCGGCGCTGAGTGCAATGCCCTCATTCACAGCCAAGCTGATGAAGAGCCAGCAGCAGATGCAGGGCGAGGGAGGCTGCAGCAGTTCCTGGAGCACCAGCACCATGCTCGGTGAGCAACAGCCGCCGCTGGATCATCTCTGTGACCAGGAGAGAACGGGGACTGGAGTAACAAGGGAGGGTTGTGCTGCTACTCGGTGCATTGCTGAGCCTCTTCAGATCCCAAAATGTCCTGTATTCAGTATAAAAGTAGTTTCAGGTCTATGGTTAGCAGGCTTCAGCATCAGCCCTGCCGTCTGCCCATGCTGGCTGTTGCATGTCTGCTTTGCCTGAGGGCAACCACAAATCCTGGGGTCACGTTTGGGTCTCTCACTGACATTGAGGGGCTGGAATATGTCCACAGAAGGGCAACAGAGCTGGGAGAGGGGCTGGAGCACAGATGTTCTGAGGAGCAGCTGAGTGAAGTGAGGGGGTTTAACTGGGGAAAAGCAGGCTCAGAGGAGACCTGCTCGCTCTCCATATCTCCCTGAACTTCAGGAGTGACAGGATGAGAGGAAATGGCCTCAGGTTGCCCAGGGAATGTTTTGTTTGGCCCTGAGGAACACCGAAAAGGATTGTCCAGGTGTGGCCCAGGATTCCCAGGGCAGTGGTGGAGTCCCCACCATGGAGATGTGGGGTGAGGGAGAGGGGTTGTTTGGGACATGGCAGTGAACAGTTGGACTTGATGACCTTAAAGGTCTTTTCCAGCCTAACAACTCACTGATTCTATGCTAGTGGATGTATTGCACTGGGGTGTGGTGCCCAGCCCAGCCTGTGCCCGGTTAGGTCAAGCTTAGAGCTCATCCTGTGTCAAGGTTTTGGCTGTTCCCGGAGCTCTGCAGTTTGGGCCAAGTGTCCATTAGCTGCACAGAACAAACCGGGGAGTTGCCAGGTGGGCGGCGAATGACTCTGGTGCTAATCCAGCCCTGTCTGCATTCCCAAAATGATTTGTTTGTGATGCAGGCAAGCACTGAACCTTCCTATATACCTTCACAGATCGATGCCCAAACTGCTGCCTTGTTCCTCCTCTTCCCCTGAGTGAGGATCTGCCTGTGTGGAGCAGAGAAGAGGTTCCAGAGGGACCCAGTGACCCTAAGAAAGGGCAGGGGCTGTGCAGCTCCCTAGGACTGTCTCTGAACAGCATTTTCTCTTTCATGGTGACGTTAGAGCTATTAAGCTTTTTCCTGTCCCCTTTAAAATTGCTGCAGTTGAGGAGTCAGCGCAGCAGACCGTGATGGCTGCTGTGTGATGGGAATGCAGAGCGATACCTAAAGCTGTTCCCTTTGGAATTGGTGGCTTCAGTCCGTCACAGAAGGGAAGCCCATGCAGTTGTGGTGGAAGTGAAAAGCCCTTTGCAGTCAGTCATCTGGCCTCAATTAAAAGCCTGATGGTGCAAATGCTGGTGGGGGTCCAGCCTCACCTGAGCACAACCTGCCCCAGGCTCATGGGCAGGATCGGGCACGTAAGGGCTGGCACAGTGTGGACTTGCCACCCCGCTATGTCCACTTCTCACTGGCTGCAACTACCTGAAAGGAGGTTGAAGAGAGGTGGGTCGCATCTCCCAAGTAACAAGTGAACAGGACAAGAGGAAATGGCCTCGAGTTGCTCCATGTTCAGGGTGGCCATGAGGAAAAACTTCTTTCTGGAAAGGGTCATCAGGCCTTTGAACAGGCTGTCCAGGGAGGGAGTTGAATTGCCATCTCTGGATGTGTTTCAAAGCCAAGGAGATCTGGAGCTTAGGGCCAGGGTTTAGCAGTGGCCTTGGGACAGCTGGGTTGAACTCGATGATCTTGAAGGCCTTTTCCAGCCTCAACCATTCTGTGATTCTTGTGTCCCCTTTGCAGGGCTGGACAGAAGCAGCCAGACCCAAGGATGCTCTTCCTGTGGCAAAACCTTCTCTTCTTACTTCAAAACGGAGCCTGTTTACCAGCTTCCCTGTAGCCACCTCATGTGTCGCCCATGCTTGGCCGAGAAGCAGAAGTCTCTGTTGTCCATCTCCTGCGGGAGCTGTAAGAGGTTGGCTGCCTCACATGACATCAGGAGGGTTCACTTCTGACCCTTTGGCTGCTGGGGGGGGGCGCAGAACGAGGAGTCCCCACCATTCCTTGTGACTGTGTTGATCTGTAGGAGGATAAAAGCCTCTGGAGAACCTGCTGGATGATCGCCTGTCTTGGCAAAGAGAGGGCTTGGATCTTCTCGTGCTTTCCCCAGTAGTGGGGGTTAGAGCAAAGCGACCTGAGGGTAACAAAGCCATAGCTTCAACAGGGAACTCGTATTTATATTGAACCGATTTGCACCCGGCACCCCCCTCCTCCTACCACCCCACAGTGGCTCAGTGGTTTAGCATAGAGGTGCCTTTCGGACCATCAAGTTTAACTTCCCCCTGAGATGAAACCCTTTTCCATATGTGACAAGTGGCCCTCGGGTCACAGGCCCGGCAGAAATCCTCGTGGTTGATGATGTTTCAAGCTACCTGACTTCTCCTCTTCCCTTCTGTCTTCATCTTTCCGGAGTCCAGCAAGACACGCAAGGGGAGGCTGCGGTGGGGGACTGGCAGAGATCTCATCGTGCTCCTGTGGCCTCCTGTTGGGGAGCCACCGTGTCCCATTGCTCGGTTTGTGTCGTGTGACTGGACCAGCCCCCATCTGGCTGATAGACATTTAAGCCTTAATAAAAAGATGTTCAAAGTCAGGTTTCTCTCTCTGACTCCTCATTGTTCCTGTCGAGCGGTGGGCTGGGAAGAGCAGAGCAGATGCAGGATCTGCAGAACCCTGGGTGTGAGGGGAGTTGTGGCAGAGCTGTGGAGACCTCACAGTGTCAAGACTAAGGCTGAGGAGATCTGGTCTTCAGAAGGTCAGGAGGGAGATCTCCCGTATCTGCCCATCCTGATTGTGCCAAGGGGAAGGTGACAGCGGAGGGCTTTGTCACCTGTGCAACCGCCTGCTGTTACCAGGGAATTGGGAACCTGGTATTCATTGAGAATCCCTCTCTGTGGAGTAGGCGTCCTGTGTTGGTTTCTCTGGGGTAAGGAGCCTCCAGTTGACTCTGCTCACTTTCGTATTTAGCACCTTTATTTTCACTTAGGAGGCACCAAAGCTGCTGAACAACTCGTCACATTCAGGGCCTCTGGTCCTGCGAAAGAGCAAGTGACACGGGGTTTTGTGTCAGCACCGAGCTGCTCCTGCTGTTTGTGCCAGTGAATTTGTAAACCATCTGTTTGTAGCAGCAAGAGGGAGGCTCCTCATCTCTAAATGTAAAACTGTTAGAAAATGGGGGGGGGGAGTCCTAAAACTCCCACAGTTCAGAGGCAGCATGAACCCCCCTTGATCTGGTGGTGCAGAAAAGGAAGAAGGGGAGCAGGGCGACACCTGCTCCAGCCACCTGCTCAGGGGAGAGATCATCTCACCTTAGAGTTGTCTTGATATCCACCCAGTTTCTTTACACTGTAGGACTCTTGGGCAACAGGTTTTGATCCCTGTGTCCCCTCTTCCCTGTGTCCCCTCTTGCTGACGGAGGGAGGGTGAAGGGATAAAATTCCCTCTATGCCCGCCTCTCATTGCATAGGTGGGACAGTATCAGATCAGGGCAGGGATCATTCCCCTTTACTGGGCACTGTTGAGACCCCCCACCTCACATGCTGCTCACATCCTGGGATCATTTCTGGGCCACTCACTTGGCCAGAAGGAACTGAGGCAAAGGTGGCGGGGTGGGAGTGCGGATGGGACAACAGGACCATATTCAAATCTCCTGCCAAGGAACAAAAGACAGGAGGAGAGGAATGGCCTCTGGTTGCCCCAGGGATATTTGGGTTGACCCTGAGGAACAATTTCTTGCACCAGAGAGTTGTCCAGGCTGCCCATGGCAGGTGTGGGGTACCTGTCTCTGTAGGGGTTGCAAAGCTGTGGAGATGTGGGATGAGCGACAGAGGTTAGTGGGGACCTGGCAGTGCTGGGGACTTTACGAGAGTTGGACTTGATGAGCTTGAAGGTCTTTCCCACCCAGAATGACTGTTTACGCCACGCTGGGTGTCAGCCCCCCCAGTCACTCCCCTAACAGGACACTGGAACCTCCGCAGGCAGCAGAGATCCTCTGTGCCCCTCAAGAATTTGGGCTTGGTGGTGGGTAGCACATAGCCAGAGCGTCTCATGGGGTCTTCTGCTAGGACCCACAGCAGTTCCCATTAAGCTCCTACACAGAACGGGCAGACACCAGCAGCAGATTTCGTTCCCAGCACTGAGCCTGTCTTCTCTCCAGGAGGTGGGGAATGGCCTTTAATTGAGGCCCTGAGCAATTTCCTCCAGCGCTTTTAGGAGGACACAGCTATTCCTTGCTGGCCAGTGACCTCCCGATGCTGACGTCCGCATCCCCACGGGGTGGATTTGGACAGACGAGTGATCAGAGGCTGTGCCCCGGCAGGGTTTGACGTTGGCTGTTCCTTCTCTAAATGAGCATCAGGGCTATTTTGCACCATGTCCTGGAAGCTGGGGAGCATCTTGAGCCCTGACTCAAAGAGCTCCACCCGCAGGTTCAGGGTGTCCCTGTCCCCATCAGCCTCCAGCCATCAACCCTTGTCAAGCCACCAGTACCTGGCAACAGGGAATTGCTGGCGGCAACTTGGCTCTGCAGAACGCAGGAGGATGGGTGCATCTGAGGAGCAGGAGAAAGCAACAAGGAGGGCTCCTTTGCCGTCCTCGCCTGTGCTATGCTCCCAGCGCCTGAGCAATGTGGAGCTGATTCTCCTCTATCCCTCTCTGGCCATGGCAAATGCCTAAAAATTGATCTCATCGCCACCCAATGGCCTCTTTATTGTGGTTTAACTTGGTCACCTGGACTTCAGCAGGGTGGACTGGAGAGCCATGACCCTCCGTGCTTTCTGCTGCCTATTGCAGGGGTCTCCAAAACCTCCCTGGAGGGTCCTGCTGGTAATGAAGGAATCGGGGCAGATGTAGCTGGTGGTTTGCCCCGACCATGGACTGGCGCTGGACCTCAAAGATGGTTTAAAGCTTTGTGTGTAGCCAGAAGATGTTTTCTGCACAAAACAGCACTGCCAGGCACCCCGTTCCCACCAGCTGGCTTTGTCCCCTCTGCCCAAAGCCATGGGGAAGGGCACAAGCTGAGAAGCGGCGTGGTTGAGCCTCTCCAGCAGCTCTGTTGCTGATGTCCAGGAAGAGCTGAGACATTGAGTTGCACCAGGGGAAGTTCAGGTTGGCCATCCTCTTCCTGGAAAGGGTCATGAGGCCTTGGAGCAGGCTGCCCAGGGAGGGGGCTGCATCGCCATCCCTGGACGTGTTTCAAAGTCCTGGAGCTGTGGAGCTTGGGGCCATGGTTCAGTGGTGGCCTTGGGACAGCTGGGTTCACAGTTGGACTCGATGATCTTGAGGGTCTTTTCTAACCTCAACTGTTCAATGATTCTCTGATTTCAGCTGAGCAGGAGGGTTGGGGGGCACTGTTCGAGACTGCTGCCCCCTCCCCACCCCATAGCAGCCCTTTGGGGCTTTCTGAGCAGAGTGGGTTGTACGTAGCTGGCAGCTGATGTCGACAATTAATGCCAGAGCACCTGCCTCGCATGTCGTTAGGACATCAGCGCTAATGAAGGGGGCTCCTCTGGGGCCCCAGGAATAGGCTGGGGTGGAGCAGGGACGTGGCAGAGCAAATCTGGAGCTGGGGACACAGAAAAGTGACTCCCTCCCTTCCACATCCCCCCTGCCCAGGCTGACGTCAGGGGATGTGGAGTCTGGGTTTGAGTCAACTCAAAGCAACAAGCATGACATGGATTTTGGTTGGAGACCCCCAGTGTCACCCCAGGCTGGTAGCAGTGTGTGAGGATGTTCCTGCCCAGCTCTATGACACCCCTGTCCTCCTGACCCCACCCGCCGTGGCTCAGCCCAGCAGACCCCACTACTTGCATTCTCCAGCTCCTCTTTTTTTATGGTTTCTCCACACTTTTTGCCTCCTCCCCACCTCATCCTCCCCTTGATTCCCCTAAGTGATTCCGCGTCACAGCTGCGGAGCCTCTGCAACTTGTTGGGGGAATAACATTTTTCAAACCCCATTTTATTAACCTTTCCTTGACTTTAAAGAGCATAATTACATTTTAATCTCCGATTGCCGCGTTATCATCGCAGACACAGAGTCATTGGGATGCAGATCGTGTCCGCCTTAATGTCATTTCACAAGACAGTAATGAGGAGACGGAGCCCGAGCGCCAAACACCCAATTTAGAGCTGACATTTGGGCTCTTTCCTCAGGAAAGTTTCCCCCAGCCCAAGGCCCTTGAGTCCTCCCCAGCCTTAGCTGTCGGCTCCTGCTGCGAAGGGATAGAGCTGGGTAGGGGAAACGCGGCCGGGGCCGATCGCTCCAGTCATTAAAGCTGCCGGCAGCTGCCCATGGGGCTGGTCCAGCGTCACAGGGTGAATTTGGGAACTTGCTGCTCCCCTAGTCCCAAACAGACCTGAGTCAGCGGCTGTGGGGACCATCGCTCCTTGTGGGGTGAAGATTTGCCATGGTGTTACTCACTGTGAAGCCCAGAAGACCCCCTCCTCCCGGCTGATGCATCATCATGCAGAAATCGGGGGACAGGGGACAGGAGCAGGATGGGACCCCTGCAGCTCCACCCCTGTGTGCCTCAGTTTCCCCTGTGTGGAGAAGTGATGCTCTGCGTTTCACCACCTCCACCAGCCCAATGGTGTCTGCAAAGCTCAGCCCAAAGCTCAGCTCAGCACTTGTTTCACTTACTGAAGCACATTGGTTCTGCCAGGGTGGATCCGAATGAGTGCTGCTGGTTTCCAGGGCTGAGCCGGGCCAGGCCACTGATCCAGCAGAAAAGGCCATTAATGAGGATTAGCTGATGAGGGGTGGGAAAAAGCCAAGCTGCAACCCCTCTAAGCGACCCCAAAGCTAGGTTCTCTGCCTCAACTCCCCATCAGTGATGAAGAAGAGGTCAGGATGTGCTGGAGAGTAGCAGCAAACCCACCCTTGTCCACACCCGTTCCCTCCCAGCACCCCCAAAGCAGTTCCTCCTGCCTACCACGAGCTAGCCCCAGTGTTCTGGGGATAAAGAGGGGGTAGTGGATGCTTGTTAGCTCCTCATTCCCACGTGCATGTTAATTTCACATTGAAGAGGTCACCCTCAGCAGGTTCATGGCTGGGTTTTTACACCAGTTTTGGTGGGAGAGGGGTAAATTGCTGCTGCACGTCCCACACTGCTGTTTCCAACAGTCCATCAGTGACACAAGCGTGTCAGGTCTCAGCATGGTGGGACCTGCTGGGTGCCTCAAAGCTGCCTTTTTTTTCTCTCTCCCTCTGCAATGGTTTTGTTCCTTTCCTTGTTCCTTGGATTCCCACAGGTGGGAGACAATGACAGGAGGGTACCTTTGGGTCACCTCCTGCTCTACACCCCATTGCTGCATCCCAGCCCTGGGTTTTGGGGCATCTTTGTGCACCCCAGCGTTCTCCTCCAGCCCTTATCCCATTGCTCATCCCTCAAACCATTGAGCATCCCTCAAACCAGTATCCCTCCCAGACGGGTAACTCTCCCAAGCTGGTAACCCTTGCAGACCAGTATCTCTCTCCAAAACAGCGTCTTCTGAATGAGAATCCCTGCCCAAACCTCCATCCTACTCAAACCAGCAGATCCTGAATGAACATCTGTCCCTAAACCCACCTTAAGGAATCACAGAATCGCCTAGGTTGGGAGGGACTTCAAAGGTCATCCAGTCCAACCCCCCTGCAGTGAGCAGGGACATTCTCAACTAAATCAAGTAGCCCAGAGCCTCCACCATCCTCACCTAGAATATCTCTAGGGATGGGGCCTCAACTCCCTCCCTGGGCAATCTCTTCTTCCTAACAGCCAATTTAAATCCACCCTTCTCTGGTTTGAAACCATTGCCCCTCATCCTATCACTTTGTAAACAGCCCCTCTGCAGCCTTCTTGTAGCCCCTTTCAGGGATTGGAAGGTCACTAGCAGATCGCCCCAGAGCCTTCTCCTCTTCAGGCTGAACAACCTCAGTTCTCTCAGCCTGTCCCCAGAGCAGAAGGGCTCCAGCCCCCTGATCATTTTCGTGGCCTCCTCTGGACCCGCTCCATCAGGTCCATGTCCTTCCTGTACTGAGGGCTCCAGGTGAGGTCTCATCAGCGCAGAGGGGCAGAATCACCCGTCTCGATCTGCTGGCTACACTTTGGATGCAGCCCAGGATGCGGTTGGCCTTTGGGGCTGTGCAAGTGCACACTGCCTGCTTCTCGACCCCAAGGCCTTTTCCTCAGGGCTGCTGTCTACCACTTTCTCCCCCAGCCTGCCTGATCCCTTTGTTCCAGCCCAGGTGCAGGACCCTACACTTAGTCCTGCTGAACCTTAGGAGATTCACCTGGGCCCACCTGTCCAGCTCGCCCAGGTCCCTGTGGATGCCATCCTGTCCCTCTGGCTGATTGACACCACTCAGCTTGGTGTCATCTGCACACTTGCTGATGGTGCACTCGATCCCGCTGTCTGTGTCACCATCGCACAGCACAGGTCCCCGACGCACCCCAGACAAACCAGCACCCTCCCCAAACCAGCACCTTCTGCCCAAACTGACAGCCCGGCAGCAACCAAACCAGCAGCTCCTGAACCAGCAGCTCCCCAGTCTGCATCTCCAGACCCTCATCCCTCCAGACCATCCCCCAACCCTTCCTTCTAGCCAGAGCAGCCTTTCTGAAGAACATCTGTCCTCAAACCCNGGTACAGCAACCCTACGGAAAGCAGAGGGACCCCAGGGCTGTGCCCTAAGCAGGCGGTGCCCCCTGGGTTTGGAGCAGGATGGGGACACATGGTGGGGTAGGGGCAGAGGGATGAGCACCCCGAAGTGCTGCTGTCACCTCAAGATTNCCAGCCTCCCTCTCCGAACTGGCACGTTCTGTCCAAGTACAACCCAACCCCAGAGGCACCTCCAGACCCCCAGATCCACCCCAGCAACCTCCCCACGGACCGGCCATCCCTGGGGTGACCTGCAGCCCTGGGAGCAGCCCTGGGTGCTTGGTGTGGGGTGGGATTCGCCATCCCTGAGCACTGCGGCTCGCGCTCCGGCGCTGAATCACCTCCGTGACGGTTTGTCTTGGATGTGGAGCTGAGGAAAAACCAAGTAAGAGAAAAGATGTAAAAAAAAATAAAAAAGCTGTAAAAAAATAAAAAAGCTTAACAAACCCAACCAACTAACAAAAACCGACCCAGCCCTCTTCTCCCTCCTCCTCCCCAGGGAAGGGGTGGCAGCAGCATAAATAGGGGCTGGCAGTGAGCGGGGCAGATGCAGAACTAGCGGCTTCCCTGGGTACCCTGCANCGTGGCGGCAAAAGGGCCCTGGCTGACGCAGCCCTGCGACAGGTATGGGGTGAGATGGGGTCTGGGGGTGGAATTGGGGTTTGGGGGGG
>VZRI01006833.1:258884-270414 GCA_013397515.1 Upupa epops
GGTCTACCTGCAGGGCCGAGGGCGTCCCGAGGTCCCGCTTGCCCCCCGGGTACCAGCCGTGAGACCAGTGCTGGCCCGGACACTGGGACACCAGTAGCACCAAGAGCAGCAGCAGCAGGAGGGACCTTCGGGGTGCCATGGCTTTGGGAAGAGGGCGGAACTGTAGGGGTAAAAAGGTTCCAGTCCCAAGAGCACCAACACCAGGGGTGTGCTGTAGGGCTCTGAGTTGGGGGGTTGCAGGGATGAGAACCCATGGGTGGGTGGGTGCGTTCTTCAAAGAAAAGTCGCCCAGGGTCCCATTTGGGGTGGATCTGGAGAAGCTGAAGGTAATCTTTGGGGTGGGCTGTGGATGGAGATAGGGAAGGAAAAAGCTCCTCTGGGTGCTTTTCAGGGTGGGTTTGGGGATGGAGATGCTGAGGGGGGATAAGCACCCCTTGGTGCTCTTTAGGGTTTGTCTCTGGCGCAGGATTTCCATCAGGGTCTGATTTGTGGGGAGCAGGACCACCCACCCTGTGTTCCTGTGTGACAGCATCACCCCCCCACCCAGTACCCCGCAGCTGGAGCAGCCTCATCTGGCCGGATGTGTGACTGTAGTGGCTCTGGTCAGCTGGAGCAGTGGCTGGAAAAGGCTGGGCACTGCTATTTGTAGGGCAGGGTGATGGTGACGTCGGTCCCACCACCACTCCCATGGGGGACAGTGACCCCGGCAATGGCATCTCAGCTCCAGGCAAGCAGAAATTGGCTGGATCCGGAACAGATGGTCCCCAGCCCTATGGACAACGCATCCAGGAGCTGCTCTGCAACACTTGTAGATGCTCTTGGTGATGATGGGAGGAGCAAACCCTCTGTGCCTCGGTTTCCCCAACCAGTCCCAGTTTGACCACTTCTTCCCCCAGTTCAGGTCCATTGCCAGGATCTAGTTCCAGATTATCTCTGGCAGCTGCTCCTGGCTCTGCTGATGGCAGTCGGATGAGAGAGGATAAGGTTGCGGCAGATGCTGTGGTCAAAATTTGGGGCAGCTCCCCAGACCCTGAAATACCTCCATCCCCACAGCAACGGGGAAGGAAGAGAAAGAAGAGGCTAATCCCTGTTTCTTTTGGGGTCAAGGCTTTGATTTAGGAGCAGGACCATGGCCAACCCCCTCAAATTCAGGAGGTAGATTATTGAAATAAGGAGGTGCCAGGAGGGCTGTTTTTGGGGGGGTGTCTGCATTTACGGGGAGGCTCCTTTTGTCCATTCACCCACCCGAGCCACATCCCCTGGAAAATCTGGATCCTCAACCCATGGCGTAGCTTCTCTCACAGCTTCCCAGATTTCCACCCTGTGTCACCTGCTTTCCTGTGGCTGGGCAGGGGTGTCACCATCTCCAAGCTTCCCCAGCTTGCCGTACTCCCCATCACCACAAGAGTGCCCAACCCAATCCCTGAGGTGAAACCCCTTCTCCAACCCATTTTCCCAGCACCTGAGGTGGGGGATGGAGCTCCCCCAGTTAATCGGGGTATGGTTGCCATCATGGCAGAAGGCACAAGGACATTCCATCAGATGTTTCACCACCTTCACCAAGCTTTTCTACTACAAAACTGCTGCAGCTCAGCACCTCAGACCATCAGGAGGTCTTGACCATCAGGATTTTTTCTGATCCTTTGGACTCTCCTTGTGTCCAGGTCTATCACCAGCATTAGGGATTGCTTGTATTTTCTTTCTTCTGGGAGTGGACCAATAAACATCAGCAGAACAGTTTTGTTTCCTCTGATGGATCAAATTCATCGTCATTATGGAAATAAGACCCGAGGAAAAACCTCTAAACTTGTCTGAAGGGTGGCAGGAGCATCCCCCAGGCTGAAGAAGAGTGTCCCTCAGCTTTCAAAACCTGCAAGTTCTTTAGCAGAGACCAATTGGGAGACCACCTTGAGGTTTTCAACTGCATCAGGGTAGGCTCAGACTGGACATAGGGAAGAAATTGTTTATGAGGAGGGTGCTGAGGCACTGGTCCAGGTTGCCCAGAGGACCTGTGGATGCTTCATCTCTAGAAGACCCAAGGCTACCTTGGATGGGGTTTTGAGCAACTTGGTCTAGTGGAAGGTTGGAGCTAGATGACGTTTAAGGTCCCTTCCAACCCAAATCACTTTATGGCTCTAAGATTTCTTGACATGCTAGGAGAAATTATCTGAAATCACCTCTAGCCTCTAGGGATGAAGGTTCCCTGGTCCATGGATAGAGGCAAAGGCCTGCAAGCACATTGTCAGCTGGAGATGGCTCCAAGCTTCCTCTTCTGCTTCTGTTACAGGCAAAGAAGAGGGAAAGGTCCAGGTGGTGCTTGAGAACAGACACAACAGATGAGAACATGGAACTCAGACTACATGGAACCATTTTCTCTGTAAGCCAGAGCCCCCAAACCCCAGGCAGCAGCAACCTTGGCTGCTGTGAGCCTCCTGAAAGGGACCGGTGGGGACATCAGGGTCATCATGAGTGACCCCTGTCCTGCAGCAGGTCTAAAACCCACCACCCCACACACAGACCTTCCCTCAGAGAGCAAAAACCCTTTTGTTTTTCTGGAGTTGGGGGATTTTTAGGGGGTTAAAATCCCACCAGTCACCACTATATGGTCATTGTGGTGTCAGAACCAGCAGCACATGGTAGCCTAACCCCAAAAGAGGAAACTCTGGGGCTTCTGATAGAAAAATCCAGATATTTTTATACACAAACACACGGAATGAGTTCTTTTTTTTCCTGTTTGTTCCTTTGTTTTTAAGCTCTGACCAGCAGAAAAAAAAGCAAAAATATTCCCCTGCAGGTTTGGAAAAGTTAGTGTGGAGTTGTGGCTTTCAGGTTCAGGGGGTTTGTTTTGGCTTTTTTTTCTTTTTGAGATACAGAATATTTTTATTATTTATTTTTTCAGATCCTGGATATGGATTTGCTGGTTTTTTTTAAAAAAACCTTTACTCCCTCAAGAAAGAAACTAAGAACAAAAAGATTTACAAACAGAATAACATCCCATAGCAGCTCTCTAGGAGAAAGAGAGATGCCGTGACCATTTTCCTTAAATCCAAACATCACTATTTAATTCCCCAATAAAACATTGGAAAAAAAACCAAACCAAATCAAAAACAAACCAACAAAATTAATAAAAAATAAAAAGGAGCCGACGGGATCTGCACTAAACACTTTGCTACATATAAAATCTCCAGCCTAATAGGAAGCTTACGGTACCAACCTCTAAAACAGTTAAGATATATACACAGAAAGGTTTTTTTGGGGTGGGGGGAGGCGGGGGGATGTATTAACAAACAGAATATTACAAAATATTAAAGAAGGCAACTCTTCTGTCATTTGTTTCTGTGGGTTGAGGGGGGTTTGGGGTTGCTTTTTGTTTTTTTGCTGTTTGTGCCGCTTCATCACTTGAAGTTGGCGTAGTCTGAGAAGGCGTCGATGTATTCCTGCACCACCTTGTAGCAGAATTCGTACTGTTCCTGCAGGATTTGGGGAGATTGTCAGGATAGTGAAATTTCATGCCTTGGGCATCAGCTGATGCTTCACAATGACGTGGGACCAAGTGTGGTTGAGTGTCGGCAGCCCAAACCACAGTCCAACCTCCTTTGTGCCCCTCCCAGCCCGTCTGTTTTCCTTGTTAGTCAAAGAAACTCTGCCTTGACTTGTTCTGACCCCAAAAGACTTTCTTAAATCCCTCGGCACCCACAAGATCTCATCTACTCCTGTCTGCTCCCCACTTTCCTCACTTGCCCACCTCCCCCAGCCCCCTGCACCCCACTGCTGTTCCAGGATGGGTCTCCAGGTTCCTGGAGCCCATAAATACATGGGCTGGGGCTGAGCATGATGCTAAGGAGGTTCCTACAGCTTGTGTCAGCACTCAAAAGGGGTTTGATGCCTTCACAAGCTCAAATCTCCTAGGTGCCCTAACAAGAGGAAGGGGAGATACCTCCTGATCCACTTCCATTCTATATTCCTCTGTAGAGAGAAAAACCCTCAAACTGAGGAAGTTTTTGCTCAGCATGGAGTCCCCATCCTGTTCTCCAAGAGGTTTGGGGCGGCAGGAGGAGCAGGGGATGTTCTCTTACCAGTGTCTGCACCATATGCGGTCTCTGTAGTCTTAAGCTCTTCACCGTCTGAAAGACGTCAAGAATCCCTTCTGCCTTCACCCTTTCCAAGACCGTGCTCAGTGCACAGAAGGTTCCTGTTCTTCCCGCTCCAGCACTGACAAAAAAAACCCACAAGTTAAAGCAAAATCAAAGAGGTCCCTCCTGATTTTGGCTTTGCTCAGGGGACAATCCACAGGAGGAACCACTGGAGAACTGAAAGAACCAACAGTTCTGCTCCAGCCTCTCCCAGTTCAGCTGAAGCCTCTTTTCTCAGCTGAGCCAGAAAACTCCATAGACTTATGCCTGGGCTGCTCCTGCTCAGTCCAAGTCTTCTGAGGGACCTCTGACCATCTCCCAAGCTCCTTGTAGAGCAGGTTTCCCTAGAAGGGTGGTCGAGCTGTCCTACTCTAGAGCTTTACCTGCAGTGCACAGTGATTGGGTGGTTGCCAGACTGTTGCTGCTGCTTCTGCACAGCTGCGATGATGTTGATCATTCCCTTTCCATCCCCGGGGATCCCAACCTCTGGCCAGCCGTGGAAATGGAACTGTCTAATCTGTCGGCTCTTGTTCTCCTGGTGGAAGAGCACAGCTTAAGGTCAGTAAGTTGGTGGGACACACATAGCAAGGAAGCCATCTGCTTAGGAAATCTGTCCCAACATTCCCAGGGCATGGAGCAGAGCAGGATGTGGGGAACAGGGAGCATCAGAGATACTGCATGGTGAGTTCAGGGGCAAGGCAGAAGGAGGATGAACGCTGTTGGATGGCAGCAGGTTCAGAGGGGCTGGATAAGAAGCCATCAACACCTCAGGAACCTTCTGGGGTGGGACATATAGGTACCAAGGTGGATTGCACAGGATGGACACTACTTTGGGATGATGGGGAGATGATGGAGCTGAAGAGGCTGGAGCTGGAAGGTTCAGCACTTGCAAGAAGAATCACAAAGCACCATAAGCATCAGCAACCTAACCCAAGAGCATCCAGAGCTCCCCTTATGGAAAAGAGCCCACTCTTACCCTGGTGTTCGTCACTAGCAGGTCCCGCACTGTGTAGCTCTCACACTCCTCCTCTTTTTTCAGCTCCACTGTGATGTCCCCATATGACACAGAGCCATCGGATGGCCAGTACTGGGCACACTTCTCCTGGGAAAGCATTATGGGAGGAGACTGGGTGAAGATCCCATGGTTTTCTCATGAATTGAGTAGAAATCTTCTTCTGGGGCTGGCAGCTGCCTGAAACCATGTGAGATCCCACGGGCTTGCTACAGAGAGGAGCTGCCCACAGCACCCAAAGGTGCTTTTGAGGATCCTGGGATTATTGAACATCTCCTCACCCTGGGTCTACAAACAGTTGGATCTGTTGCATTAGAAGTGGAGGCTGAAATGTGTTTCCTGCCAGAGAAGGGGTGAAATTGCACCCAATGTGTGGGACACGGTCAGAGATGGAGCCATATGGAAGTTTTAAGGAGTCACACCGATTTATTTTGTTGTCCTGGGTGCTCACCTGGCCTCTCTCCTCCAGCTCTGTTAGCATCACTATGGAGCAGGATTTCCACTCCCAGATCATCCTCCAGAAGTCCTCTATCGTGTGCTGCAGAGGTCCTTGGCTGGCGATGTAGGAGTCCTTCTGGCGATAGCCCTGTGGTGTGAACACAGGATTGGTGGTGAATGGGAACCAGTGCCTCAATGCTGGAAGCAGTGAGAGGAACACTCTTGGACACGGTGAGGTTACCCAGCTCAGATCAGCTTTGGAAGCACCATCACTGCCTGTGTGAATCACCTCAATGGAGGGGATCAGGTCTCTCTGCTCTTCTGTGGTGAGACACTCCCTGCAGGGCTGGATTCAGCTCTGGGCTCCTCAGCACAGCAGAGAACTAAAGCTGGTGGAGTGGAGCCAGAGGAGGACCCAGAAATGCTGCTTTGAGGGTGGAAGCTGCTGCTGTGAGGCTATGCTGTGAGAGTTGGGGGGTTCAGCTGGAGAAGAGAAGCTCCAGGGAGATCATACTTGGCCTTTCACGGCTTATGGGGCCAATAAGACAGGGGAATTTTTTATCAGGGGCTGCTGTGACAGAAGGGTGATGGGTTGGAGATTCAGACTAGACAGAAGGAGTAAACTCTTCACTATGAGGATGGTGAGACCCTGGTGCAGGTTGCTCAGAGAGGTGGGTGAGGCCGCTTCCCTGCAACCATTCCAGGTCAGGTTGTACCTTGGGTCTCTGAGCAACCTGCTCTAGTTGCAGATGTCCCTGCTCACCGCAGGGGGTTTGACTGGAGGAGCTTTGAAGGTCCCTTCAGCCCCAAACCAGCCTGTGATCTGTGAAGACAAGCAGTAAGTTTGGTTGACTCCAGTTCCTCCATAACCACAAAGAGCTTCTGTTTCCAGATCTGTTCTGCTGCTCCCCTGCACCCTCGCTGCAGACTGTGACTAACAACTCTTCGTCATTCAGGGCTCACTGATGAAGCAAAGTTCAGCAGAGGCAGGAAATTGAATCCACACCAAAAATTGCTTCATGTGACAGTCGGGGATTTTGCTCTCGAAGCTGCTCAGGATGTTCCCGCTGCCAGAGTAACCCATGGGGACCCAGCACAAACGGATTTCAGGGAGCAATTAATTTAGGCTTGGATAACCAGGGATATGTTGGTTTTACTGGTTCAACCCACAGAAAAAAAAAACCCTCTCTGCCATTAGGTGATGAACATAGACATTGAGCTAGAGAAAAGCAGGGCTCTGCCATGGAGCCAGTGATAGCATTGCTGCATAAAGATCAATTCCATAGGAGATGTGCCCCAGGAGTCAACAGGATTATTCACGAGCAATCACATCCTCCCTCACTGGAATGAGGAAAGCACTTAACCCTTCAGCCTCATCTCCTTCTGTCCCCCAGACAGGTGTAATGGGGTTGACCTGGTTTTCTCAAGGGTTTTGGGCCCCGTGTATTGCTCTACCACCTAATCTAGTGGATGTTTTCCGAACAAATGAGTGGTGCCCTTCAGCAAACAATCCCATGGCTTCATGCATCTGCTTCTCCAAAGCTGTCAGAGCCTGCAGATGCAGAAGTGAGCCAGGACTGGGAGGCTCTAATCATGCTCCTGTTCTCACCCAGCATCTGTGGGTCACAAGGCCACTGGGGAGCCAGAGGGATTTGAGAAAGAAGCCATTAGCATCCAGTGGCACAAAGCAAAGTCAAGTGGAAAGAGCTTCACAAAACCCTGAGAAGGAGTCTTTGGGGACAAACAGTTTCCACAGGGAGCAGTGTGAGGTAAAGAGTTTCCAATGGGAGAAGGTGAAAGGAAGACTGAAGGAGACTCACATCAATGAAGGAAGCGTTTACGTAGTCTGTGTTCTCTTCACCCCTCTTCACTGGAATGATTACTCGGTTGAACTCATCTGAAACACAAGAGAAATAATCTGAGTTTTGAGGAACACCAACACATTATGACTCCTGGATGGATACATGGCTTGAGCTGGGAAATCTCCAAGCCCTAGGAGAGAGGATGGAGACATCCGAAGGGGAGAACTGTGTTTACAGTATCCCACTGGGATAAAGAGACTCAGTTCTGCTTCTGCCATGCTTCCATTTGGAGAAAAGTATGCTGAGGGCTCCAGAAGTAGGAGCAGCTCCACATAGGAACCTCCTTCTCCCTCGAGGCATAAAGCTAGGGCAGCACAAACCTGCTGAGAAAAAAGGGGCAGGACAGCACAGGGCAGGACAAAAGCAAGGAAATTCCAGGAACAGCATTACGGTTGGCCATGCAAAACCAGCTGCCCTTGACTCTGACTCAGTCCTTCACTCTACCCCTACCTGAACAGGAGGCTGGACCCAATAACATCCACAGGGTCCTTTCAACCTCAGCCAGTCTGTGACTCCACTACTGTGGCCACAGGTGCTTCTGTCTCCACAGCTCCTGAGCACCCAGAGAACCCCAGAGTGGTGGGATTGGAACAGAACTCTGGAGACCATCTGGCCCAACATCTGGCTCTACTCAGGAAGAAGCACCAGGAGCTAATTGCTCAGGATCACATCTACACGATTTTTTATTATGTCCAAGGATGGAGGCTCCACAACCTCCCTTGGAAAGCTGTGTCAGTGCTTGGTCACTTGAAAAAAGTGTTTCCTGATGTTCAAAGGGACCCTCCTGTGTCCCACTTTGTGCCCACTGACCATTGTCCTGTCACTGAGCACCACTGGGAAGAACCTGGCTCCATTTTCTTTTCACCTTCCCTCCAGGTGTTTATAGACATTGATGAGACCTCCTGAACCTTCACTTCTTTGGGCTGAGCAGTCCCAGTGCTCTCAAGCCTTTCCTCAGCTCTTAGCAGAGATGCTCCAGTCCCCTCACCTGACTCTCTCCAATCTGTCCATGTCAATCTTGTACCAAAGAGCCCAGCACTGGACACTGCTCCAGGTGTGACCTTCCCAGTGCTGCACAGAGAGGAAGGGTCATCACCCTTGACCTGCTGGCAATGCCTTGTCTGACACAGCCCAGGACACCACCAGCCTTCTTTGCTGGATCAAGATCAACTTGGTGTCCACAAGGACTCCCTGGGCTGTTCCTCTTTGTTGAACTTCATGAGGTCTCTGTTGCACATTTCTCCAGCCTGACTCCTGCCTCCACAGACATCTCAAAGGCCCCAGCCCCACCAGGCAGACAAACAAGTCTTACATGGAATTATCTGAAGCACCCTGTTCTTCTTCATGTTTGCTGGCAAGTTGCCTGTTCTCATCTTGTCGTTCTGGATTTTGATTGAAGTGAGCTTCTGCAGAGGAAGAAATGAAAGCAGGGACAACTTGAAGAGTCACCCAGTGCCAGGCAAATGCATGGTGGTATCTGCAGCCCAGCACCATCCGACTGGATCCACCAGGATGAGAACCACACTCACCTTGAACTCCTCTTCCAAACCATTGCTGCTGGTCCCTGGCACTTTGTTGTAGATCTTCTGAAGGTGGATCTCTAATGAGGTCACCTCCAGCTCTGTGTCACCATAGAGATAGTGCTCCAGCAGGGCTTGGTATATAAATACATACTGCATCTGCAAGGGGTGTAGAGAGAAGCCATCAGTTGCCACTCCATACACAGTGCATGCAGTGCTGGCTGCAGACACAGCTCCTCACTGACTACCAACAACCTTTATGCTGCTGTCTTAAGGTTTAGGATCTTACTCCATCACACCAAGCTGACATGACACAGAACCTTCTCCAAGTCTGGAGAAAAGGGGAGACCTTCTTGCTCTCCACAATTCCATGAAAAGAGGTTGGAGTGAGGTGTGGGTTGGACTTTTTGTCCAAGAAACAGGAGTAGAGGAAATGGTCTCAAGTTGCCCCAGGAGAGGTTTAGGTTGGCCCTGAGGAACAATTTCTGCCCCACAAGAGCTGTTCAGGCCTGGCCCAGGCTGCCCAGGGCAGGGGTGAAGTCCCTCTCTCTGGTATGGTTGCAAATTGTGGAGATGTGGCGTGAGGGACAGTTGGGACCTGGCAGTGCTGATGCCCTTAAAGGTCTTTTCCAACATCTGTGATTGTCTGAAAGGGATTACAAAGTGCAGATCCAGTGGAAGGTTCTGTTGATGCAAAGTTCTTGCAAAGTGAGGGATGATGCTCAACCTCCCATAGACTTGGCTGCAGGCTGGGAACTGACTGTGTGAAGAAAACCTGACTGCAGTGAGCAAAGCCTGATGCAGACCTGAGCAGCAGCAGCACTTACGTCTGTCTGTACCATCTGGCAGCGCTGAGCCCGGATCCGGCTCACAAAGCCGTAAACATCCACCTTCCTCTCTGCGTGCATCATATCCAGCATGGCATCGATGACGATGAAAGTGCCTGTGCGTCCCACTCCGGCGCTGAAAGAGCAGAGGGGACAAGTGGTCAGAGCAGCAGAGCTGGTGTGTTGGAGTTGTAGAGCAGCCAGGAGTGAGCAGATGCTTCCCAGCAGTGAGTAAATAGCAAAATCTGTTTTGCAGATGAGAAAGGTTCTCAGTCTGGTGTTCAGAGTCACCCGAGATACACAGAGCATCTCCAGCCGCATGAAGGCACCAAGCAGGATGACCCAAAGTGGACCAGCTGCCTGCTGCTCCTTCCAGTCACCCTCCAGTATGAGGAGGTGAGTCCATGGGGAAGCCCTGTTTCTGTGCTGGTGATTCCACCATTAAGAAGAAGAAAGAGGAGGCCAGCAGATGCTGTGAAGTCAAAGCTCTTGTGTCAGCTGCCTCCTGAGAAAGAAGATGGAAAGCTGGACTTGGGAGGCTGTAAATATGGTCATCATTTCCACCTTTAACCATCCAGCTACCCCAGACGACCACTCAACAGGAGCTGCAACACTATTCCAAGAAGTTCCTTCAGTTCAGATGTTTTTCTGAATTTGAAACATTCCCATTCCACATGGGCCGGATAAAAGGCTTTTGGTAACAACAGGAGACGCTTTCCCAGTGGCCAGGGCCAGCCATGACCAGGACGTACCTGCAATGCACTACAATAGCTCCTGCATACTGGGGGTTACAGGTCTTCACCTTCTTCAGGAACTTCAGCATTCCGATGGGGGTGAAGGGAACCCCAAAGTCAGGCCAGCTAGTGAAGTGGAACTGGGTCACCAGGCGCTGAGGTTTCTTGTTCGTGACATCACCAACCTGAAGGAGAAAAGTGTGTTGGGGTTAATGAGAAACACTCAGGTTTCCTTCTTTCCCCCAAATTACAGTGGGAAGGGAGCTACAGCCCCAAGGCTGAGCTGGTGCCTTAAGAGGCAGAATCATCCACAAGTCAAAAGTGTCCAGACCCAGGCTGCAGGGCCAGATTAGTCTCTAAACCTATGACATTAGCCTCTCATTTAATGTGTACACCCATGACCTTTTGATTACCCAGCATCACATCTCACATTCTAGGGGTAACAGATGCCAGCCTGACCTCAGCTGGGGCTCCAACCTGGCATAAGCTGGCAGGGGAGGAAACCACCCTCATTCATAGAATCATGAAATGGTTTGAGTGGTCCAGGCTGTTGGAGTGAAGGATGAAGCTCAGGAGAACCCGGCTCAGGGTCCAGACAGATTTTCAATAATCAGCTCTTCCTTGTCTCCCTTGAGAGCAGTAGGAAAACAGAAGGACTGACTAAAGCATCAGGATCCATCCTCAGAAGATGGGAGCAACAGATGGAAAAGCCATTGACCTGACCACAGAGGGCACTGGATTTTGTGTCAGCTCCTGGGATAAATGTGACCATTTGCAGGCATTAAGTGTCTGTGGGTGACAGCAGGGAACAATACAGTAAGTGCTGGACTGAATTTCAGCCTTGGCATCCAGCTTCTCAGCTCAGCCATACTGGTATTCACTGGGAATGGGCTCCCAGGGCTTTAAGGTGAGTAAATTGCTAACAGTTCTGGTTAAAAATGGATGCTGGGGTCATGTCATCACAATTCTGTTTTCATGGCACCATGGAAGAGTCATGGAAGAGG
>VZRI01006833.1:272292-295893 GCA_013397515.1 Upupa epops
AGCTCACTCAAGATGATCCTCTCCATGATATTTCCTGGTACCAAAGTCATGCTGACAGGCCTGTAGTTCACCTCCTTCCAGCCCTTCTTGTAGACAGGCATCACGTCAGCCACCTTCCAGTCATCTGATACCTCCCCCGTTAAGCAGGATCATTGAAAAATGATGGAGAGAGGCTTGGTGAGCTCTCCTGCCAGCTCTCTGAGTACTCTTGGGTGAATGCCATCCGGCCCCATGGACTTATTAGAGTCCAGGTGCAGAAGCAGATCGTTAACTGCTTCTTCCTGGATTATGGGGGATTTGTCCTGTTCACCATCTTTATTTTCAAGCTCAGGAGGTTGAACATCCTGGGAACAGTTGGTCTGTCCATTAGAGACAGAGGCAAAGACAGCATTAAGTTTCTCAGGCTTTTCCTCATCATTGGTTGCAATGTTCCTCCCCCCTCCAGTAATAGACAGAGATTCTTCATTCTTCTCTTTTAATTGTTGATGGACCTATAGAAACTCTTTTCTTGCCCTTTATGTCAGTGACCAAGTTGAATTCCAGCTGGGCTTTTGCCATCCTAATTTTCTCTCTGTATAAACTGACAGGATCACTGTACTCCTCCCGAGTTGCCTGGCCCTTCTTCCGAAGGTGGTAAACCCTCCTTTTCTTCATAAGTCACATCAAAAGCTCCTTATTCAACCAGGCTGGCCATTTTCCCTGCCCTTCAATCTTATCACACTCAAGGATAGCCTTCTCCTGGGCCTTTAAGATTTCGTTCATGAAGTGTTCAGGCTTCCTGGACTCCTTTGCCCTTCAGGACTGTCTCCCAAAGGACTTTCTCAACTAGTGTTCTGAAGAGACTAAAGTTTACCCTCTGGAAATCCAAAGGGGAGGTTCTGCTAAGTGCTCTACTTTACATCACTAAGAATTCACAACTTAGTGACCAACTCATGGTCACTAAGCCCAAGAGAGCCTCTGACCACCACATCTCCCTTATGCTGGCATGAACCTCCCTGTGACTGGGCATCTTAGTTTTAGGGCCATGGTTGGACCAGTATGAGAACAAGAGAGCCAGAGGGCTACAGATGGTTCAGGCACTGTCTGGCAGCAGCTGAGCCTGGGAGAATTTGTGATGCTTGTTGCTGTGTCTCCTCTTAAGTTGACAGGTAAATTGGTCTCCAAGGGCACAGGCCCATGTTTTTGTCTGATATGATTTAAAAAGGAGGAGAAATGAGACCGGATCAGCATGGTGCTCTCTACAACAAAATAGAATCACTGATAGATTTAGGTTGGAAAAGACCTTTAAGATCATGGAGTCCAACCATTAACCTAACACTGGCCACCACTAACCCCTGTCCCTCAGCTCACATCTTCATGGCTTTGCCACCCCTCCAGACCCCTCCACTGCTGCTCTGGGCAGCCTGTGCTAGGCCTGGACAACTCTTTCCATGAAGAAACCTTTTCTCAGGACCAACTTCAACCTCCCCTGGCACAGAAGAGACCAACCCCTACCTCCTGAAGTTCAGGGACTTGTGGAGAGTAAGAAGGTCTCCCCTGAGCCTCCTTGTCTCCAGTCAAACCCTCACAAGTTTCCTTAGCTGCTCCTCAGAGCATTTGTGCTCTAGCCCCTTCCACAGCACTGTTGTCCTTCTCTGGTCATGCTCCAGCCGCTCAATGACCTTCTTGGAGTGAATTGAGGAATTAAGCACCTCATTGTCCTTCCACGGTGAAAGAAGAAGGCTCAGGGCAGAAATGCTGTCTGAGCATATTGCAATACTGATCCTCCAGCAATCAGTATTGCACATGTAGAGCTTCTCTTCCCAACCCAACAAACCCATCATTGTTCTTTGACTGGGAAAGCCATTTTGGGAACAATCTGTGGACCAACCCAGTGTCCTTTTACCAGAAGAGCTCTGCAATGTGCTGCCTAGTGGTATGGTTGACTGGCAAAATTTTGCAGAGCAGGAGGACCCCAGGTCAACTGCCACCAGGCAGAGCTACAGGATTAACTGAGTGTTTACCTTGTGCAGCAATAAACTTGTTTTTCTCTTGGTACCCCTGTAGAGAAAAGGAAACAAAAGGAAATGAATATTTTTCTAACATGAGTGTCATGAAATGCATCTACAGAACCAATAAATCGAGATGTCAGCTGCTATGTTGCTCCTTCCCCTTGTGCAGAGAAGGGGCTGCAGTCTCCCAGGGGAGAAACAGCACCAACAGCGGGTCAGAAACAACAGAAAATCCCTGTGTGATCCTCTGCCCTGGAGAAACAACCCCCACACTCTTAACATGTGGGAATGACTTCATTTGTTGGCACAGGGCACTAAGGAAGTGGTACCTGCTGGAATCAAACCCTGCATGAAGAGTGTCATGTCAAAATCAGAATTCATCTTCCAGAGATGGGGCTCGTGAACTCATGAGGCTGAGGGAGCTGGGGCTCATTAGACTGAAGAAAAGGAGGCTGAGGGGAGACCTTGCTGTCTATAACTACCTGCAACAAGGTTGTAGAGAAGTGGGGGATGGTCTCATCTCACAAGGAACAAGTGATAGGACAAGAGGAAATGGCATCAAGTTGCACCAAGTGAAGCTTAGGTTGGTTGTGAGGAAAACCTTTTTGGAAAGGGTCACCAGGACTTGGAACAGACTGCCTGGGGATGGTGCTGAATCACATCCAATGATGTTGATTGCAGAGATCTGGAGCTTAGAGCCATGGTTTAGTGGTGGCCTTAGGATAGCTGGGCTAATGGTTGGACTCTATGACCTTAAAGGCCTTTTCCAACTTGAATTCTATGATTCTATTCAGTGTCCAATATTTTTGTGCAGTTCCTAATGGATAACTTGGTGAAGTTCTTTTGGGCCTTACTTTACTTGATGTGCCTCCATCTCCCCCAAAGTCTACTTCAAATTTATCTGAGCTATATGGTGTTAGGCACACAGGACCCACCTCCTCTTAGAAGCAGAGAAGGGCAACGATGCTCCTACTTTTTCTGGGTTCCTTGGTTTCTCTTTCATCCCCTTACAACACCTAGCCCCACAAGTTGGGAAGTTCCAATGGTTAACTGGCCATAACACCCATCGGTGTTTATCAGAAATCCCCAAATCTTGCAGAACACTTCCCAAAGACCTTCCAAACCAGGATAAATGTGAAAAAGAGAGGTGAGAAGAGCTGTGGCTGTCTTGAAACAGCTGAACAAGCTCAGAGATAGAGAGTTTCTGAGTCCCAGCTCTCAGTCTCTTATTCTGACCACTTTTGTCTGTGCTCAGGATGTGGAGTAGAGTGCAGACAGTTCTACAGACACACAAAGGTTATGAGCTCAAAACGCTGTGTAATTTATTGCTCTGGAGGAGCTGGGTAGATGTTAATGTAGGAGTCAGTCACTCATTCATCCTCTCTCAGACACAAATCCAACCCCATAAAAGCCCCCCAGCTCTTGATGAGACTAGGCACTGCTAGTTGGGAAGCAGCGGTGGGCATTTGCCCTTCAACTCATAAAACTCACATTAATGAAGGAGGCGTTAATGTAGTCGGAGTCAGGAACCCCCTCGACCGGAGTCAGGTGAACCCTGGAATGATCGTCTGCAGGAAAATCAAAGCTCTATATTAAAACCCACTCCCTCCATACAGCACAGTAGGAAAGCTGGGAACTGGTCTCACTGGCTCTGCCCTCCCACACACATTTATATCTGTAAGTTCCTCTTACTTAATCCCAGAAAAGTGATAGAACTCATCCAAGGGGCTTTTGACTCATTTGAGGAAACCCCTGAGACAGACTGTAGCCCCAGCAGGCAAGAGCTGGCTGTTTCAGCATTTTCCACCTGTTTCATCTTCCATGGCCTCACAGCTGCTGATGGTTCCAGACAGCTCTTCGTGGTATGTATCAAAAGCTACAGCAGGTGCATCTACCAACCCAGGAGCTGAAATGACCTCAATCATATTCTCATCTAGTCCCAAACCAGGGAAGGGGATTCCGAACAGCAGCACCCCCTGTGTCACCCAACCAACTCCGATACCTACAGGGCAAAATGTTCACATATCTGTTCTTCTCCTTGTTCTCTTCCTTGGAAGCAGCTTCACACGTGGCCTGTATGGGACACGCTGGGAGAGCCTGCAACAACAAGAAAGAGAGTTTTCCACGATGTATGCTAGTAACCTCAGCATAACCCACATGTTAGGCACATGCTGTATCCGAGTGTCCTGACCCCTCTACACATCCCCACCACCCACAGCCCTCACCTCCACTCCCTCATCAGCAACCTGTCCCCAATGATACCATTTAAACAGAGAGGAAATCGATTCTGAAAAGNGTCAGCAACCTGTCCCCAAGGATACCATTTAAACAGCCTGGGCTGGACCAGAGAGAGGAAATCGATTCTGAAAAGCGGGATCTGGAGTCTCAGAACCCACCAACACAAGGTGGCAGCAAAGCCTCTGACATCAAACATCATCTCAGCCATGAAGCAACTCATTTCTGTTCAGAGCCTCCTGCTGAGATTTCCTCCTTTAAGGATGCTAATGGTGACCTGATTAAAGTCCCCAGCACCTCCAGATTTGGAAGGAGCATTCATAGCATGAGTTGCTCTCCATACAGAAGCTCTGGGGAACTTTGGGTTATGGGGTGCTAGGATCACAGAAGGTGCTATCCCAGGTCCAGCAGCTGGGGACGAGGATAGGCTTCCCCAGCACCTTTCTTCCACATCCTCTTTGAAGAGTGAAGGGGATGACAACAATACTGGAGAGATCTCATCCCTTCCTTCAGCTGATGGGACAGATGTGCCTCAGCAACGGAAGTCTTGAGGGCAATTGAGTATTTATAACCTTGAAGGTCCCCTCCCGCTGCACCTATTTAGTTTCACCAGAGCGTGGCTAGAGGAGGTATCAGGTTGTGCAACAGCTGGAGAAAGTCAAGTGGCTTTTTAAATCTCTTTATCCTCCTCACATTGCTGTACTGCACCTTACACCCAGGGTATTATGTATTTGTAGATGATACCTCTGTGGTTCAGACCACCAGTGAGTTTTCCTTTACTAATTAGGCTAGTGGAGAGTCCATGTAGTTCAGTAGTGCCTATGTTACATGCTGTTACTCCAACTTACAGTTTAACTCTGTCCCCCACCTCCATCCTGCTCTGCCAACTTTTGTATTGCCAAGGTGAGGCAGGTTTATCATCATAAGATGTTGCACAGCTCAACAACATCAAGAAGGGGTTATAGGCATCTCAGCAGAGATGGTCCAGCACTGGGGGATGAGCACAATACCTTAATTACTACTGACTGCTGGAGGCCAGCTGTTCTAAAAACTGTTATCATTCTGTTTCAGGCTTAACAGCTCACTGGAATGGATGGGACCACTTCTGCTTCTCTGTCAGAGCTCTTGTTTTGGTCTTGCCCTTGAGGACTGGGCAGACCATCACTCTGTCCAAGAAGCTCCCAGACAAGTTATTCTGAAGCCTGGCATCCAGCACCATTATAGACTCAGTTACCTCCTGGATTGATGGGTCATCCCCAGGTTGGACATCACAGCTGCTCCTCCCTGATGCACCAGCTGCCCTACTGAGACTGTATTTAGCTCTGTTGGGATTTAAGGGCAAGAAGCAAAGGCACTCACATTGAACTCCTCTCGAAAGAGCTTGTTGTCATCTGCCATCCGGCGGTTGATCTCCTCTTCCAGCTTATCAACGGGCAGAGGTGGGTATTTGCGGTTGGTGCTGGGGGAGCGAGCGAGCAGTGGCATGCTCTGAGGCTCTGCAATGACACCCATGCATCAGAGGTGCCCACCCAGCCTCTTCCCATGCCCACATGGACACAGGAAACTCGTGTACTCCAGGCTCTCTGCCTTTAGCGTTACCCCATATCCTCACTACCCCACAGTTGAATGGCTTGGGTTGGAAGGCACCTCAGAGATCACCTAGTTCCAAAACCCTGCAATGAGCAGGGACACCTCTCACCAGACCAGGTTCCTCAGAGCTCCTGACAACTCAAAACTTGCCAAGCTTTCACTGTTCCCATGGATAGTGCACACACATTTGGAGATACTGCGATGAGGCAAAAACTCTTTCTGAATCTTGTGGTTGTGTGTCATGCTATTGTATAACCAGAACAGGACAACAAGGAGCAAGTCTGATAAACCCAGGCAATGCTTCAGGATAGGGGCAGAGCAGCTGGAAACTGCCCGGGGAAAAGGACAGCCAAACCTAGAGATTAATGTGCCCCAGTGGCCAAGAGAGTCAACAGCATCCTCGCTTGCGTCTGTGCCGATGTGGCCAGCAGGACCAGGACAGGGATTGTTTCACTTTACGGGGTACTGATGAATTCCCACCTGAAATTCTGGGGTCAGATTTGGGCCCCTCAGTGCCAAAAGAGTATTGAGGGCTAGACCATGTCTGGAGATAGGTAATGGAACGGGGGAAGGGTCTGGAACACAAATGCTCTGAGGAGCAGCTGAGGAAACTTGGGGGCAGGGAGGGCGGAGAGCGGAGTGTTAACTGGAGCAATGAAGGCTCAGGGGAGACGTTCTCAGTCTCCACAACCCCCTGAACTTCAGGAGGTTGGAGCCAGGTTAGTCTCGGTTTCTTCTCTCCATGAACAAGTGACAGGACAAGAGAAAATGGCCTCAAGTTGTGTCAGGGGAGGTTGAGGTTGGTCCTGATGAAAAGTTTCTTCATGGAAAGGGTTGTCCAGGCCTGGCACAGGCTGCCCAAGCCAGTGGTGGAGTGCCCACATCTTTACAGACTGAAAAGCTGTGATGTGGGGTGAGGTATATGGGTGAGTGGGGATCTGGCAATGCTGCGATGGATGATCTGAAAGGTCTTTTCCAACCAGGAATTCTAGGATTCTATGACAAAGTGAAGTCTTTCAACACTGGGATAGAGCATTATGCTATCACAGAGGTAGGGCAGGACAATGAGGACCAAGTCATCAATACTGGGGTATAGAAACCACCTCATTCTGAACTCAGACTTCACCCTTGTTCACACAGAACATGTGGCACTATCACTGTGACAGTCATCAATACTGGGATATAGAATCACAGAATCATTAGGGATTGGAAGGGACCTCGAAAAATCATCTAGTCCAATCCCCCGGCCACAGCAGGATCACCTAGACCAAGTCACACAGGAAAAAACAGCTTGCTCTGAACTCAGACTTAACCCTCGTTCACATAGAACATGTGGCACTATCACTGTGACAGAACTCCCAAGTGGACACAGCAAAGTTCCTTAGTGAAGCCAAGAAAGGCCATGTGAGGGTTACACCAACACAGCCAACGGTTTATGATGTTCACACCTTCATTTACAGCAATGTAAAAGGGGTCAGAAAGGTCTTAACTGCTGGTTTTAAAAGAAAAACATGCAGATTTTCAGTGAGTTCTTGCTCCAAGAGGGTTCAGTTTATGTGGAAGTTGCTCAGAAAAAGGATCTGAACTGAATTTAAAGGGCGGTGTTTTCTCTTCAGCTATTAGTTTGGTGGTTACACATGGATGGCCCAACTTCAGACACTCAACAGGCAGCTCTGGCTTAGAAACAGAAAAAGAGACAAAGCCAGGGACCGAAGAGTTTAGACACTGCACAGGTCTTAAAAATGGCACTTATACAGCTCTGTGGGGTCCAAAGAGGATTTTATAAAGAAAAACAAATGTATTCCCTGATTTCTCTCAGAAACAGTAGTGTTTACAGTCAGTGTGAAGATTCAATCAGCCATTGTCCTAATTTAAAAGGGGACAAGAATCTTTAATTAGTTCCCAAAGGACAGTTAAATATTTCCAAAGGATGTGGGTTTTTTTTCCAAAAAAAGTTCTTATTTGAGTCTAAGAGACACTGTGAAAACTCAAAAGGAACTGTGAGCAGTTTGCTGTGGGAAACTATCATTCATTTTAATATTAACTCCTTCAGGACAAACCTTTGAAAAGAAAGTTGGGAAATAAATTTTCTCTCTAGAAAAGTTTTCCAAAAATCCCAGAAAGTGAGGAACTAATTAAAATGTGAAGGAAAAAATATTTCCCATCCAAACCATGAGGTGGGAGAGCAAAGTCCAGCAAGTCCTCAAGAGCTGTCAGTGCACTGGGCTCAGTGCCACATCCATGGGCTGTCCTGGACCCTCACCAAGGTCTGTCTTCTGGTGTATGTTACCGTATTTATTTTGGTGTATTTATATTTATTCTGGTGTATAATATTGATATAATTCCCATCACAAACAATATCAATCCATATTCAGGACTCTCCATACACCCTTCCAAGTCCATACTCAACCTCCATTTCCCTTTTACACACATTTCCTGCAAACTACCTCTCCAAACCAGTATTTGATGAGCATTTTCCTATTCCTGGTGAGCTGACCAGTTACAGATGCCACTGCTGGCTACATGGCTTTGTCTTACTGCTGTGTTGGAAAAGGAAGGCACTGCATGGCCATAAACCAATGCTGCTTTGGTCATTTCAAGGGTTTTATGATGTTTTTGTTAATTTTTTACGATTTTGGGGAGAATTGTTGGTTCTTTTGCCAGTTCTAAGCAGGGAACAAAACCCCAGCCCTAAGATATTCCACTGTTATTGTGAAGAATGTTTGCATTGACCCACAGAAGACAGTTTTGCTCCCTGTGTTGCACCAACCCCAGACCTCACCTGCATCATCCGTCCGGCCATTGGACAATCGGAAGGAGTTGGAGTGACTCCCTGCTTGCTTGTATTTCTTGAACCTATTGAAGACAAGGAGATGGAAAACATCAGTAGATAACCCACCAAGAAACCCAGGTAACTTTCTTGTGTGAGAGATGCAGCCGCAAAGGGTTTTCCTGTCTTTTTCATGGTTTCATGAACTAGCTGGTGGGTCCCAGAAGCTATGGGACCTCTAAAATCCTACCTATGCACACAACTTCTACCTAACCACATCTGGAAAAGCTGCAGGAGAGTAGAGCAAAGCAAAAGCCTGGAGAAGCAGCTTGAAGGTTGCTTTTTATGGACACTTCAAGGAGTTCCTGGTCCAAAGGCTGACACTCAGCAAAGCACATATACCCCAGGCTGATCCAGCAAAGCCCTTCTCCATGAGCTTTTAACTTGAAGCAGATGTTCACGCCCTGTATGCCTCGAATTGAGGGTTTTGCTGAATCACTGGTGAACAGAAACCCTTTTTTTCAGGGCTGGAAGCCAGGTGGGGAGGACTCAACCTCTGCTGCTGCTGAACTCTCCTCAGGTTCAGCACTATGAGGGAGGGCTCAGAGCCAGGAGACAAAGAGAACTTTTCCATTGCTAAGAAAATAAGGGGTTTTTTTCTTTATTAACTCACTTAATCACCACAAAAGTGAGTAAATGAAAATGTTTGCTGCAGGTGAATAAACATCCTCTCCCAGCTGAGCAGATACTGCTCAGGACCTGGGATTGCTGCATTCTGAGTTGTCCGGATCCTTGAATTTTAGAATTTTTTTAGAAAAATGAACCTAAAAAGGCTCTAGTATGGTTCAGCATCACCCAACGCTCCAGTCACCTACTGCCTCACAGCACAAGATGCTACAGGTCTGGTCCCCAAAGAAGAGCTTGGCTCTGGCTGTTGGATCATGCTGGGTATCAAGATGGGAATCCAGGAATAAGACAGTGAGTTCTACGCCTAAAGGAGTCCCCAGCTCAAGTGCCATGTTTGGCATTCTTGGATGTCTCAATCCAACACTCTGAGTCTGACCTGCACTGGTAGAACTTCAACCTACCCTACTGGATATGACATTTTTTATGAGCAAAACAGGCATTACCCTTCACAAGGAGCAGTTTTTTAGAGATAGGAATAATCACAGAATCATCAAGATTGGAAGAGACCTGTAAGATCATCAAGTCCAACAATCAACTGAATACCATAAGCATAATTTATGAGATAAATTAAAACATAATTTCCAAATCTTAGAGGCTTTTTTGGTTTAGACATGGATTGAGTCAGCCTTTCACTTCAGAAACAGCACAAAGGGCTCACTGCTGCTCATTTGGTCAGTAATTCTTGTCAGATGAGGGAAGTCAGCAGTAAAGCATCTCTTACCTTAACATGTAGAGCACAATAATAATAAATACTATGACTAGAAGGGAAGACAGGGCCACCATCACAGCGATAATTGGAGTCTCGTCTGCAAGAGGAAAAGGAAGGAGAGGTTATGGACAAGGTAAAACACTAGACGGCATCATTTAACGGGGTAGAGCTATACCACTTCTGCTTGAAAAATAATAAAATCACAGAATCATAGGATCATCTAGACCTCTCCTAGCTCAGCTTCAGGCCATTTCCTCTTGTTCTATCACTAGTGATGTGGGAGAAGAGACCAACGCCCACCTCTCTACAACTTCCTTTCAGGTAGTTGTAAAGAGCAATAAGGTCTCTCCTCAGCCTTCTTTTCTCCAGACTAAATAAGCCCAGTTACCTCAGCTGCTTCTCATAAGACTTGTCCTGCAGGTCATATCTTAATAGTGATAAAGACAATGTAAGTACTGAGTGAGGTTTATCCAGACTGACAGTGAACACACACAACCTGTGCGAGTATCATGTATCTCAGGTACCTGGAGGTTAAATTTAAATCTGCCACCACTATTCAAAGCACCTCAGTCTTCCCAAAAATTTGTTCTCTCTGGAACAGTGACTCTACAAGTGAGAAAGATGTAAGTAGGCTATCTCAGGGGTTTCCTCTGTATGATTGAATATGCTCACGGTGGCCCACCAGAGAATAGAAAAAGTTCATCTGATTGCCTACTACATCATCTGCCTGAGACAAGGGTCCACAGAAGTTTCTAACAGGTCTTACATACATAGAACGTTTTAGGTTGTACAAGATCTTTAAGATCGTTGAGTCCAACCATTAACCCAACTGTCCCAAGGCCACCATTAAACCATTGCCCTAAGCTCCAGATCTCCATGATTTTGAATCACATTCAGGGACAGTGATTCAACTTCTTCCCTGGGCAGCCTGTTCCAAGGCCTGATGACCTTTCCCAAGAAACCTCATGTTCAACCTAAACTTCCCCTGGTGCAGGTCGAGGCTGTTTCCTCTTGTCCTATCACCTGTTCCTTGTGAGAAGAGACCAACCCCCACCTCTCTTCAATGTCCTTTCAGGTAGTTGTAGACAGCAAGGTCTCCCCTCAGCCTCCTTTCCTCCAGACTAGCCAGCCCCAGCTCCCTCAGCTGCTCCTCAAGTTTCTTAATCCAGACCATTCCCCAACCTTCTTTGGACCAGCACCTCAATGTCCTTTTTGTATTGAGGTGTCCTTGAGTTTGATATGACCATGATAAGGAATTTTATAATAAAATGGGTGAAAACCGTGGCCTCTGTAAGACCATACAGCTATAACATTTGTAAAACTGTTCCTGTCAAACAGGACAAGGGCCCACGCTTCACACTGAGCACCTTCAGGCTGTGGCTTGCTGCAGAGGTTCAGGGCTAATCAGAATCACAGAATCGTTCAGGTTGGGCAAGACCTTTAAGATCATCAAGTCCAACCGTCAGCCCAGCACTGCCACGTCAAACTTCTCACTTATAATCAGTCTGGCTCATCACAAATCATTGGCTCTAGCTGCAACTTCTTTCCTCCCTGGAAATGCTGAGTTTAGGGAGGGAGTGATGTTAGACAGCCCATCATGTGCTGCTCAGCACTGCCAGGCCATTGAGGAGGATCTACTTGGCTCAGCTCACTCTCTGCTCCTTCACAGAGGCTACTTGAATGCAGTCACTGCGCAATTCCTCGCAAACCCGCTTGGGCACAACTGAAATGTTTCTGTCCTGTGGGACCCACAACACAGTTTTGTTTTTGAAGCAGCTTTCTTCTATCTTGGCCCAGAGGTCAGTTAATCTATGGTCAGCACAAGCAAATCACCCAGATGTGGTTGGAAGCCAGGCAATGAGAACCTAATAGGAAAATGTCCCCAGAGGGGTTTTTTCCTGATAAATGGGGATACCAGCAACACCAGCTGGTTTGCTTTTTCCGTCAGCTTGCTCAGTCTGCACAGGGCACACCACCACATCTACATGCCTCAGCCCAGTGGGGCTGCTGGGCATGACCCTCCTTTCCACCTTCTGTGCTCCCATTTCCCTGCCAAGACACATTCCTGCTCCATGTGTCTCTGCCAAAAGACTTTCTTTGGTGGGATTTCTGTCGTCTATCTCTGACCTCCACTTGTCTCTCTGTGGTTGTGCGGCATAGAAGTGTTTCTGTGACCCAAAAACTGTGGGGTTTGAAGGCAATCACCTGGTATGACAAAGAAACCCATGAAACCCTTCAGGTCTTGCATGTCTTCGGGTTTTTCCATCATGGGTTGGCATCTCCAGCCCAGCAGCAAAAATCCAAGGAATTTATTGGTAGTCATTTGTGGCTCCTCCATGCTTGGCAGATGATAGATCCTTAGCATGATCCCCCATGGGCTTTCCAAAAGCAAGACCAGGAAGGCAAAGCAACCACAGAGGGTCACAGCCTAACCACAGCCAGCCTCTTCCTCTCTAAGGAACTTCTCCTTGAGACCACCAACCATAACCACCACCTCCAACCAGGCTGTAAATGAGGAAGGCGAGACCCCTCACCACATCCTATGGGGCTATGGATGTCACTGTGTACTGTTGGACCATTTCTCCTTCCCTGGATGGAATTAAGCTCAGTTTAACGGGTGTAGCATTGGGCAGGCACCACTGTGGCAACATCACTTGGCAAGAGACGTGATTTACAGGCAGGGTTGCCTGTGGCAGCAGGATGCAGGGAGCCTGGGGGGCTGGTGGGTTTATTTTTGCAGCCGTTCTGTCAACACATCTGTCTGGATGACTGAGAGCTTTTCCAATGTGACCACTAACCGCCCGTGTGCTGCCTGGCCCACCCAGCAAAACCCAGGCAGGAAACTAGCTGGAGGGTCTCCAGATGGAGCCTCCTGCCCCAGCCAGCCCTGGAGCATGGTGCCAACCCCTCACAGTTCATTTCAGCCTCAGGCCCTAGAGTTTCATGTGTGGAAAATGAAAAAGGACTCAACCCTCTGGAGAATCTAACACAGTCCCAAACCTTGCCGGAATGTGGACATGCCCCTCATGAACATTATGAAGTTAGACAAGGCTAGGTGCAGGGTCCTGCTTCTGGCTCAGGACAATCCCCTGTATCGACTCAGACTAGGAGACAAATGGATGGAGAGCCACCCCAAGGAGAAGGATTTGGGGTGCTAGTGGGTCAAAACCTGGAGAGGAGCTGGCAATGTATGCTAAGATGTACTTAGATCAGGAAAACACCCCTTTAGCTAATCCCATGTCTACCTAATCCCACTTGCAGATGCAAGAACAAATCAAAACTATTTTTTAATGTGTCCTTTGTACATCCAGAGATGAGTAAATCTCTGAGAAGATTGTTCTCAGGAATAGAGGTTCTGGCTGGAATGCCAACATCTTAAAGCAGGAGAAAAATGATCTGCAGAGACAGAATGAATCCCTTTAGAGGGAAGACAAAACATCCCCAACGTGATCCAGGCCAAGTTTCACCAACAGCAGAACAATAGTAGTCCCTCCACATTCTATTGTCATGGTTTTTTTCCCAGTGCTGTTTCTTGGTGCCAGAGAGGCAGGAGTTGCAGCCAGTCCCCCTTGAATATTCCTCCAATAAACAGCAGAGAGATATCAACATCTGACCCAAGCTGTGGTGGATGCAAAGGACTCGTGCAGAATATTTCTAGGACACGTTATCCACTATTTTGAATTAATTACCTCAGACCTGTGTCCCTTTGATTTCCTCTGCCCCAAATGTGTGCTGATGGTCACTATTGCAGAGCATCCACTTAATCCTCCTTACCATCAGTGGGACAGTGGGAGCTTGGCACCAAGATAAGGATTAATGTGGAGTTCATGAAGCTGAAACACCCTTGAGAGCAGTGAGAACACACAGAGGAAGCTAATTCCCATAGGGCTGCACCTTCACTCTCCCTGTTCCTATACTGGTAAAGTCATGAGTAAGTGCCAGTATTCTGGTAGTGGTGCCAGTTCTCAGAACAGACATGTGAAAGGTGCCCAAGTGCCATCACATTACAAGAAATGGGTTTGTGCTGCTGCCTGCCAGCGGAGTTAAGGAGATAATAATTATTTACATCAGCTGATCAAACTACCGGAAGGACATCAAAGCCCTGGAGTGTATCCAGAGATGGGCAACAGAACTGAGGGAGAAGCAGCTGAGGGAATTGTGTAGGGTGGGGGTTAACTGGAGAAAAGGAGACTTAGAGGAGGCCTTCACACTCTCCACAGCTCCCTGAACTTCAGGAGGTTGGAGTGAGGTGGGGATTGGTTTCTTCTCCCAAAGATCAAGCAACAGGCTGAGACGAAACACCTTCGAGTTTTGCCACATGAGGTTTAGGCTGGCCTTGAGGAACAATTTCTTCATGCAAAGGGTTTGTCTCATCTGGCCCAAGCTACACAGGACAGTGTCCTGAGGGGTGGCAAAGCTGTGGAGATGTTGGGTGAGGGACAGGGGTTAGTGGGGAACCTGTCAAAGTTAGGCTAATGGTTGGACTTTATTCTGTGGTTTACAGAATCTGGATCCAATCAGGTCAGTCACAGCTAATAAAGCCTTTGGCCAGTCAACTCCAGGGACGATGACACTGGTATTTTCAGAGTACTCAGCAGAAACCTGTGCAAGTTGTATGGGATTGTTTATTTCTCAAAAGAAGAACCCAACACCAGTTAAGATATTGAGGGGTTACCAGCTCTTCTGAAGAGCTTGAGAGGCTTTGCAGAAGCTATTGTGGAAGTCCTAGGGAGAAACATCTCCTCTAATTACTTTTACAAACGTTTTTACTGAGGGCTTGAGCAAAGAGTGATGAAATAGGAAATTCTTACCTCTTCTGTCAGAGTTACCTGCAGAAAAGGAAAACAAAAGACTCTTAACAACAAAGACACAGACATTTGAGTAAGTCACAAAAGATCAAAGACCAAGTCAGTAACAAATTTAGTAACTCTCCCCATCTTGTCATTTTTTCCCTTAAAACACCAGCTACAAAGCATGGGAGTTAAAACAAGTTTCACCCTTCACTTGGTAACATGGTAAAAGGGACAAAATTCAATGCTTGAGCAGGCAGCTGGAGCTGAGCTGAGCTGTGCTGGATCCTCCATAAACACAACCTACTGCTTTTCTGCAATGCAGTCTGTTCCAGCCATGATCAGCAACTGACTGGTGTAATTCATCAGTGTTTAAATGAAGAGGTAACACATGGACATAGTTTTAATAGAGTGGCTGAGTCAGGAGCTGGGCCTAGGGATGGGGATGCTGAGTACTGAGCATCTGAGGAAGCCTTACCCATAGGAGGTACACAGCAGGACGTCTTACCCATAGGAAGCCAGAATAAGCCCATGGCAGTAAGACCATGACATAGCTCTCCTGCAATGGCGCTGGCATGGGCACCCCACACCCCTGTTTATGTGTGAAGAGCTGCAGCACAGGGTTTGGAGAAGTAGGAGCTGCCTGTACAAGATGTAATTGATGCAGTGCCTTCTGCCACCCTCCCTCACTTAATTTGTCCGTGACTGATATCCAAATTTCCCATTAGGATTAATGGCAACAGCAGCCCTAAAACTCATTTTGCTTCTTGGGAAATTACTTGAGATAAAGGAAGAATCAGGTTTGGTCATTTGTTTCTCGGGACTGACGTCCAGTGAGAAGCCACACCTGACCTTTATGGGCCAGTGACCAACGGGTCAGAGCATAGACAGACCAAGGAATTCACTCAAACCAGTAACCCAGGTCACAAAAGAGGGAGAAAAGACACAAAGGTGATAAATTCAGTCACCCAGTAGCTGACATCATATCACAAAATCCACATCTGAGCAGTACTGTGAGCTTTTGCCTCCACTGTTCCCATGTGAATGTTACGTTTGTACTGCTGATTCACCTAAGGTTACTCTGGGCTACTTCACTCTGCAGAAAAAAACTTGTGGATTGGTGTTTGAAAGGATGCTCGGGGATGGCAGGACACTAAGAAAGCCATCTAGAGGGACCTGGGCAAGTGGAGAAGTGGGGCTATGTGAACCTCATAATGTTCAAGGCCAAGTGTAAGGTTCTGTACATGGGCTGGGGCAACCCACGCTATCAGCACATGCTGGGGATGAAGGGATGGAGAGCAGCCCCAAAGAGGGGGCCTTGGGGGTGCTTATGGGTGAGACAAGAACGAGCAAAGTGTGCTCACAGCCCAGAAGTCATGGAATACTCTGCTCACTAAGTTCTCACAATGTTGTTCCTGCATCTTCAGACAGTTTATCAAAATATGTGCAGCTTGTGTCTGCAAGGAATTTAGCCAGCACTGTCCCACCACAACATTCTTCCTCCCCAGCTTGGCTGAATTTGGATAATGAGCCCACGGTGGCTACCAACACACAACTAAACAAGGCAACCCTCTGGATAACCCCAGATCTGCAGCTGAGTAACAACTCAGGAGTGATTTATTGCTGTTGCCTACACAGACCTGCTAATGGATCAGCTTTTCAGTTGTGGGCTGTGTTGCCCCATCTCACACTCCGGAAACCACCAAATAATGATTAAATTCATCTGTGACAGAAGTGGAAGGAGATCTTAAGGTTCTGGTGCTCCAGCATCTTGGCAAGAAGCCCAAACCTTTGGTAGACCAAATCTCTCCAGTCCTGAAACATCTTCTCATCCCCTTTTGTTCAGGAAAATAAAAGATGAGGAAAGAAACAAGCCCGGAAGCAGGGTGGCCTGGAGCAGGAGAGGTGAAGGAGATGCCTACCATTGTGGGAAGCAGAAGAGGTCTCTTGTGTTGTCACTGTCGCACTGAAATTCCTCTCCGTTGTCTCCGTTTTTGTGTCGGGAAGAGCAGTGTGTGGAGCCATTGGTGTCATGCTGGGTGGCAGGGAGGTGGCCAGACTCACCAGCACAGTTGTACCCAGTGTGGAGGTGTTGAGGCTGACAGTGGTGGTGTTGGGGAAGATCCTGGTGGCTGTGGTTGTAGGTGGCTTTGATGCCATGGTAGAAACAGTCACTGGAGTGCTAATGTTGAGGCTGTTTGCACTTGTTGTAGTTCCATCCTCAGGAGGTGCTGTAGGGGCTTTGGTGGGGCTTCTGAAGGAGGTACGCACTGTCATGGGTGGATCTAATTGAGGAGAAAGCACAGGGGGTTCTCCATGAGCTACCTGTTGCAACACTGAAGGGTTTAGATACTAGTGCTTATTATGACTCTAACCACAAGGATTAACCAAACAAAAGCTCCTGGTTCCAGGCCAGGGAATGCCTTGCACAGCATAGTGATGAACCCCATAAAAGCAGGTAACCTGGACAGATATTATGATATTGGAGAGGGACAAAGTATTGGAGCCCCTGCAAAAGAAGATTCGTATTTGCTAGAGGTAACCCCTTTATGAGGTTTTTAAGAGGCCACCTTTATGACTCACCACAATCTTTCCAGCAGTTTATGAGAGCGAAGTGGAAGGCAGAAGGAATATGGCACTGAGCATGTGAGTGTTTAACCCTTCAATCCTAAAGGCATTTCTGGGACAAAACAGGAGAAAATGAGCAGGGTTTACCTGTGGTAATGTTGTTAGCACCTACACTTATCAGGCCACTTCCGAGCAAGAGGACAAAGAACCGCAAATCCATGTTGACCTGGGGAAAAGAGGAAAGAACAGTCATTGAAACCCTCATGCAGCATCATTCCAAAATAATTCAAGTTGGGACACCAATGTGCAGCCTGTGTCTGTGAAGGTGTGGCAGCATATGGATAGGGAGGTTTTATGGGTAAGTTCCTATGTTCCCAACTGGAGAGCACATGGCAAGGTCACAGTATGAGAGACCACGTAAAGTCATGAATGAGTGAACTATGGGAGAGGACAAGATGAATGAGCTATGAAGCTGAGCACCAAAGATAAGCATCAAGAAACTTAATGAAGTGTTTGTATAATGGTCAGCTAATGAGAGCACTTTGAGCAAACCAAATGCATCACCATGTGAAGATCACAGTAAGGAGCCTTCAAAAGGCAAGGAAGAAGAAGAGGTCAGCTCTGTTCAAACCACAGCAGATTCCCTACATGTGCCAACAAAATCCCCATGAATAATAATCCGAGCTGATCTGCAGGCACAGGCTGCTCCATTGCTGTACAGGGTGCTTCTTCCTGCAAAACTGGCTGATAACACCAGCAAAGCTCTTCCCCTGACCCTTTTCAGTACAAGGGGTTTATGGTGACCTCTTTCCTCTATAAACATTCAAAAGTTCCTGAGAAATATGGACAGTTATTTCCTCCTGAACAGATACGGGTCCAGAGTCTGAGGCAAACGACAAGGAGATGGAAGACGTCATCATCCTGGCCAGAAGGAAGCCCAAAGCTGCCAAACCCTAGACCCCAGGGCCTCCCAAGGCTGGGCCAGCATCTCGCATCTGCTGTGAGCCCAGAGAGGGCTCAGAGACGGCTCTGCAACGTGCCATCGCCCGGCAGCTGCTCAACAGCTCTCTCCTGTCCTTCAGGCTTTTGTCACGCGTCCAGTTAAATCTTCAGCATCTCTAGGGAGAAGGCTGTGAGATCTTGCTGCCAAATCACCTCAACACACTGCCAAGAATGGGTTTTATTCCCGATCTGCAGCCCAAGCCTCCCCCCCTTAAATACATCTTGTGTTGTTTGTTCTTGTTCTATTTATTTAAATCTGCTTCAATCTAGACCCATCCCAAACTCTGGGCAAAAGGACAACACTGAAGTCATCAACATGCTGGAAACAGTATCAGTAACACAAGATCCTCCCCACCCAGGAGTATCCTCCCACCAGCACCACCCTCTTATATGTTTTTCCTCCCCCCCAAATGAAAACCTGGCAAAAATTGAACTTAGTCAGTGACCAAAAGGTCAGACAAACCCTGAACCAGAAGGAAACCAAGCTCCAGAGATAAGAGCTTTCCTCTGGCTCCCTCCATGGCCAGTCCTCAGGCAGGGATTTCTCCAAGGGGTCCCACTGGTCCAAGCAGCCAACTTTCCAGAAGGTTTCATGACTGGCTCAAGTGTTTGTCTGGGTGATTTTGAACTGATTGAGTTCTCGGACTGCTAACAAGAGAGGGACTGGTCCTGCAATACCTCTTCAAGGCTGCTCCACACAGACATGGTTGGAAAAGCTACAACCAGTAGTTGTTTGATGTCATGTTCCACTCGTGGCGTTTGCTGACTGGCCCCAAGAAGCAATCACACACTGGAGCTGAGATGGTCCTAAGCCAAAGACTTTTTCCAGTTGAAGCAAAGGGAGCTCATGTCCACCTCATGCTTTATTGCAACCAGGAAGCACAGGAAGCTGTGCCACCAAAAGGAACGAGGATCACTGCAGGAAACACATCCTCCTAGATAGAGGTGGAGATCCACAGAAATAGGGGACCCAATGTGCCAATGTGAATCTCCAGAGAATGTAATGGTGGCATTGAGATGCTCCTAAATCTCGTAGGTGCTGATGAAGGTCTCACCATCGTAACAATTTACATGACTGGGAACCCACCACTACTGTGACAAGAAAATAGGAACAAGGTGAAGGGAAAGACCTGACTCTTCTGCAAATATTATCTGGGAAAAATTGCCTGTTTGCTGTGTTTTGATGAATATTTGCATAGAAATGGCACTTTTGTGCGTGGATGTGGCTCCTTCCCTGTCCCCCCAAGTCATTTCTCAGAAAGAGATCCCATTCATTTGGGATCTTGTTCATTTGAGATCTTGTTAATTTGGGATTACTGTTCATTTGGGATCTTGTTCATTTGGAATCCTGTTCCTTTGGGATCCTGACCATATGGGATGGTACATCTGGAATTCATGTTAATTTGAAATTTCTGTTCATTTGGGATCCCATTCATTTGGAATTCCTCTTCTCTTGGAATTCCTGTTAATTTCTGATACCATTCACTTGGGATTCCCACAGCTGTGCCAGCTCAGCTCTACAGCAGCAGCCTGCCCTGAGACTAGACAAATCAGTTGCTAACTGGGATGTTCCCACTGTGCTGGCATCCTACCAGCTCTTATACTGAGATTTTGCTCCTTACTGCCTGGCCCATAATTAGCTGGTCACTGCAAAGTCCTTCAGATCTTAATCTCTTCCAAACTTTCCAACTCTTCCAAGCTTGAGAGACCTTTTGCGCTGGCTGCTCCAGCTCTGGAGAAGGACAATTTGTCCAGGGTCACTCTGCAAAGGGGTGGCAGAACTGTGACTGGACAATTGGGTACCTCTCCTGATACACTTCCTGTCGGTGGTCCCTGGACACCTAAGAAAGTAAAGGAAGGTAAGACCTATAGGCTAGTCCATACTGGCCCAGAAACCCCTCAGCTGAATGTCCCATTGGCATCCAAAGCTCTTTTCCCCCATCCCAATGGAGAGAGGCTGTTGTGACAGGTCAAGGGGTGATGGTTTGAAAATGAAAGCTGGCAGATTCAGCCTGGACAGAAAGAAGAAATTGTTAGTTATGAGGGTAATGAGACCCTGGTCCAGGTTGCCCAGAAAAGTGGGAGAAGCCCATCCTTGGAACCATCCCAGGTCAGGTTGCATCCTGGAGCTCTGAGCAACCTCTGCTGGTTGCAGATGTTCCTGCTTACTGCAGGGGGTTCGACTGGGTGAGCTTTAAAAGTCCCTTTGATCCAAACCAGTCTGTGGCTCTATGATTCTATGCTCAACACATTTTCTCTTGGTATCAAAAGCATGGAGGGTGTGTGGAAAGGAGTAAAAGTCATGAATGCCTGCTTTGTCCTGCCCTTTGTTACGGGGAAGCAACTCCCTGAGAACGAAGACCTCAGTTTTATTTCCATGACCACTACTGTTACATGGACAAGAACTACAGGTGATTCCTGGCCCAGCTTCAAAGCCCCTTTGGGTTGGTGGAACCATCTTAAAATTCTTCAGATGGAAAAGATCCTTAAGATCATCAGTCCAACTACTGGGACAGGTGCCTCTTTTGCTGAGCTTCAGGATTTGTTGATCCTGGAGTGGATTACATTGAGAGGAAAGGGCTGGCAAGGGGACCCAGTCCTGAATTTCCCCAAGCCTTGCCCTGTTTGCTGAGGACAGCTGGATGCAGGTGGTCCCTGTGGATCCCCAGCTTTTATGGTTTTATTACTGTGACTATCAAAAGAAACAGGACAGTGGGTAGCCTGCAGGGCTGATAGTTACTCCAAGGTCACAGGAGCTGCTCCTGCAAGTGGCAATGGGCTGCCAGCACCACTTTTATCACCTTAAACCTCCCGGATCCGGAGCAGATAGGGGGCCGCAAATCCCAGTTGGAGGGGAGGGCTGTGGCAGCCCAGCTCCCCGCTCCCAGCCCCTGCGTTCCAACGCTCCCTATTCCCAAACAGCAAATAAAGAACCGCCGGTGGGACGGCAATACCCACTCCTTAACATAAAAGGCCTCAAGAGATCCTACCCCAAAGCTGTAGAAAGCCGAGTCTCCCTTCCCCCTCGGCTCCCTCCCTGCTGGTTTCGGAAACGGAGAGGAAATACTTGTAATGTTATCAACATAAACACAGCTCTTGGCCGGCTGCAACATCCTGCGAGCGCTGCACAAAAACAGCCTGACGTCACGGCGCCGGCGCTGCCGACCAGAACAAGGAGCCGGATTCGGCAGGAGCTGCCCCGGCTGCTTGGGATGCTCAGGGGTCGCTGCTGCCTTTTACTTGAAAACGGGGCTTAGAAGCCTCAACAATTGCTGTTGGTGGTTCTAGAAATATTATTATATGTACAAATGTATATGCGTTTAATCTATCCTGCATCCTACCTATCCTATTTAATTCCTATTATATCCTATTTAATTTAATCCTGCATGTATCTGTATTGATCTAACGCATATTTTTATTTATATATAGTTTTACATATTTCTGTATTATTTTAGACGTTTATATACAGTTTTAATTATTTATATATATTTATAGATAAATACAGATTACTTAGATGACATAGATAGATCACAGAACCATAGACTGGTTTAGATTGAGAGGAACAGATCGCAGAACCACAGACTAGTTTAGATTCAGAGGAACCTCAGAGATCACCTAGTTTCACCTCCATCTAACCTGGCCTTGAACACTTCCAGGGACAGAGCATCCACAGCTTCTCTGGGCAACCTCTTCAGCACCCTCACTGGTAGGAGTTTCTTGTAAAGATCTCATCTAATCCTACCCTCTTTTAGCCTAAAAACATCCCCCTTGTCCTATTTGCTACAGTCCTGCATAAGAAGTCCCTCTCATAATAATGTGGGTGTCTATATCCAGATACACTGATACAGATACATACATAGATTGGCAGGGGGTTGAATCATCTTCCCTGGATGTGTTTCAAAGTCGAGGAGAGATCTAGAGCTTAGAGTCATGGTTTAGCAGTGGCCTTGGGACAGCTGGGTTAATGGTTGGACTCAATGAACCTTAAAATTCTTTTCCAACCTGAACAATTCCATGACTCTGTGATCTATAGGGCTGACGTACTATGCCCTTCCGTACGCTACTCGAAATCTTCCTATAGAGAAGGTTTGGTCTATGGCTGAAGGATGAATGTTTGAAAATAATAGGCTCTTGCCAAGATGATTGATGCTGGGAAGGGGAAGGAAATAATCTCTTTAGAAAGTAATAAGTGGCTTAAAAACTGCTGCTGTAGGTGGGGGTGGGTTGGTCGTGGGACCACCTCCCCAGGCTTCCAGAAAGCAAAGAAATTGTGTTTAGTGCTGCAGAAAGTGGCCGGATTCTACCCGGATACAGCCGTCCGCAATCAAAGGCAGGATTTACCCCCACCTCTGACATATTCCTGATTCCTGGAACATGAGGCAATTCTTTTCTGTGTGTGAGGAGGAGACACAACCTGAATTCCACCCAGCTGCCTGGGACCCCAGACCCCACTGCCATTGTCACTGGGGTCTGGAACTGTAGTGGCTCAACAGAGACCCCCTGACTGCCCCAAATGGAGCAAAACCAGACCCCAAATTGTTGAGTTTTCTCCTTTTTTTTGACAGGGAAAAGGGCAAAACCAGGAGCAAGGTTAGGGTTTGCAGCGCTTAGCAGCTCATGGTTGGACGGGAACAAGCGTGAGCATAAAGGGAAAAAGGGCTGATTTTTTTTCTTTTTGGTGGCAGCTGGCCATCAGCACTGCTCAGCCGCCCTGGAAAACAAACCTGCCCTTCCCTTTTGCCCTCCCTACTCCTTTTTAATCCCATTTGTGGTTTAGCAGCTTCTCACTCAGAGCTGTGATCAGGGGCAGGGCTGCCCACTGGCAACAATTTTGGTCCCCCCTTCTCCATCACCCCAAAGCTTTTGTGACGGATGAGATGCAGAAGGTATAAAAACAAAAGAGCGGAATCAGCCCCAAAAAGGCAAAATCTGGTCCCCTACGAGACATCCCTCAGGGACCAAGTGTCTTGCAGGGAGATCCTTTGATAACTCTTCTTTTCGTTAGCACCATGCAACAAGCTGCTTTAGCTCCAAACGGTGTGTAGCTGCCCATCACAGGGAGACATGCTGAATTTAGGGAGGGAAAAGGGCTTAGTTGCTCTGAGATGCGGTGACTAATTTCTTGCATGTGTCTCCAGAGCTGAACTGAGGCCTTTGATGTGTCACTGAACATTACTTCCCTACCCCACCCTCTGCTTTTCTAGTCTTCAACAGAAAGGATGAATCACAGCAGCCATTCACCCTTTCTGAAAATGGACT